>JAUBNY010000877.1:6164400-6186156 GCA_032275445.1 Crypturellus soui
CGTTTTAGACGAGTTTCCCTTAAAACCGCTGCGTGCGGGTCCCGCTGAGCGGGTCCAGCCCGCAACGGCCCTTCCCCACGGCGGGCGAGGAGCGGCGGCGAGCGGCGGCCGCGCGGAGACCCCCGGGGGGCTGCGTGCGGGGCTGGCAGCGCCGGCGGCTGCGGGAGGCGGGCGAGGGGAGGAGGGCAGAGGGAGGGCCCCGCTGCCTATAGGGGAGGCTGTCCCCGGCCCCGCGCCACAGGCGGCCTCCAGGCGACGGGCGGCCGCCGGCGCGAGGGCTCTGGGGCGGCTGGCGGCAGGTAGGGCCCGGCCGCGCGGGCGGGAGGCGGGGGTTGCCCCGGGGCGCCGCAGCCCGCGCCTCGCTCGGAGGAGGGAGTGGGGAGTGCAAGGGAGTCAACTTCAGACTTCGCCGCGAGAAATCTGAAAACCCAAATAAAGCAGACATGGCATTTTTTGTTTTTCAGTGGCCTAAGTGGTGCCAGGCACAAGTGAACGGAACACAGGCGCTGGGGGCGAAGGCGGCATTGCCGCAGCCTCTTATCCCATGCGTTTTCCTTTGGGGCTCGCTCCTGTTGGCACCACAGGAACAGGGCACTGCACAGGGAACAGCCATGTCCTCCTTAAGGTCCTGCAGCCTCCAGGCCTCTGCCTCTTTCTGGCCAAATGTTTGGTCTGGAGGCTACTGAAAATGTGCCACTTGCTCATTCAGAAGGGATACAAAGTGTCCGAGATGGATGTATTCGCTGTGGAATTTACATAGACACTTCTGACTTAATTAGGCAAAAGTTTGCCAATGCTGTAAGTTTTTTTTTCTTCCTCTGTACCCGTCGTATCAAAAGGCATTCGGGTCCATCCCGGACTCACTGATGGAATCACGTAAACCTGCGATGTTGTTAGGAATTCCTAGAGCGGAGTTAGGTCTGTAAGAGCCTGGAATAGATGGGAAAAAGCAGGCGGACCAAGAAGCCAGACCCAAAATTTAAAGGCAACTTTATAGAAGTGTTTTTCCTGGGACATGTTAGAATAAACCTATAGTGAAGTAAAAGTTTCCCATCAGATAGAGATGCCCTTGAGGCGTGTCAGTGCCCCCCTTGCAGCTGCTGTAGCCAGCGACAGCGCCACGGACTCGCAGTCGCGGCCGGGACGCCCGGCGCTCTGCAGGCGCAGGGGCCCTGGCCGGCAGGTCTGCCCCGGGGCCCTGCGGTGGAGCCGTCCTCAGACGCGGGGCTCCCAACGGGGGTGGCGGGTGCCGGGGGTGCAGGAGCTGTCCCCTCGGTGCCCGTGCGCTGGTGATGCGGCGCTGGCACCCTCGCTCGGCCATCACGCCGTAACACCCTGCCCGCCGCGCGCCCTCGCGCCTCTCTGTGCCTCAGCGGTAAGTCGCTGCCTTCTAATTCCAAAGCAGAGCTCTCATACAGCGTCCAAACAGTTTTGGGGAGGGAAGGTGTTGCTTTCGTTTCTGTTTTTGGGCTGTCAGCGGTGGGTTAGAGGGAGGGGTGGTTGTGTCAGGGCACGGAGGGGTTTAGCAGCTGGGACCTGTCTCTCCTCCTGGGTCAGCTCCTTGCACTTCTCTACTCTGGCCAAACTTCCACTGGGTTGAGAGGAGTTTCGCCTAGCACTTAAGGAAGAGGCTCCACACAAGTGAAGTATTTAAGGTAACAACAAGATTGGTTATGTTATTCTTTCCTAACGAGTGTTTAAAGTGCAACAAAAGTGACAGTAGATACAGCTGGGCATGGAGAGTATTTTTCAAGCCATCATTTAACCAACTTCAGAAAGTGAATTAAGCCTCAACCATTGTTTACTTGTTTTTATTTTTATTTTACATGGCCAATTTCCTTTAAAGTTTACTGGAAGTTGTAATAGCTAATTCTCTCCCTATGTGTCTCTAACTTGGTTTGGAATGACATGGTCACAGTGCAAATTTTGTGCAATGTGACCGCTTTTACTGGATTTAAATTAGGAATTTCACCCAGAGTTAAAAAAAAAAAAAAAAAATGATAGAAACTGGAATTCTCATTCATTAACTTTTTACAAAGAGGAAATATTGGAAGTTCTTTTCTCTCTTAGCAATTCCTTTAATATTAGTTTGTAAACTCTAGATAATTTTAAGGATAAAAATCTCAATCCCATAGGAGATATTACAAAGAATAAGAAGAAATGAAAGAAAGTGTGAGCCAAGTTTGAGATGTTGTATGACAGAGACATCACTTAAATTCCCCATAGTTGCAAAAGGATATTTTTTAGATATACCAGTATAGTAAAATCATAAGTACACCAGTTAGCCTAATCTGGTAATGTTTGTGTAATTATTTATGTGTGTATGACTGTGTGTACTTTAGCATATACACACATATTCATGTATGAATAAGATTATGAATAAATGATTATATTTCACATGCCTGACACATAGTGAAATACCTTTTCTGTGAGACACATCATGGTAACTGTCAAGTTTGTGAAGGTGCCGACTTTTAACTCCTGTAAAGTGATATGTAAGACATCACAGCTTTAAAAGTTATGTTCTCCCTCTTGCTCATTAGCTTTCTTTTTCACACACGCACACACATAGACCATCAACAAAGTGTATTTCTGTAAGTATTAAACTTACCCACTAATACACAACATTGATTCTTAAATATAATTCATTGTCATTTCTATGAATTGCCTCTTTTCCGGTATTTGTCTCAAAGTTTTGAAGAGACACAAACAATACATGGCTCACAGTGTTTAGAGGATGATCCCAAAATCCACGAAATCTTGCTTTTTATACCATTGAGTCAGAATCTATTCTGAAACAGATTCTCTGTTATTCCCAAACAGGTATTTTCCCATGTGTTACATGAAATACAGATAAAGATAGCTCTTTTTGAACCTCTATTTTCTCCAACCACAGATAGAGTAAATATTGCCCTTAGCAAACTGTAGAATTAAACAGTTTCCTAGCTCTTGATTTGCAGACATGACCTGCAGCACTGGAACCAGCTCTGTACAGTTAAGTTTAATACAATGCTACAAAAGGCAGCTTGGAATTGCTCTCAGCTAAAATATTGAATGATGGCTGTTTAAAGTCACACGTCTGAATTTAAATTTAAATATTTAGCCATGTGGCTTTATTTTAGCTTTTGAGCACTCTCAGCATTCACCGATCTTAATGGTAACTAACTACTCAAATATTGTGTGAGCCCTTGGGTTGATTTAACCATTATCTGCATTGAAGCATCATTTTAAAATCATTGATGATTTTTGGATGAGTGAAATTGGTTTTAAGCATTGCTCTCTGGAGAGTGCACTGGTGCTGATGGGAGGTTTGGAACCCGGATTTCTGAGAGTTCCCCAGCCAGGGGAGATACGTGCCTTGGTGTTGTCTTTGGAAATTACATCCTTCTTGAGTGAGTCTATAGGTAATGCACAGCTGTGGTGGAGGCAGTGCTGCAGTAACTGGCGCTAGGATGAACACTGAAGTTTCACCTCTGCTCAGTTTGCATGCTATGAAGTATCATCTGCTTAAGCACTTTGTGGACTGTGTGGATTTTCTGATCCTGGAATACAGAAATAGATGTCTTAATTAACGTAAACCTTAGAATAGGTTGTTAAGTTCTTTCTTTAAAAAATGTACGGGTGTATCACCTTTACCATCCTGAATTATCTCAGAAAGGGCAGTCATGTCAGTTGGTCGGTAGTCAACAGGAGAAACGTCAGTAGTTTTAGTGAACATAAAATGATTGAAAGTAAATTACATGGGATTAGTACCTTTCATGTACTTATTACATGTTATTATTTTGATTCTCCACTAGCCACTAGATAATCAAATTCTTCAGAAGAGCACAAAAGAAATCCTATTTTCATTGTAGTCACCCTTTTGCATTGATTCATTTTAATGTTCCTCCATAACAATATTTATTAAAATAAAACCTTTCTCAAATAACATTAAGAAGGAATTAAATTGCACATATATTCAATGGATTTTAGTTAAAAAAAAAAAGATTAATGCATCATGGTTTGACAAATTGATATTTCTCAAGGTTAAAATTACTTCTTTGTGCAAAAATTAGGATTATATAAATAAGGTATTTTATTTAAATTCACCCAGTCTTGGGTTAGTATTTTAAAAGCGGAAAAAAACCCACTGTTTTAAAATGATGAATATTTTTCAAAAAAGGCATTATTTGTTTTACAACCAGGAACACTACTACACAAAATTGCATTGTTAATAGTATCGTATACAATTGATCATGCAGTGCTGGAAGAGAAGTTTTATAATATTAAAGAGAATGTGTTTTTATAGGCTATAAAAAATCTGTTGTTTCTGGAGGGGGGAAACTGTTGGGTGAAGTAATTTTGTATGGCTAAAAAGTGTAATAATGTTTCAGGATTATTAGCATTCCAAAAATATGAAGTCCTAGTTGTTTTTTTTTTTTGTGAGAATATGACACTCCATGCTGTTACGAGTACTTCATTTCCTCATAGTAAAACCATGTTATTTGAAAATTAACTGAAATAATATAGTTAAAAACCTGAAAGAAGTGCTCAAAATTGAATGCCTCCCAAATATCAAAGTCAGACCTTTATTTTGGGGGAAGAATTTAGATATTTTTCACTTCTTAAGTGTCAAGAGAAATTGTTTCAATAGAACTAGAATATAATTTTATTGGAAATACTCCCAAATTCCCTTTACGAGCTTCTTTTTTAACTACTTGATGTTACCAGAATTTCAAGAAGTTCCTGAAATACAGTTATTTATGGATGTCTAAGAGGTCGTTGACAGAGACTTTGTCAGGTGTACAACAGAGATTTTTGTACTGACTTTGTAATTGCTTCATGTTGTGCAGCAGTGACACCATTCTTGGAAATCATAATAAGTAAAATACCAAAAATATTGCATTTTCTCACTGGAAATTTGCTATACTTAATGATGGGCATGCTCATCTTTACATGTAGTCCTTTTCTACTTGGCAATTGTATCACATGTAGGTACTTAGACAAAGGGATTAAGTGTAAGGTAAAAAGAGTGGAGTGTAATTCAGTTACATTAATAGAATTATTTCAGGATTCTTTGATAGTAACTTTTTTATTTGTGTGCAAATCATTATATCTGAATTTTAAGTATGATGTAAATGTTCCTGAAAGTATTGAAGGCAGCTGAAAGTGAAGTTTTGTATTTTGTTTTCAGCTGAGGTTGCCACAGAAAACACAGAAGGTGGCCTGAAGTGCTATAGTTCATTAGGAGAATGTGATGTACTTACTGCATTTATTTCGATTTGAAACTTGCAAAGATGTAACAGAAATGATAACCGCGGAATATAGCTTGCTTCTCCTGCCAAAACTGATGATAAGGATTTAATTTGAAGAAAACTGTATTCCCATTCTTTCAAAGTCAGTACTCTTGACATTGCCTTAAATTGGCATAGGAAGCCACACACTGAAAATATGTACCAGTTGTTTCATGGAAGTGAGACCATAGGGATATATATATTTTTTCCATTAAAATATCTGTGCACAGTTGCTTAAGTCTCCTTGAGCTTTTCTTTTTTAATTATGTTATTGATTTTCAGCACTTGTGATTCAATACCACCAACTGGTAAGATAGTGAGGAAAACCCCAGGGAAACCTTTCTGCTATTCCTGTCAAAATTTATCCTTCATTCCCAATTTTTCAAGTCATGCAAACAATTCACTGTAAGATGTACAGGTTACCAGTAATGATTTTTTTTGTGATTGTACAGTATGAAACACAGCAGAAAACTAGAACACTACTCCTGATATCAATAAAAAGAGTGGATTCAGCCAAACTTTCATCATACCAAATAGTGCAATCACATTAGTAGTAGGAATATTCTCATTAATTGAACTGATTTCCATCTGCTCTTTTCTAAAAATAGGTGAGAGCAGTTAGAGATGTCTTAGGTAGAATAAACAGGGAAATCACATTGTTTCAATTTAATAATAATATTAAATCTTGTAGAGATTCTAGGTATGAATCTCTCTTGCCTGCCCCTTCATGTTGGCACTTAACAGCTGTACAGGCTGGGTGAAAGGCGCTAGAAGATCACAATTCTGTGCTCATCAAAACCCATGGCTGGATAGGACATAGGATTATGTCATTCTTAACATATACAAGCAATACTTTGCACTTAAGAAATGTCAGAGCCCTGGAACAGGCTGCCCGGAGAGGTTGTGGAGTTTCCTTCTCTAGAGATCTTCCAAACCTGCCTGGATGTCACCCTGTGCCACATGCTCTAGGCTTGAGCAGGGGGGTTAGACTAGATGATCTCTGGAGGTCCCTTCTAACCTCAACCATTCTGGGATTCAGTCAGGAGCGATCTGTTTTAATGCAGCGCTGTGTGACTGCAGGGTTTTTCAACGCTGCTGTAACATCCTTATTGCAGGTTAGAAACCTGAAACAATGGGTGACTGGAGCTTCCTGGGGAGGCTGCTCGAGAATGCGCAGGAGCACTCCACGGTGATCGGCAAGGTCTGGCTGACCGTACTCTTCATCTTCAGGATCCTGGTGCTGGGGGCCGCCGCTGAGGAGGTCTGGGGGGACGAGCAGTCAGACTTTACATGCAACACTCAGCAACCAGGTTGCGAGAATGTTTGCTATGACAAAGCCTTCCCCATTTCTCACATCCGCTTCTGGGTGCTGCAGATCATTTTCGTCTCCACTCCAACCCTCATCTACTTGGGCCACGTGCTACACATTGTACGCATGGAGGAGAAGAGGAAAGAGAAGGAAGAGGAGCTGAAGAAGAAGGGGAGCATCAAGGAGAGCAACTCCCCAGCAGCAGCTTCTGGCAGCAGTAGTGGTGGTGGAGGCAATAGCATGAAGGAACCTCTTGTCAAAAGGGGGAAGGAGAAGCTCCCAATACGTGATGAGCGTGGCAGAATCCGCATGGGGGGTGCCCTACTCCGTACCTACGTCTTCAACATCGTTTTCAAGACGCTCTTTGAGGTGGGCTTTATTGTGGGCCAGTACTTCCTGTACGGCTTCGAGCTGAAGCCCGTGTACCACTGCAGCCGCCCACCCTGCCCGCACACCGTGGACTGCTTCATCTCGCGGCCGACAGAGAAGACCATCTTCATCATTTTCATGCTAGTGGTGGCCTCTGTGTCTCTGCTGCTGAACATGCTTGAGATATATCACCTGGGGTGGAAGAAGCTTAAGCAGGGCATGACAAGCCAGTACAGCCTTGAGATACCTGTCACAGCCGTGACACCAGTCGTGGTAGCAGCAGAAGCCAAACCTGTATCCCTGCCTCCACCAGCACCACCCATGGTGGTGACGGCTGCTGCGCCCCCCCCAGTTCTGCCGGACACCCGCACCGTCACCCCGCTGCTGGCGCCGGTGACCATGCCACCGTACTACACGGCAGGCACGCCGCGAGCGCGGCCCCCCTCCAACACGGCCTCCATAGTGAGCTACCCACTGGCCCCGCCAGCGCCAGAGGAGAAGCGCCCTGCTGTGACTCCCACGCCCGTCTCCACTCCGGTCACCATCCCGACACCCATCCCGACGCCGACCTCGGCTGTCATCAACTACTACAACAGCAACAGCCATGCCCTGGCGGCCGAGCAGAACTGGGCCAACGTGGCGGCGGAGCAGCAGGGCAAGGCGCCCTCCAGCTCAGCGGCCTCCTCCACGCCCAGCAGTGTCCGGCAGCTGCCTCCGCAGCAGGAGGAGCCGCTGGAGCAGTTGCTTCCACCGCCGGCTGGGCCTCCTGTGTCTGTCGCCAACAGCGGTAGCAGCACCAGCCTGAGCGGCGCGAGCGGCAGCAAGTGGGATGTGGAAGGCGAAGAGGAGCTGCTGGAGGAGCGGCCCGTCTCGGCTGCCTGCACCACCGTGGAGATGCATGAGCCTCCGCTGCTCGTAGACACACGGCGCTTGAGCAGGGCCAGTAAGTCGAGCAGCAGCAGAGCCAGGTCAGACGACCTGGCCGTGTAGCGGGGTCCCCAGCGCCCGGGGGAGCGTGAGGGCAGAGCAGGTGGGGGAGCTGCCGCGAGGCCGGGCCTGGCACGGGGGAAGGCCTGGCCCCCAAACTTTGACGCGTGCTGTTTTTGCACTCTGTGAGTTGTAGTGGAGAAAAAATATTGACATTTTCTAATAGGTCAGGGGATGGCCAAAGCATGGCCCATGGGCCAAGGGACCAATCCCACTCTCTTTAATGTCCATGGTGGGTCTCCCGAGAGCAACCGTGCTGGAGGCCTGCATGGGTGACGGATGGTAATGGTAACTGGTCATGTGCCCTGAGGCTGACTTTCATTCAAGAAAAGTGTTCATATCCGTAGTGCCCATGCGCCTGCCCATCACTTCCCTCCTGCCCTTGCCTTCACTTTCACTCTCTTTCACATAAGCTCTTCATGAACAGTTGCTATGAGTTATTCTCCTTCCTGGCCTTATGGCAACCACCAGGATGGTGTATTGCCCATTGGCGCCTGTCATCTCCATGGACCAACTTGCCATATTAAAGACCGAGGTGACTGCAGTCTCTTCCATAGAACATAAATGAATGCAGCCTTTGTGCTCATGGCAAATTGCTGAGGTGGTCCTCTTGGCTGGGCAAAGTTTGGGTAACCCCTGTAGTAGATTTTCTCATTTTGAGATTCATCTTTCTTTTATTATTTTTTACTCTTGACCTGTTAGGAAGTGTCTGGCTTGACCTTCTATTCAGTGTTTGCCAATCATGACCACACCATGTTTTTAAACCCACAAATATGTTTGAGCATGGTTGATTATAGTTTTAGATGACATCTGAAATTGCTCAGAGGAGGACAGGAATCTAAACTACACACCTCAGAAATCACTACACAGAACAATTTCTCTTCAGAAAGCAAGGACTATGATTTCAGTACGTTGTGGCCCCATATGTTGCCCATGGACAAACCATAGGATGAAGTACAGCTCTACATTTTAGACTTTTAGGTATTAGCTTAAGTTAGCTGGAAATATGCTTTTTAGAAGAAAACTTGAGTGCCTACTTTTAAGTATTTGAACATTTTAGAGTAATTTTGATCTGTAGGTTTAAAGTTACTTGACTGTGTACTTACTTATTTTAGTTCGATCTTTAATTCTGCAAGAAAATGTAAGGAGAAAGAAACTTACTAATGGTAAGAGTCTCAAAGCAACCTTATTTCCCATTATGTTTTGCCCTTTTCTGTAACAGCAATCTGTAGTGTCTCATAAGTCAGTAAAATCAGATTTAGACAACACTGTATTGCAGAAAAAAAGTGACTAAAATATCAGGGCAACATGGTAGTGGAGGAAGGTCCTATCTTGGTGCCACTGAAGTCAGTGCGTGTGCAGAATTTTCATTCAGTTTCACAAAGTACAGGATTCGGGCTGAATCATGTAGGCCCTATTCAAGGAAAATTAAAATTCAGATGGGAGTTTTGGGTGCTACAAGGAATGTATGTTTGGGGCCCTAGATAGATGCATAAAAAGCTTGCTTTGGAGAAGTTTTGCATTTCCCTTAAAAATGAGTGGAGGAAACTGCTGGGTATTTTTTTCTAAGGTGCAGCTTTCCTTACAAGTGCCTCAATCCTTTATTCCATTTTAACAAATACTCTCACAGAACATAGTCAGAATTTCAAAAGCCTGATAAGGCTGGAGAAAGTTTTGGGTGCAGAAAGAATGCAGGATTAGGCCCAACTTCTGTTCTAAGCACAATACAGTTGAACTGATGCTCAGAGTCACTCCTATTGCCGCTATAAATCTGAAGCATGATAATTGGGGAAGAGCAGTCAAACACACTGGAATAGTCCATTACATGTTCCAGGGAGTTGGCCTGGCAGTGCAGTCCTTACTCAGGCAAAGCAGAGTCACCTTGTTGCATAGCTACAATTGCCAGTTAGCTCTGCTGTTAAATGTTTTCCAGAACGTGTTTGTTTTTTTTTTCCAGCAATTGAAACACATTCTCACCACTCAAGACTAAACATTTATTTTTGCTACTTTTTAAATAGACACAAGGGGTTTTTCGTATCAGAGGCACTGTTCTTTAACCCCTAAGCCTGTTGTCCCACGACTTTTTTGTCCTGCTTGTGTGAACCAGGTGAGGAGGAGTACTTCTACTGCCACTGATCTTGGGGACAGACACTACATTAAAAGTCAAAGTACAATACTACAATAAAGAGAGTTGTACAGCTTCAGGCTAACTTTCATGAGTTTTCTATGTTATAAGCCATAAAAACCTTTCTGCAAGGAATCTAAAAGCTAAATTCTGCTTTTTAGTCTATCCATACAACTGTGCTGAACTTCTGAGATTAAAGTTGATGAACTTGTCTAGATGTAAAAAAGGCAGAGTTAGGCCTCCATATTTTTTTTTTTCAATCTTCCAGCAATTAGCGGAGCAATTGTGTAAGTTTTGGTAAATGCCAAGCAATTACACTGCTGAAATAATCCAATATGCATCTGTGTATTTTAGCATCAAAATTCATTGGCTAGATTTACCTTTCCCTTATGCTTCTGAAGAATGAAGTCAAAGTCTCCCTGGAGTGCATATATATAAATGAGACCACCTGGAGTACATGCTTTTCTTGTACTGAGTCGTGAGAACAAAACAGACCTCATGTTCTTACGACTCCAAATCTTGCAGTGCTTCCTTCACGCAACCTCTACGAAGTGTGTCCTGCAGGACTGCACTCATGGTGTACACAGAAGTAACATTGGAGGAAGATTTAACTTGCTGGGATCAGCTGACCCCTAGTCTGCCTTTTTCAAATTCACGTGTGGTTAGTCCTGCAGAGAGCTCTTTTTTTTTTTTTTTTTTTTTTTTTGTGGAATATGTGGCATTCTCAGACAAGGTCACTACTGGAAAGCTGTAAAAGAGAGAAATTAACTCTCCTCAAAGCCCAAAGACAACTCTGCTAGAGCAGCCTCCCTATCAGATGAATACTAGTCTGACTTACTAGTTGTAAGAACAGGCAAAGATACAACTCACAAGCTGTGCTTTAAGATCAGCTTCCTTAAATTCTACCACACAGCAGTGCAACATGATTCTTGCTTACCTACATCTTCATTTGGAGCCCAGTAATTTTTTTTTTTTTTTTAATGTAAGTCAGGATTAATGATTCAGTCTAACTCTCCTTTAGTACTGAAATCAATACTCTATGAGAAGAGCATTAGAATCAAACTAAGAGTTTGGCCTGATCTACAATGTTGCAATAGGATTATAGGTCTCAATTCAGAACTAATGGAGCGATTATGATAAAGTCCAGTTATTTCACTTTCTACTCAATAAAAATATATATGGACATTACACAGTGTTCCCGAACAAGAAATATAGAAATTGAAATTGCAGAATATGCAGGTAGATATTACTAAGTATACAGATAGAAATTGCTACAGATACAGATAGAAATTATTAACTGTAGTTCAGTGTACTGGTAATAGCTGATATATTCCATGTCATGCATTTCAATTATTAAAGATCTGCTCTCTATTGACAGTGAAAAGCAAATTAGCTCACGATTTTTAACAGTTAGTTCTAAAAAAAAAAAAAAAAAGACAATTAGTAAATAATTGGCATGGTAGAACAGAATTTGTTAGCAAAAATATCTGTTAATTTCCAAATAATTTACTTGTTCACATTAATCCGAAAGGGAGAATTGAAAGAATTTGACTTGACCTGATCTTCTGGTTGTTCAAGCCCTATTTTGAACAGCCTTGTACATGCACCTAACTTGAAGGCAGTAGACGAGTTATTGCAGAACTGGAAACCAGAACTGAATCATCGCTGATGATATTAAGCAAACTGAAATAAATACTCATTTTTGCTCTTTGAATAGGTGGATTGTGGGAAAATTATTTTCTGTCTTAAGCTGAGGTTAAAAAAAATGATAAGGTATGGAGAAGAAAAGAATAAAAGCAAACAAACAAAACCTTTTTGTACAACATACCAGGTCTACAGCATGATGCATCTTTTTGACCCTACTTCAAGCAAGGCGAGGACTAGATAGCCTGCAGAGGTCCCTTCCAATCAGAAACTTAATTTCAAACTCACTGATTCACCAGTACTTCTTTTCACAATAGTTTTACAAGGATGTAGTAAAAATACATGTGTAGTAGCACATTTCTTGGCCATGGGCATAGTTAATCCGTTTGCTATCACTGGGCTTTTTTCATTAGTGCAGCTGTCAGTTAATACAAAAGCAAATGAAGTACAGACAATTTACAACACCACAGTTCTTCCCTTTGTATTTTGATTAAATGAAAACAGCCTGCTAGAACTTTCCCTTTATTAAAATGAAATATTTTGTCTGTGAAAATCAAACTCTTGCATTTCATAGAGAAAAAACGAAGTGCTCTTTGAATTTGTTAGTCTATTCTGACACTGAAAAAACATAAATTGTTCAACATAAGTAGAATGTCCTGAAAATGCAGGCAAAATGTCTGCTCTGGTGTTTTTGGAAGCCATTTGGGATGCAAAGGGGAGTTGGTACCAAACACTGATTTGGCTCAGTATATTTGTTCTTCAGAAAGGCACTTGGACCTAATTGGATGTCTGACATATTGCAGGTCTTGAGATTTTTTTCTGGTATAAATACATAAATGTAGAGTTGGTAAAATAACTGAGGCAAGCCTTAAAAATCAAATCAGTACTTAGACCACCTCCTCAGCTCATGCAAATAGTTGGATTGCCCCAAGTTCACATAGTGACAACAGTCTGTACAAGCAGAGCATTGAGCCCCTGGTCCTTTTATTTTTATTTTTATTTTTATTTTTATTTTTATTTTTATTTTTATTTTTAATTTTAATTTTTTTAATTTTAATTTTTATTTTTATTTATTTTTATTTTTATTTATTTATTTTTTATTTATTTTTATTTTTAAAGAATATAGGCACTAACATCTTGGGTTTGAACAGGCTGGGCTTTTTTTCCCCATTTTTTTATTTACTGTTTCTTTTCTTGTGAAAAGTTTGCTTTTGTATTTTGGTTTTCTGAAGTTTACATTTGGTTTTTGATTTCAGATTGAACATTTGGATGAAATGAACTGTCTTATAAGTTTACATTTGTATAAAAATGAAAAGAATGACTCTGCCAATATGTTAAAACAATGTGTTAAACTTCTTACTAACACAGGAACTCTTCAGGCATAGGGCAGTACCATTAAAGAAAATAAAATCTTCTTACTCATTTATAGTATCAGTGTTCTCTATGTATTTGAAACATGGGAACTGGATATATAGAGGGCACATGATGGAAAAAGAAACTTTTCATCATGAACTCGATCATTACCAAATAAATGTAGGGCTTATTATTATTTATAGGCCTTTTGTGTGTTTGGAAGTTCAGCGACAAAAATTAGGTGTGATGGATGTCCTTTAAGTGATAAATTGGCAACCTGGTTTAAAATTCCAAACAAAATATTTGTGGAGAAACATTGCACTGTTACACTGCAAAAGATTTTACAGAAGGTAAATGTTTTGTTTTCCAGACAAAAATATAGTTCTGAGCCTGCAAATAGAATTTCATGCAGGTAATTTTTACTCTTGCAGACATACCATTAAAGGTAATGGGACTGTTTGCATAAGCAAAAAATACTGATGTAAAAAGAAATTGCAGATTTGTGTTTTAAGTTTGTATTAAAATGCCAATGAAATTCTAGAAGTTTCAGTCACTTAAGAGCTGTGCAAGAAACGGGAACATGCTTCAAGATGTGGAATATGTTCCTATTCCCATTGACACAGTTTCTCTCCATTAAAGGTTGTATAGCATAAAAAAGCTTACGCAGAGTTTTCTTCTTGCCTCTGGTCGTTTGTCTTCTACATGACAGAATCTCACAACAAAAACAGCGAGTTTTCTGGGCCATCAGGGACTTGTAATAACAGTAAAAGCAGCAGCCAGTTAATATGCTGTCTTGAAAGAAGTGCCTTGTGTATTAAATTCTGTAAGAACCAGTTGATGTGTTAATTTACCTCAAGTGTTTACAGAATCGTGACTAAATAAACTTTTTGTACCACAGTATTGTCTCTCTTAGATTAAATGTTCATGGATGTGCAGATGATCTTTAGAGATATTAGAATGGCAGAACAGCTGACTAAGCTCAGTTAGCTCTCTCGCTTTTCCCACCTGCTCTGCTGCTTCATTTTTTCATACCAAAATTGCATCTGAGTTGCGTCTGTTGGAACCTGGTTACCGAGACCTGTTTCCGTGCTGAACGCTCAGTGGCTTCAGTGCAAGTTCACAGTCTGGAAGACGGCGGTGGCCGAGACCCCACTAGCAAGGGCAGGGGTGAGTGCTGCCCCACTGGAAGCCAGGGCAGGGTTTGCCCTCTGAAGAGCACAGGTTTCATCCTTCATTCTTGCCTTGGCACGCCTGAGTTCATCGCATGGTATGTGGTTAATAGCTATTCCCATCTTCTCTGCCAGTGCTAACTCCCTTTGACTTACCCAGGCCATTAGCCATTATCTGTATGGATATTGATGGTGATATCCATGGTAAGGCTAATGACACTGCTGCCTCTAAGCGCACAACAGTGTTCAGTGCAGGGAAAATGCAGCCTGCAGAGTTCTCACTGTGTCTGAAATTCACTGGGTTGCCCTATGTAGGAAGAGCACACAGTTTAGCCCACAGAAATGTAAAATAATTTTGTCCTGAAAATGCACAATGTGCTGACAGCAAGTAAGTCTCTATATTATCTAGTCTGATGAAGAGGCCAGGTCCACGTGTTCAAAAAGCATAATATGTAAAAAGGAGTCACATGGGCAAAACTAAGTGACTCTTGTGGAAGAGTTGCATCTAGTGTGGAGGTTTTGTAAAATTTGCTTTCATACACAGCACTTATATGAACATAGAAAGTAAGAAATCCTGTATGAAATCCATTCAGTTCACCTTAAGTTAGGTTTTTCAGAGTGAGAATCTCTAAGCTGAGTCTCTAAGCTGAGTCAAAATCACTGTCAAACATACTAAATCTTTCATTTCAGTCCAACAAAGCAGAGAATGGATTTAAGTGCTATGATAAATTAGTGGTGCCTTGCATTGAAATCTGGTGCTCTAAGTGTATTTAAGGGTATGCTGTTATAAGTGTAATTTTAACACATGCTTGAAAAATGTGTATTTATTTCCCACGGAAATTTTGGAGATTGTTCTTCAGAAAAATCTGATTAAGTAACTGTGTCCAACCCATGTTAGTGAGAAACCAGTTATACATTTCTTCATCCCTTCTAAACAGGAATATTCATGTAAAAAAAATCCTGTGTTCCTATTAATTCAGCACTTCCAAGTCAAAAAGTGCAGGGCAATGGGGCAGCGAAGGACTCTGCTCCTGTAAGACACAGCCCTGGGGAGTGCTCGGGCTGCACGGGCAGGGGAACACTGACGTAGGGACAACAGGATAGCGTGGAGGAATGTCAGCTCATGACAGCAGTGGGAAAGGGAAGGGGAGGGAGGTATTACAGCTCTCCAGACCTCCGTTTTAAAGAAGAAATTAGTGGTACATACAATAAAATGTTGCCCTTTATGGTAGCTAGCTCCCCTTTCTCTCCCAGTAGTTGATCTGTGTATTTTGTGTCACCAGCCACAGTATCAGGTCCATCAGGACTATTTTTGCTGCCAAGAGGAGGATCTTCACGAGCTTTCACTCCCCATTTTTGAGTGCGAGCCTCAGCATTCGCGGAGCGCCCTCAGATGTGGCTGGCGTGGCATTTTGAACTGTTCCTGTACTATCTAGAGGACATTCCCAAAAACTTAAAGTCAAGCTCTCAAACAAACTCAAGTTCTCAAAAAAAGCAAAACATTTTTGCATGGGACAGATTTTTCCAGTGTTTACAAAAGATCCACCAAAGTCAGTGAGCAGAAATAAAAGCTTATAGCTTACATATGGCTTTTATTTTTATACTCCTAAATTAAATGAAAACTAAAGAGATGGATCAAATAATTACCAGCAACTTTATGTTTTTATTTCCTGATTTGGCAATATTAAGCTTTCTAAAGATTTCATTTTTTAAGAAATGTTGTGGTCTTCTGAGCAGAGACTAAGGGATGATTACAAGTAGCTTATCCAGCCACACAGAGGAGCTCCCCATTTGCTTCGCATGGCTGATGCAGTGGGTTTTGCTAAGTAAATGCCACCCAAAACGCAAAAGTTAGAAATTGATGATGGTTTGGGTAAATAAACTAATTCTGTTTGGATCTAGGTGGACATAATCTGGGGGGTAAAGTACCTTCTTTATTTTGAGAGGTGGAAGAAGAGCAGAATTATATAGTCATATAGTTACATTTTTTTCTAGTTGTCTGCTAGGAGTCTGTTAGTTTATATTATCTTTAAGTTATTTTGCAATGTGTAAAGGAGGGTTGTAAGGTATGATATAGCATGTAGGGTCAAATAAGGTGGAGGTGTGGATGATGAGGTGATTTCTGCACTCTTTCATTCAGGCAACAAAATTCATGTTCCAGTTGCATTTTAGACTCCTGTTTGTTATTTTGGATCTCATTCCTCATCCTTGAGTTTAAAATTTTTTTAATTTGCCTTTTTTATACCTAGAGCGCAGAGGTGCCATCTCTGTAGATGATCCAGGCGGGACAGTAATCCCACTGCTGCAGAGTGAAGAGAGAGTATAGACTGCTTGTCACCCCTGCATAATGGAGGAGCTTAAACATATTTGCTTAGGTGTTAAAATCTGTTAGAGCTAAAGCTGTGACCTAACGTTTTAACAAAGTTTTGTGTGTGACTCTGAATTCCTTTTCCCTACAGCTGCTATAGCAAGTCATGCATGACACTGAAATGTGCATGGTGAGTTTTGTGGCGTATAGGAGAAGCGCAATGATCTGCACATAATTTGGGAAGCTGTCTCTAGTTTTGGCTAAAAGAATTCTCTCAGTTGCAACAATGTAAATCCAGTATAACTCCATTTCACTGGTGTAACACAGGTAAGACTTCCTTTGTGTTTAAATGACTGTAGTGAACAAGATCAATTGTAGAAAGAATAGGTCTTTTTTAAAGAAAGATTTGCAACTTCAGTACATAATGGGCCAAATTAATCTCTGCCATTTCAGTAGTGTTGCAGCAGGAATTAATTTAGCCCGAGGCAACTTTACAATAACTCATATATAAGCATGCACAACTAAATGTATTACACTTTAAACAAACTCAGCATTGTCTGGAACATAGCTGGTCTGCTGAACCTCTGAAGCTAGGAACTAGCCATTGTTTGTAGAGTTTGTTTAGACAGTAGCATTTTTGTTCAATTGGCTACATCTGTGGTATTTTAGTGACAGCAGAAATGCTCCCTCTAACCACAAATGACATTATAGCTGTCAGACAAGTTTTTATTCTAGGATATGTATGCATTAACTCATTTGTATACCTTGAAATAAATTTTTTACTGAGTATAGGGAAATACTTGGTTAGATGTTTCACCAATTCTGAAATGCTTGAGTTAGCTTTTTAACTAAGTTACTTCTTTAATTCCGGAAGGGTCTTCTCATAGGAAAGTCCTCAAAAGTAGTAAAAGCAATGGGAGTATGAAAACAGTAGATCTGATCCAGAATACATGAATCAGTTTTAGATAAGGCAGTCATATTATTTTTTTATCTTGTTTCATCATTGTTTTCTGTATAAATTTCACTTATAAATGAGACCAGGCATGGCTAAAACACCCTTTTGGTTACTCAGTCCGCAGGAATTGCAGTTGAGGATTATTGTTTATTCAGATTCCACTAGAGAAACACATGAGCTGCATGTTTTAAGAAATTAACATTTATCAGAACTGCACAAAGCCCTATGTAAGGAGAGAAGGTTAAATCTATCATAGAATCATAGAAAAGCTGGTTGAAAGGGAGCTCTGATCCAACCTCCCACTCAAAGTAGGACTATCCCCAGCATTGTCTCAACTCAGTCACGGCTCTGTCTGCCCACGCCTTGAGTACATCCATGGACAGAGATCTAACAAGCTCCAGGTAACCTGTTTCCATGCCACACTACTCTGTATGCTTTTCTTAAAGTCCACTCTGAACCTCTCAAGGTACAACCACAGGTGCGTTGCCACTTTTTGCTCCATTTGCCAAGAACAGTTGGGCTCCGTTGTCCTTGTAACTCCTTTCCAAGTAGTTGTAGGCTGTTCCTTAGGTTCCTTTGACTGAACTAAAAAATTCCCACAACAACTCTTTGTGGTTCCTGTGCTTCAGGCTCCCAGCCAACCTCACTGCCTTCTGCGGGAGCCCCTCCACTTCCGCCACGTTCCTAGCGAACTGAAGGACATGGAACTGGACACACTATGCCAGGTGTTGTCCCACTGGTGCTGAGTAAAATCAAGCAAGTTGTCCTCAGTTTCCTGTTTGAGAGGATCGTTCCCAGGACTGCTACAGTGTCATGGCATTTTGAGACATATGTAGGAGTGAGATTTCTGATTCAGAGGCAAATTCGAAGTAGGCCTTTAAAAACCTTCAGTGTTAAATGGCCAAGAAAAGATCAAACACAACTGAATCCAGAAGAGAGTGAATTAAAAGCTTTAAAAATATTTTGGAAAAAAAAAGTAAGAAATATACTTGTGTGAGATGCTGTTGGTGGTTACAGATCTTTAGCATCATGGCCAGGGCCAAGTTTGAACCAAACTGGGCTGTTCCTATCAAGAACTTTTGCACTTGGAGGAAAATCTTCTACATTATCTGTTTTCCTACACTGTCTGTTTTCCTACATTGCCTACCAAATGTCCTGCACCCATTTGTTAGGTGTATAGCCTGCCTGTGGTGGGCAAATGCCCAGTTGTCACCTAGTCAGTTACTGACCATGATGATGCAAGGCCAGGTTCTGCCATGGCAATTTTGGTGTTGGTCTCACAGGTTTGTGACAGCAGGGAGAGGAAAACGGCCTCAGCAGGGCACCTGTGGTTAGCTACTTTTTCACCCTGGGAGTAAAAGGGTACACTTATCTCTGTGAATATTTATAGGTTTTCCTGCAGGAAGTTGCTTTATCAATAACTAAACAGATCAGGGTAACTTACAATTTCTTTACAGAATAGAGGACTTAACCAAGAGTAGGGAAGTTTATTCTCCTTCAGTCTACAAAGCTACTGTCTGTGAGGCTGGTTTTGTCACTAGAGCTCTAGCCAAGGTGTCTGCGCTTCAGCTGAAGTGTCCACGCAACTGGGCAATGTCAGTGCAATATCGGGCGACCTGAGTTGTGCTGAGGTTGAATGGCCCCACTGAACAAACACGAATCTAGAAGTGAACTGCAACATTTGGCATGTCTCCTGTTGGCGCTCTCTCTCCTGTGTGTCTGTCATGACAACCTAAAGTTCAGGCAGGAATTGGAATGCAGATGATTCTTGGGAGCAGTCAGCAATGTTCTTCCCACTCGTTTGAAGCTTGGCTGGGTGGTGGATGGGGGTTACTGAAGAGCATTGGTACTTTGGGAATAGCATCTTTAACGGAAATGATGATGCTGGCAGGGTCTAAAATAGTACACCCAAAAGTTTGGGGACTTCTCATAGTGACTATTATTTCCATAAGGAATTTCTAAGAAATCCAGGAAGGAGAACTCTAGCGGCTCGGCAGTCCTGGGAAGTTCAGATATTGCCAGTTACTGAGGTCATGATTAGCTGAACTCTCACATATGGAACTGTCAAGTTCTTTTGGGGACTTGAGGTGAAGCACAAACAGGTGATGTTTCAATGCCAAGCACCATGAAGGAAAACCCTCCTCAGCAAAGGAGGATAATGTTTGTTGGTAGGACCACCTTCCAGGAGGCCTGGACTGCCTCCAGTGCGTTGGTACAAGTTGCCACGTCTGCCAATTTGGGAGTTTGTAGGCAGTAACTGGAGCAAGGATTCTGGGAGCTATGATGATATAGATGTGGAATATACACAAGTGCTTAAGAATTCATTATTAAATGCAATATTTGGAAAAAGAGAGCTTATTTCTTATTCTTGGCTTGTAAACTCATCAATTCTAAATTTAACCAGACCACACACTGTACAGCTGCTTCTCATTTTTGTATCTGCGCGAGTACTTTTTTAATGGCAGTATTGCTTGCTATAGTGTCAATGACCTTTAAACTTGTCATATGTTAAGAGATCAAAAAAAAAAAAAAAAAGGAAAGCACGGAGGAGCAATCAGGACTGGACAGAGAATCTGGCTGAAGTTCCTTGTGGAGCAATCTGAAGATCACCTCTGGGGCATCACTGCCCCACTCAGTCCTTCCAGCTGCAGAGGTTAGTCTCCTGCTGCTTGAGAATTGGTGAAAATATCACATGCACCGGATTTCTTTAGAAGCCTTTGCTAAGTTATTCCCCTTGTCTGTTGCTGCACAGACTGTTGGGGATGCTCTGGGCTTCCTTCACTTCCCTTTCCTGCTCACACAGGCTCTGTTATCTCATCCCTTTACAGTTCCTCCCTGATCTCCTGCTCTTCTCCCCTTGCTCACGCAGTGGGGATCTGAGCTCACATCCCCATCCTCCTCTTCTTATGGTGACAACCACCACAGCCATGGCCCTATTTCTGTCATGTCTTTTCCACCTAAGATGCTCATGCTCACTGCTGTGGTGTCTCTGTCTTCCCTCCCTTCTGCTGCCTCTGGAACACTCATTGCACCTCTAAAACTGTTGCAGCCAGTAATGACATTTCTATATGCTGTTCTTTGTAACTTCTCAGCCTTCCCTGCTAATCAACTCATATTTACATGAGCCTTTTGGCTTCTCACAGAACCACAAGAGGGTTGAGGTTGGAAGGGACCTCTAGAGATCATCCAGTCCAACCCCCTGCTCCAGCAGGGACACCCAGAGCACGGGGCACAGGGTGGCATCCAGGCGGGTTTGGAAGATCTCCAGAGAAGGAGACTCCACAGCCTCTTTGGGCAGCTTGTTCCAGGGCTTTGTCACCCTCACAGGAAAGAAGTTAACTGTTTGCTTCATGTCCCAGTTCTGTCTTTATAAAACTTGGATTTTGGCGGGATGGGGGGTGGACTTCTTACAAACTTAACTACCATCTCTATGCGGCTGTCACACATTTCCAGATAGAGTCTGGAATCCCCAAGCTAAACCATCAGCTTGTTTAGTGCACCTTTTAAAAGATGAGCATCTGTTCCTACTTAACATAGCGAAAGACAATCCATAATCTTTACCCTCAATCACTTTTAACTACTGTGACTAATTACCACCATCTTCCTGGTCACTCATGGTGTTATAATCTATGGAAGTCTCTCGATATAACTTACAACTGGCCTTTACTTATACTGTATAATCCAATGGCTATTACGATTTCTCATAGATGATGTGTGTGGGGTGGTGCTGCCCTAGAACTGATGTGCTGTGCTATCCTGTAGCATTGGTGCTACCCCTTCCCTCAAAGTTTGCTCGAGCATTGTGCTTGGCTTCCCAGCCACCTGACATTCCTTACTCAGCCAGTCTGGTGCCAGTCAATCCACATCCTCTGGCATCTCTCCAGACACTGTCAGGCAGCTCATGGAATAGATTGACCATGTTGGTCACCTTACTGAAGCAAACTATCCGAGTGTCCAAGTATCCAGAGGCAGTCTCCTCAGGACCTTGGAGGCTATCAGTAGAATGTACCTACATTCTGAAAGCCCTTTAGAGATATCATTACCTATGGCAGGAGTTAGTGACTATACATCATGACTATGCAGCTATTCAAAACGCAGTACAGGTTTCAAGAGATCACTCAGTAGGGTAGACTAGTGACATTTAACATTTAACAAAGGTCAGATATTTTTTTCCCACTGGCTACATAGGATACCTATAATTAGGCAATGTGAAGGTCCAGTAAGTAATTTTCAGGAGAGTGCAGGTTCTGGTAAAAATCAGTGT
>JAUBNY010000877.1:6204463-6240001 GCA_032275445.1 Crypturellus soui
CGTGCTCTGGGTGTCCCTGCTGGAGCAGGGAGTTGGACTAGATGATCTCTAGAGGTCCCTGCCAACCTCAGCTCTCCTGTGATTCTGTAATTCTATGATTTTGATCTGCTAAGCTCCTAATTTAAAATAAATTCAACACAGAATGCCATGGACTCGCCTGATCCTAAAATTTTATATATCTGTTCTTGACTGTTCTTTTTGTGTCTCACTGAGAAATATGTAACACTTGCAGTGTAATTTGCCTTATGTCTGCCTGATACCCCACTAGTTATTTTACCTGACACTGCTAGTGAGATTTCTCTTAAGACGGGAAATGTTTTATAACACAGACAATTAAAAATTGTGTTGAAACTGAATAGAAGTTATGCAGTATTATTGCATATATAAGATATTTGCTTGCTGACACATACTTTTTCTGCTGAACTTTTTCTGACCCAGGACATATGGAAAATAAACCTGGCAGGGACTTTTGCAATATATAGTATACTGAATTAGTGTTCTCATCCACAGAAAAAAAACCCTCACTGATTTAAGTCTTATTGTAACTGGAGAACATAATCACTGTAATTATGCCAATAGAGCTGTGTCCAAAGCTCATTGAAATCACTCACTGTAGCCAGCACTGAATCTGATTGTCAAGAGTTAGAAATGAAGTGCTGTAAATGCTCAAAATTCCCTCGAAGAGAAAGCTCTGTTAAGTAGTCCAAGCCCTTAAAAAATTTCTAAAACTCTCCTTGGTGTGTGAATTTTCTGCAAGGTGCAGCCTGGGAATTTGAATGCTAATCTCCCACAGAAGTCAGGAATCATATTGAAATAGGTTTTACTTTTACATCTGCAGTCAAACAAGGCAGCATACGTCACATTGCCTGTCCATCATGAGGTCTGCCACAATCACTGCAGCTGGTAGAGCTGCAGGCATTTACTGGAGACAAAACCCAGAAATTTTCAGGGCTGGCTGTTGCTTGTACCTACCCACTGCATAAGACATTCAGAAAAACGTTTTGCTCTTATAAGCCCTTAACATTATTATAAAGCCCTAAAGGGCCCCATGACATGGGTGAGAAGTCGCAGCAGGTTCTGCTATGGGAGCTCCAGCAGGACTCCGGGCTCTGCTGTCATAAATAGTCAGAAACCTGCCAGGGCCAACGGGCAAAGCTAGGGCAGAACATCTGTGACACGTGCAATAAACTTACATTATAGTCCATTGGCTTCAGCTCCTGCTCTGAATGACCCACTAACAGCTGGGGCAGCTGGGGCAGCTTCTGACATGCGCCTGGCCCAGCGCCCACGTGTAGCTCCATGGGGCTCGGAGGAGGCCCACGCCACTTCCAGCACGAGGCACCGGTGCTGCCCCTCGCGGGCCCTGCAAGGTCTGCGGCGCCGTGAGGCTGCTGGTGTGATTTGTGTCCACGTTGCTGCCACGGCACAAGTTCTGAGGCAGGACACAGCTGTCCAGCACGGCCCCACCAGGGCTGTCCTGAAGGACGTGCTTTGTTGGTAGCTGCTGCTGCGAAACCTCTTCTGTGAAATTTTGAAACTAAACTCTAAGTAATTTGTTTTCAAACTCAGCCTCTGCTGTAGTCATATTCTTGATTTATTTACGGCCACCTTTGATGAGTTTAAGAGGCATCCTCTCCATAGTACCAGGACACTCATTTGCCATATCACTAACCCAATACAATTTTCCTACCTTGGTTTCCGTGCTAGAAGAAAATTTGCACGGCTGTTACTGAAGCAACCATTCTAAAAATGTAAAGCATTTTCCTGATACATTTTCCAGCAGGATATTGGAATTAATCTGTTGGTGAAATGAAAGAGACGTGAAAAGAAAAAATGCAGAGACAGCAACAGCCAAACTGCTTGCAAACGCAAGAGAGTGGCTGCAGAGGAAGCCCCCAGGCACTTCAGGGAACTCAACCTTATCTTCACAGATTGTCTCCTTTCCCTTGTCAAAAAGAAAACCAAACGAGGCGAGGAACAGAGAAACACTTGAGTAAGCTACATGCTGAAGTGCTGTCCAGACTCCTCACCAACAGTCCTGCCTGGGACATAACATTGGGATTTAAGTATTAAGTCTCTTCTCCAGGCTAAGCAGGCGCAGCTCGCTTAGTCTTGCCTCATAAGATAGACTCCAATCCCTTAATCATCTTCATTGCTCTATGCTGGACCCCCAACTCCACCAAACAACCAGGGCCTGACTGCTGCATCCAGGGCTTAACTCAGTGAAGTGAGGCAACTGATTCTTTTGATAAGAAACACCTCTCCTGGGAATATGAAGTTATTAAGGTGTTTGGAAAGACAGTTCTACTGGCACTTTGTAGCATGAAAAAACAATGTCCTTTTAAATACGTACCCCATTTCCGCGTGCACTGATGGCATGAGGATGCAACCAGGTGGAACCGTTTGAGTGAGGTTATAACAGGAGGAATTGTCACTACAGCTCCCAACAGCCAGTAACGAACTTCACTTTAGAGATTAATTTTCCAGTCAGAGATCAAGAGCAAGATCTGCAGTGACCAGGAGCTCCCTGGTGGTGAAGGAAAGCGGGGATGCCAGAAACCTCCATGGTGCAAAGCCCGTCCTGCCCGGCCCCCGCTCTGAGCTGAGGCCCTGCGGGCAGAGCTGCCATGTGGACAACAGCCAAGTCCTTTCGTCGTCCTCCTGCTCCCATGAGATGCCAGCTGTGCTTGGGGATGTCCCCCGAAAGGAAGTTCATCACTATTGCCTCCTTTAGTGTTGAAGCATGTGTCCCTTTCCACCCGTGCCAGGGCTCATGTGCTGAGGCTGTGCCAACACTTCAAGCTGAAAAGGTGGTAGAGGAAAGATGTATTTCTGACTTAACAAACTAGAAGCTGCCAGACTTAACCAGGCCCATGGGGACAACATATCCAGGGTTGTGGCCACAATCAGCTTCTTCAGGAAGCACACACAGAGCCCTAAGGTTTCACTCTGCTCCTAGCAAGGGGTAATTTAAACTTCAAGCTGGCTGTAGGTATACTTAAAAAGTATTTGTTATTATAACCTGGGCAGATTTATTCCCTGTATAGTGCTCTAAGACCACTATAAGTTTTGTTAACTTCTTGATCTTAAAACGTTTTGAATTTCCTCTTCAGTTTCCCCGAGAATTGAATTTTGAATTTCCTCTTCAGTTTCCCCGAGAGTCCCTGTGTGCCTACAGCGTCAGGGGAGGTGGAAAAGCTCCCAGGGAACTTGCTCACTATCCTACACACGATGCGCAACAGCCTCTGTAACAGCAAGATAGTCACATACTGAAAAGTGGATGCTTATAAAAACAAAATGCAAATATTTAACTACCCTTCCTTGCAGTAACAGAAAAAAAATATGGGAAAATGAACACTAGAAAAAGTGAAAAAAAAAAAATACTTTCATACAATTGAAAGGGCAGACAAAAAAAAGGAAACAATCACCCTTTGGCTTTTTCTCTCCCATGCCATACCCATCACCTGCTTTGGGACTGCAGGTTTCATGAATCACCTATCCTGCTTTCTCCTGTATTTACACATTATCTCACATGACAAAATCATAGATATTAAGAAAACAATTTTGCTGCATGGCAGATCCGCACTGTTAGAAATTTTAAGCAATTAGCTTTATACATGTTGAAATTACTCTACAACTACAACCTTTTGTTTTTTTAAAAAAAGCAATTGCCATAATTCACTCACTCAATTCATACAAATTTCTCGCCTGAAAACCTGCATGGTTACCACTATTTTCACTTGGAAGTGTATTTTCTGTGTAATTTGCCTAGTGCTGTCTTCTAATTTTCTTAACACCCTGAAGCTACTTTTGAGTCTGCTCCGAACGAGGCGTTGCGCCGAGGAGACGGGAGCGCCCGCCGACCCGCTCTGAGGAGAGCCCATGGCTGCTGCTGCCCACAGCAGACACCTGGCCAGAGAGACGCGGTGATGCTCACGCTTCCTTTGCGAGGTGCAAAGTGCGGGAAGGTTTCTGCTACGTGTCATTACTGAGAACCTCTACCCAGAACAGGACGGCACATTTTCCTGCACAGTAATCTGCTGGGTGGCTCCTTGACACCAGCCTGATTCTAGTCCAGTTGGTGACATGCTTTAAAATAAAGTGTCCTTTGCTCCTAATTATTACAAAATTGTATGTCTTTATTTTTTCAGAACTAAGGCCTTTTATTGAATTTTGCATCACCATTCCATGTTTGGAAAAACATAAATACATTGAGCCATGATGCCTTCTTTACTGCAACACCTCAGCAGTTTACAATGTCTGACCTAAACACAACTAAACACTTGGAAAACATTATTGCTGATGATGGAATAGCTCCATCTTCTGGAATAAAAGTTAGTTCTCGACAAGCATCCTTATATATCTGACATGGATCTGTATGGAAAAATTTCTATTTCAAAACCTAACCTGAATATTTTTACTAATGGAAGGTCAATATTGGGTAGAGAGTGGGAGGAATTCAGAACAATGGGATTTCTGATAAACTACAGGGATTATTCATTATTATCTAATGACACTGAAAATGTCAGTCGGTCCTTCAGTATGCCATTAGTGTAAACTAACCTTATTTAAGGAGTAGCCATAATCCGACTTGGAGAAAAACAATTTAAACTCCATTTAAGACAAAACAGTCATCACGTTTAACTTTTAGCACTGCTTTAGGATACTCTAAGCTTCATGTTAAAAGTTTGTAGTTAAGCACTGTCCTAGGTAGACAATAGGGACTGAAGCCGATGCTGAAGTACTTGAGCCTGAACTAGAGAGCAGAAGATATGAGAGATCCTTGATGCTATTTACCAAAACACTTAAATGAATGTTTAAATGAAATATTTCAAGTTAAACACAAGCAGCATTGTAGGCAGGTAAAATAGTAAAGCCCTACATTTAAAATGTAACACGTGGTCAAGGCATGGGTTCAACCAGAGAGCCCCCCAAAAACCCAGTGATCATAATTCTTGGTTTTATCATCACATTTTCATACTGAGGATGGGTTCTATGGCTGTGGCTTGAAAACAAAAAGTATCAATGAACTGAGTTTCTGTCTATTCTCATAGGTAATTTAGAAAGGAAAAGAGCACTGAAGCTGTTCAGCGATCTACTGACTGTTGCTGTGTGATAGTTCTCAACTGCCCAGGAAAGATAATGCCATCAGAATGAACAATAAATTAAACACGTGCATACCCATTTACTTTTGAAAGAGTGGTATATCTAAAGTTAATATAAATTCATAGACACAAAGAGCAGAAATTTAAAAAACTTGCTTATCAAAACAAAGCAACTGAAGCTTTATTTTTCTATATAGAAATACGAGTGCCCAAGTGCATTCTTTTAAGCTAAGGAAAACGAGAAAGCCACACAGCCCTTGCAAGAAATGAATTCTAAGGTGGTAATATATTTGTGTGCATGTGTATGCATGTGCGTATATATATATTTACATATATACATACACATATGAATATACATACACACACACGTGCATGCAAAATGTTTCCCCTTTAATGGATGATTCCTGTCAACAGATAGTTAAAATTATCCAGGAAAGTTAAACTTAGGACTACTTTAGAGTATTATACTATGATCTGAGTACCATAGGAGAACCATTGCATGAACCACCATATTGCTCACATCAATTAAACAAGAGCAAGTACCAGACTTAAGCAGCTAAACATATATCTGGAAATCAGATTGCTTATGCAAAACAAGCACAACAAAAGGACATAGAACAAATTAAAGGAGTTCTCTTAAGAAAAATAATCTTTCAACTTTCTGCAACATCATGTGTCATATGGCTTTTGAATGGAGGCATTAGTTAAAAGAATTTTCCCACCCACAGTCAAGTATTAACTGTATTTAAGTACAGCAATGCAGCGACAAACAAAAGTTAAAAAATTAGTATACTGTATTAACTTTATGTAATACAGCATTATATCCCTTTCACTAAGGCTACAAAGGACAGATTTACAGTAATATGAGGTACCGGCATTTATGGTCAGAAAAGATGGAAAAGAATTATACAGCATTGTCATCAGACACTTCTTTGTACTTTTTTTTCCTTTTTTTTTCTTTTGTTACAAAATACATGTCTTGATGATCACATGCTTCAAGTTTATATTCATTTATCTTATATATATATATATATATATTATTTATAGGGGCAATTGAGAGAGAGTCACAAATAAGGAAAGGACACTAAGGTTTTAATAAGGGCAACAAAAATGTTTTCACCAGAATAGATTCACATTACAGTACACCAATATCGACAGCATTCTCTTGTCTATTTTTGGTACATAAGATGGAATCTCTCTACATAACCTTATAAGGCTTCAGTAACTAAAAAGTAAAAAACCTATTAGTTTACAATTTATTTAAAAATTCTGAAAGACACAGCAAGTTCTAAACTTTAGTAGTGCTACCCATACACAACCATCTGGTTTAAGAACCCATTAAAAGAGCTTCCTTTCAAGGGAGCTTGCAACAGTGGAGTTGTGCAATATGGATGTTTCTTACTACAAAAAAAAAAAAAAACACATGGCACATTCTCATTCATATTTTGCAATGTAAAAAGTTACAAACATACCTAACCAAATAAATAATAATAATAATAATAAAAAAAAAAGAATCTGAAGTATGTTTGTTAAGTTTTCTAAAACCACTATGCAGAATAATGGAAACTTTCACTCACAGACTATTTACATGGTAATACCCAGGTGAGGGTACACACTGCTACAAAACTCATCAAACAAAGGGTAAACTTGAAATGTTTTCCATAATAAAGGTCTAGCAGCATGACTATATCTAATGCTGTTTGTTTGTTTTCTTGACTGTTCTTGGAAGATTGTTTTAATCTATATCTTCATCCAGTTCATAATTGTCTTTATCATAAATATCTTTTACTAAAAGAACCCGTACGAGCATATTTTCCAAAGTGTTGCGGTCCAGTGACATGGAAGTGTACCAGACAGGGCTGTCTGAGGAGACCGAGCAGTCCGGCTGCAGGTAAAACAAGTCCGTTCTCTGGTTCAGATTCTGTGGACTAAAAGGAGGAAAAGGAAAGTCAGAAAAGCAGTCTCATGGGACCAAACAGTCTTTTCTAACTCCTGCATTAGCAAAAGTTTTCCTTAGGCAAGTTGAAGATTATTATGGAAAAGTGACACCTTGAAAGAGAGGTGCTTGGTCAGAGCAGAGGCACAGCCAGTCCCGTGCCTGGCTCCGGACAGCCAAGAGCAGCCTGGCTTGTTGCTCATGGAGCTTGAGCCCGTATCTTCCCCCAGCTTTCAAACATGTGCTAAACCAGAAATTTCCAGGTTCCAGGTATTCAGGAATCCAGCCAACCATTTCCTGGTGATTTGAAAATGGTTCCCAACAGTGACATAAGCAATTGCTTGTACTGCTGTGTGACACAACTGCTTTTAAATACAGAGACTGGTGTTCCCTTGAAAATGAAGAACTGTATCTTTGAGAGACGCACAATAAAAAGCTAAAATCCCTCCTCCCTGTTTTACTTCAAGGGTTGATCACTAAGTCCAACCCTTAGTGGGAGTTATTAACCATAAGTCTTAATGTACCTTAATACTTGATACACTAGAGTTTTGAATTTACATCCAACTGGATTGCTTGTTCCAACTCAGATACATCCTCTAAGCCACCAGGGAAGACCCTTAAGGAATTCTATCACTTTGTTCATTTAGGTAAGTCTCAGAAAATAATTTTAAGCTCTGCATTTACAATTGCTCACTCATGCTGTTCTCCCTTCCCAACTACTGCCGACTTGAGGAGCCAGCTGTACTTCCAGTGCCTTTGGTGAACATATTAGGCTCGGCTTCACAAACTGGCTGATAAAATTTCAGGTGTGAATCTTCATCTGTTGGGGTGAATGTTGGCTTTTTCTGTTCTCATATAAATCAGACCAATTTCAGACTACAAACAAACACAACAGTTTAAAATATCTTCATTTTAAACTCCTAGCTGCTTTTCCACAAGCTACTATTTGTGCAGGGAAGAGCAAGAACACATCGTCTACATCTGTGAATCAGGGAATTCCCTAAAGCCGAGCTGCAAATGTCCACTCATTGCAAAATGTTTATCAATTAACAGGTATAACCTTATACTTTACAATTTACAACATACTCTACAGTTCAAATACAAGAGTTTTAAGAGTGTTAAATAATTTATAAAAGTTATTTCTCCACAAATGCAAGGTTTATATTAGACATGAAACCAAGAGCAGCAGTCTGATACTCTAGTCTGCAAGGGTGATCAACAGGTAGGAGAAAATGGCACTTGAATAGAAATCACACCACTAGTGATGCTCCAAAGGGGTTTAACTGCTTCCTTTTTCCCAAAGTTGAAATACTTCTAAGGAAAAAAAAAAAAAGATTTGTTCTCCCCCTACTGGCTCTGTAGCAGTAGTTCAAAAATCCATCTTAAGCACAGTAACAATATATCCTCTTCACACCGAGAGTCAGTGCAGAGGCAAAAATATTTGGCAAAACCAAAATTAAATAAATTTCTGAAAAACAACTGCTTGTGTTAAAAGAACATCACAAGTTACTTTTTACTCCTTCCTCTTTGTAAATTCCTATATACTTGGCCATTTGCCTGCATTGCACATAAACCCTTTCTTCACTTTTAACAGTAAGATGTGGTTTCCTTGTACATTTTGGGACTCATATTTCATTTGATTTATTGTGCCAGGTACTTATGATTGTATATCATAAGATATATGATGTGATTTATTCTTCTTTTGTATCACTTGCCTTTATTCCACTTACAGTTAGAAAAATTCTCCATTCATAGATCAGTCACTCTAATGCCTCGTCCAATTAAAAAAATATACTTCACATGAAATCCTGTTCTTAAACACCTCAGAAACACTTCAGTAATATTTTTAATACATTTCTCTGAGTTTTTCTTTTGAATGTATTAATTCCTGAGCAGATGGGAAGGAAGCTACTTCTAAATCCTGAGTCACTGCCACTGATTTTTTTCCTACTACAAAGATATTTCAAGCTACTGTCAAATCAGGTATCTGAAAAGTATTTTCAGATTTAAAAGATTTAAAAATTCCTGAAGACGTATGACAAAGCAAGTCCATTGTTTCAATCCAATATTTTTTAACAGACAGGGCCCTCACAGCAGATACCCTCAATGGCAAAACCTACCAGATCCCTCACTGGTAAATCTCCGCAGAGATGCTTGATGCTTGATGTTTATAAGTAAGAAAACTGAATCAGACTGTCACTCTCACACTAAGACCTTGACAATTAACATTGAAGTATGCTGCTGCCCGCACATTTTTCTGCATGTGTTGTCCAGATACAGAATTAGACATTTCAAAGTTTTTATATAAAGAGATTTTTTTTTCCAGATCTCAATTAGTCCACTTTGAGTATTATTTCTTGTTGCACCAAAATATCCTCCATGTGGTCTACTCCAGAACACACTTGGGGTACAGTACCCCATGTGAGGTACTTACCTTTTAGACAGGTAGCACTCAAACATTTTCACAGGGCATCTAGCTGGATCAGACGTATTTTCAATTTGTTCAAATACTGGTTCATCGTCTTCATGTTTCCTTTTTCCAGTAGTAATTTTATCTTTAAAAAGAAAACCAACAACCTCTAAGCCATAACTTGATGTTACTTGCGTTTTTCAGTAAGCATCCCAGACTGGGGGTACTAACATATTGCAATGCAGTCCCCATGGCTATGCACATCAGCAAATGGAAATGCAACCCACAGCCATAACAAAGTATCAGCATTTGCACAGAGACCTATGGGCTCAAAGGGAACCTTTAATGCACAGCCCTTGTCATCTCCACAGATGAAACAGTCCTATTAAAGATCCAGTAGCTGAAAGTGGTTAAAATTCACACAAATGCAGACCTCAAGGTCCTGGCAAGAAGCCCAAGGGTCCCTCGTCTGAGTGAGATGTGGATGCTCCTGCAATAGTTATTTTGGAACTGTCATAGTACCTTCATTATCAGCTCTGCACAGGGAAGACACTTGATATCGAAGACAAGCTTTGCTTTCCATTGTTAGAGGATTCTTTTTCCACTGTCTAAAAACAGTGCCAAAAGAAAGTCTTAAGTGCTGCTCCACTGTTTTCAGGCCAAAATACTTAGTGTTAAAGTAGAACAGAGTATTCAGAAGAGCAACCGGTGAGTGCGATCCTAGCTGTTTAATCCTCCAAAGATAATCTTCTTCAACACGAGAGAATATTGACCCTTCAAAAAAGTGTATTAGAGAAAAATACAGTGGATTAGCCCATAAATTGCCTATGTGTAAAAGAAACAAATTTCTGTTGACAAAACACAAGATAGGAGCCTCTAATAAGCACACTTAATTATACACCACTTTCCCCCCAAAGACAGCCACTGTTCAAGACAGAAAAGGTCAACAGAAAAATTTAACATATGCAGTTTCACATAGAACATATTTCTATTTAATTATTTCAACAGCACTTCTTATATGTGGCTCCCCCATTATCTTGTTACATAAAATCAAATATCAAATCTCAGTCCCTTCATAAAATAAAGCCCAAAACACCAACAAAAACTGACTGTTTTATTCTGCTCATGCAAGACCTCCAAAGGAGCTACTCCTCCTTTTTTCTCATTACCAAGGAAAATCTCACTCGGAAAGGACTTAGTAGGCAGTCAAACAGAGGGGTCCTCTGAAGCTTCAGAGAGGCAAGACAACACTAAGGCAGCAAATTAAAAGAGCTGGTAAGGATGATTTCTCACTCCCAAGGTGGCTGTGACAGAGATGGATGAATAAGCGACTCTTCAGCTTTGTACCAGAAATGATTCACTAGGAGAAAATTCCTAGAAGATTCCTGTTTTCTCTGCGAACCGAAACACCATCGGAGCAAAAGGCCTACATAGCAGAGAAGGCTCGGGTTCCAGTGCAGAAGGGCTTGCTCAGTGCATCATTCATTAGCACTTCCCACACCTAGCACAGTGCCCGTCTGCTTATTTCCCATCTGAGAGCTCATGACGGGAAAATAAAGTCACCTCCAGCAAAAAAGAAAAACCCTAAGACCAGCAGCTTATTGTAACTTTCTCTTCTGAAACAGATTTTTTTAAATTAAGAAGTAGTCAAAAAATCAGCTCTTGCAAGATGGATTAACAAGAAATAAGACAGTAAAAAACGGTATAGTGAGCCACTCTTACACAAGATCTTTCTGATTTTTAATCAGTCACTGTTGCAGTGCACAATATGTTTGTTTCTATCCGCATGCTTAAGAGTATAGAACTATTAAGAGATGAAAAACATACATGACCAAAATAAAATTACCATCTGGAAGTATGCTTGGTTGCCAACTTCTAAGGATTTTATTTAATTCCTGTTCAAACATCTGGTAAGTTGGATCAATAAATATGTTGTCTTTTCGATTACTTCCATACAAATACTACAAAGAAGAGAGGGATAGAGAACATTTACAAAGTCAAATCAGAACCAACTCCATGCTACAAAGTTCTTTTTCAGTACAATGATTGCATTCTCATAAAAATAGTATACAAAAATAAATCGAGGAAGCTTTCAAAAACGCAGCAGTTAAATATATGTTGCAAAATTCTAATTGGCTATGTATCACATTAATTACAACCCTATATAAATTACACTTATCTCTAAAAGCCTGTGACATTGAACATTGTGTCAGTAAATAGGAAACCATAAAAAAAAATCTTTTGTTCCAAGTAGGTCTTCAAAGTAGAAAAAAACATTTAGCAAGAAACAGACATTTAAAATGTGAGCACAGAAGTCAGAGTAAAAAAAGCTCTCATACATTGCAGTAATTATACACAGTATGTAAGAAAAATGTCAGGACTGGTGCAAGGAGGCTGTCTATTCTGCAGCCTAATTATCTTAACTCGCTTGACTTTACAACCAGAAATACTTTTGAACCTTTACCAAGAATTAATGACCAAAGGTTATACTGCTGTTTGACATTATCATCTCTGGAGACATTTCTAAGAAACTGGGGATTGGCTTCTTAAAATCTCAGAATTATCTTTGTGTGAAGAGCTTGCTGCTAGTGAATGTAATAAAAGGGACAGACAGGAAAGAAGTGCTCACTTCTGGAGGTAACATCTCTTTCTGTACACATACTTAACATTACACATTGCATGCATTTATACTAAGCAGTTCTGCATATCCTGACAACCTTATCTTCGCGCTCAGCTTTATAATATAGATGAATTAATTAATACACATCCTAGAAGTCTCTAACACAACATCTCCCTTCAGATACCATTAGTTAACATTTTAACTAATTCTTTTAAGTATGGTATTCCCCAAAACATGCTACATATACCAAATTTGTCGTTATAATGCAACTCTAAACTGGGCAATACAACTTACTGGATGCGTCACTGTGTTTATTTCTATATTCCCTTACACGTTTTCTCTCGGTAAACTATATTTTTCTGATTTACATTAAACACTCCCATGTGTCTCAATGGAATGCTAGGAGAGAAACTGAAATCAGACTGAAAACCAATCTGAAACCACTATCCCACACAACTGGGAATTGGCCCAAGAGTATTTTTGTTTCCTGGTTCAGAATAACTGTGCAGCCAAACTCGGCCACCCCTCGCTGCTCCATCATGCACTGGGTCCACGGGCACTGCAGGGGCGACAGAGCACGGGCACGTTGCATCCCTCCTGCTCCCAGGCCACCAGCTGGGCATCACCCAGGCTTCAAGGCTGTGCCACAACACTGGGCTTAGCTCCTCTAAAGACTATACTAATATATTCTGTTGTTTCATTACCATTTGCCAGAACACAGGTAGGCCTGGCTTTATCAGGACAGGAGAAAAGATCACCGACTAAATAGGCTTTAACTCCTCTTCTCCTAAGGAGGAGTAGTACTGAGACTACTTATGCTCTGACTTGAGTAAATATTGCATCAAACAGTGCAGACTCTCCCCCATCAATCCTATATGCTTCGTTTGATGGAAAAAAAATCTGTACGAGTGCAAAGAGTGCAGAGCCCCATACAACAGAGCAGTAAGGCAGACAAGCATCTTCTCTCTAGACAAGCCTGTTCTGCTAGGTACCCACTCTAGCATGTGGCAACCTTTTAAGTGTTATAGTTTTGGAAAAAAGATTTTGGGGTATCAAAACCATTAATGAGCCATTTCTGGTCTGAAGCAAAACAATTTCAGTTGCAAATGAACTTGAGCTGGAAAAAAATCCACTGGTTTGACTCAAGGCCTTGTCTGCTGCAAGAGACGTGTTTCCTTTAAGAAAAGCAATCAATATTTCAAGCACAAAGTCAGAAAACAAATTAAGACTTGAAGACTCTTAGGCATTTCAACTGTGCTCAAACCATGATACACTTATCAGGAAAAGGTCCAGCACTGAAGTATTATTTAGCCAGAGTTGGTAAAATAATTCTTCTGGAGGGGAAGGTGTTTTTTTCTCTATTCAGTGCCTTTCTTATTCTTTTCTTTTGAAATATACATTGAGTTTTACTTTAAGTTAGTAAAATATTGCTCATCTTTGGCATAATTTTATCCTTACTTGGCATTATTTAATTTTCTCTGAAACCCTTCTGAGTTAAATACAGCCAACACCTTTTGTACAGTAAGGATTTAATGTAATAAGTTGTCCTCTACTTCAGAAATACCCACAGACATGGAAAGAAGAGGTAGGAAAATATTAAAAGGCAGTGGAACTTACTTGTACATTGAGACAGCTATGTAGAATTTAGTATACCACTAAGTATGAAGTTGAAACCTCTTTCTCCAGAAGGTGCAAGAGCATTTAGAGTACGTCCTTTGCACACGTGCATACACGTACATATACAATTTGCCATAGTCACGCAGAAGTTGGCTGCAACCTTTGCCTCCTCCCAGGCTTACGTGCCTCAGGCCCTCGCTCTTTGTGAAATGCAATCTCTTCAGAAAAGGGCAAGATTTCTGACAAGTCTGAATAGCCCTGGTGCAATTGCCCCATGACAGACCACACAGACTCTTAAAAGGCACTTGAATTAAAATATTGGGCATCAAATATAAGTAATAATTATACCAACATGTTCATAAGTTGTTCCTCTACTGCTTTAGTATAGTACAAGAATTAGTATTTCATGATATTTTTGTTGTGTCACACAAACATTGGTTCTGGTAAGTTTAAAACACAAATTTGATGTGTACCTAGCTTTCCCAATGGACAAGATAGGAGTATGTCAAGGACAAAGAGAAAGGTGAAAAGAGAAAAATTGTAAGCTGAGTTGCATTTTATAAAAGCATAGTTCACTCTTTGAAAACAAGGGGTTTAAAATTTGACAGATAGAAACAGAGGGGCAGTAGATCATGCAGATGCAGTGGCAGAAAGCTAGCCAAGACTGAAACATGCTTTATAGCAAGTATGACTATAATGCCAAACAATGAATGCTCAAATTAAACCAGGAGAGAAAGATATCAGCTAAGTCCTTAATTTTGTATAATTCCATTAGAGAAAAATTACTGGAACTACTATTTATTTAATTCTAGTTCTTGCCCTAACTCTAAAATTGTGAATAGCATGTTTTCCGCATCATATGCATTTTATTCCCCATTAAGTTGAATTGATTTGTGTTAAGGTTTTAAGCTCTGAACATTGCTTATTTTCTTTGGGCCTTGTGCACCAAAAATTATCATCTCCTCTGTTTAAGACATAAGCTGTGGAATATATATGTGATATATTTTTGCCTTCAGCTATAAGACATCTCAACTGATTTCCCTTCTGCTTTACAAAAACATTATACAATATACATGTAATTATATATTATATATACATGTATATTTACATATACATACTATACATATATATGCATATGTATATTATATACAATTATATATAATTGTTATATAGTATAATTTCAAGAGCAGGAGAGGGACAAGACACTTAAGTAGCAGAATTTTCTGTATTCCAGAAAACAGGATGGACTGCCCATAGTCTTTAAAATTCAGTAAGTTAGGTTCTCCACAGCAAGCACTTCAAAGAGCTTGCTTCCCCTGTCTGAAATAATTGAAGAGGATAACTGAAACTAAATTAGTAAATCTGCAGTTCATCCTTGTTTCCATTTTACTTTATGCCATCTTTAGCAACCAAGCTGAAGCACAGCATTTGGAAAAAAATATGTCACTGTAGACTGCAGATTCCTTAGATTGTAAATTCCTTGTTTTAACCAGCAAGAGGCTTAAAATAAAATGCATCAGTTTTCATATTAAATAATATTTCATATTAAATATGAAATATGAAAAATGTAATAATATTTCATATTAAAATGCAATATATCAGTTTTCATTGGAGTGCTCAGGATGGATCTTGCAAACTCATTTTCTATATGAAGACGTTTCTATAGTATAATTTATACACCAAACTGTGTTCCAGATCATAGCCATTATATTAATAGCTCCTAGCCTCTTCTCAGCCAATAAATCCACATTATTTCCATTCTTTCACTGAAATGTATTAAGAGTCAAATCATCAGCTCTACTTTCCAAGTCTATAGCCTCTACTAACCTCCTGAATCCCAAGACACAGATAATAGATGCTGTCAGGTGCATAGTTCTCTCCATTTGGCCTTCGAATTTCATTGACAAAATGAGCCAACCCATAGCTTAACTCAGCTGAAGTATGTGACAATAGATCTTCCTTTAATTTCACAGACTTTGCTGTAAAATAAAGAAAAAATGCCTCATTACACAACAGTATTAATACATGCTGGGGGTGGGAAGGGGTGCTTTTAGAGCAAAGGGCAAAGTTGTTTGATGTCCTCTCTGCTAACCAGTGAATGAGCTTAAAGGTGCTAAGTGGTTCAAATGTTAGATCTAAATTAATAATAAACTGGACTACTAAAATAAGGTCTAAACAACCAAATTCAGTATCATCTACTATCAGAATTTACTGTCATGCATAGCTGAGGCAGAAAGTGACTCAAGATACTCAAGTGAAAGCAGTGTTGTAGAGGAAGACCTTCATGGGAAGTACCAATTTCCAAAGATCCAACAGTATAATGCAGCTGTGCTAAAATGCATGTGGGAGCAGCAATTCCCCTTTTTCCCCAAGGTGAATATGCATAGAGAAGAGCCCTCCAGAAAGGACAGCATAGGAGTGAAGGCCATGTTGCGCCTGAGCTCCAAAGCAACGCTATACCAGCCTCAGAGGAAGTTCTCTTTTCATGACAAAAGTAGTATGTCCTCCTTTGGGATGTATAAGTCCCAAAAAGTCAAAGTTCAAGACAAGTTAGAACACCAGGAAAAACAGGATGTCAACAAAAATCAGAATGGTCACAATCAGTTAGAAGACCTAGAATGTTCTATTCTGTGTTGCACTAGGAGCATAAAACCTAGCACTAGGATCCAAGCTGGGAAAACTTCTTGAGGAAAAAAGAGATTGGCAACTCTTTTGTGGGGAAATAATACCAGTTTTTGTGGGAACACTAGAGAAACTTGGAAGCTTCTACTAAGAAATCTATGTGAAAATCGGTTTACGGAGAAGAGAATCAGTTACGATGAAGAGAACAGGGAAATACGACAGTTCTCACTACCAAGTAAAATTCTGCATTCCAGACTTTTGGAAATACTTACTTGATTTCAATTCCTCTAATTCTGGAAGATCTGCATCTAAGTGTCGAGACTTCACCCAGTGCTTCCATGCGTTTACACCATACGTGTATTTGAATGGAAAACTGCTCTCCGAGTTTTCCGAGCTGTCATCATGAGACTGATACTCTGACACTGCTTTCCTCTTCACTCCCTGCCATTGAAACACAGTGCTAAGTGCAATAACATAGAAGAACAAGCAAGCTGCAGGCCAAATTGCAGACTGCAGGTTCAGGGTAGAGAACATAAGCTTCATTTGGCTGGACCCGGTAGGTATTTTCTGCTTTGAACACAGTTCTAAGAACTGTATTTATTGAAGCCAACTGACATTTCTAAGCCAACTTTCAAACTGACTTCTAAAACAGACAAAATACAAGTTTTGATAATGGAGCTGCTCCATTGGTTATTTCAGATTAAGCAACAAGCACATAAACACATTAACGAATTCAGTAAACTTTTGGGATATCATTAATACACAGGAAGTTAGAGAAGTTATAAATTTATGTCAGAAGGTCAACCTTCATGCTCACTATAGTTAAGGTACAGTATCAGAGACTTTACACTCTGAATTTAAAACTAGAAGGACACCTTTATTTTTAATAAGTTTCATTAGAAGTAGATGGTTGTTTTTTTTTAAAAGCTGTGATAGCTCTTGCAACAAAATCATTTCATCTTTGTGCCAGATGTCAGAAAGTCTCTTTCCTGTTAGGTTCATTTTAAATAAAAGGACATAGCTAAATTATTTGCATTTTTTAAACAAAGATTTTTGACTGAACATAAAATCTAGTAAAGTTACAAGCAAATAAAAAGTCTTTAAACTGTTTTATACAGCAGATGCTTTAGTTCTCATTACAAGTCAAGGCAAAGTCATCATTCTTTCATTTTACCATCAAGTTAAACCCATAGCATTTTACTCAAAGTAGAACGTAGAGAAGCATTATTGAGTAAATATGTAACAAACAGAATGTAACACCAGTATATTACATCCATATTTCTACTACTATGAGTCATCTACAGCAAAAACAGGATCAGAATTTAGGAGCTAAGCTATTAAGTCTACCAGTTAACTGCAACAGACATGACTGAAATATTTTACTACTTGAATTAGTATATAACTCTACAGCAAAAAAACAGGGAATTAGGTATGAATAGGTAATAACATTCTAGAGCAGTCCAAGAACTGAAAAAATCTCTGACATGTTTCCGATCACTTAGATTTTGTGAGATTTTTTTTAATACTATGATACAATTACCTTCTTTTTGGACCGTGGTCTTGGCTGTTCTTCATATTCTTCTCCAAAAACAGGAGGCAATAAAAACTCATTTTCTGTGTCAAGCTCCTCAGTTGCTGAAAATATATTAACAGAAAATATTTTTAAACACTGTTTGGATGATACAAATAGTCTACAGAAGCATATACATGATATGATATATTAACAAGGACTGGATTTCAATGCAAGGAAATAAACCTATTCCTATTCTTGAATACGAATACCAAGATGCTTATTTCTAAATAAATTATAAAGCATGCAGTAATGACCATTTTCAAATAGTTTTTCAAGTCACCAAGACAGCATCTCTTACTATGGACCATTCCATAATTTTTCATGTCATCTTGGGTATTTTTATGCCATGAAATCTTGGGTATTTAGAAGTGTCTGTTATGGTGAGAATGAGCAGTCATGAGCGGGAAAAATACTAACTCACACAGACACTTTGTTCATTTATTTCTGCCATTTCCATTTCTGTTTTATATTCTATACAGTGCATTACACTTAGTTAAAATTAAGATGCAGAATATAGTAGAAACTGTTTTTAGATTATGTTTAAATAAGTGGTGGAGGCCTTGCTTATGGCAGATGTTACAGTAATGTAAATAGAAAGACATATGGGAATATCTCAAAATACTATTTGCTTAACGTTTCAGGAAGGAAGGACTCTACCTAAAGTGAAGTCAATTCATCAGAATGAGATGAAAAGACATATGAATAGATTTAATGCTGCAGGTTGCAACTTTATTGAACTAGATTCACCTCTCATTTAATTATCAAGTAATAATTTCATTCAATTTGAATGGTCTTCTGATAATCAGTCTGATTTTACCATTCAAGTAATTACTGAATCTAGTATTACAAGCAGGAAAATTACACACAGAAAGTTTTAACAATCTGCCCCAGTTTTTTTCCTGCTGTCTCAAAGAATTTAACCTCAGAAGCTCCTCAACATAATTAATATTTGTTTAAACTTCTACTGTTTATGGCCCTGAATATATTTTTCTTCATATTTCTTCCTTCTCATGTACCGAACTTCCTTTAAGAGGAGGATTAAAAACTTAATATACATTTTACTAACTAACTTCCGCAGATTAACATCAACCTTTCTTCCTAATTGGTGGACTTGATCTTCAAATTAGACATACTATAAACTAAGAAGCCTAGTTTAGGTAGCCACATCTATGGCACAAGACAAAAGACTTTATAGAGGAGATGTGAGTTATCCAGGGAAAGAATGAGTTAGGAGGTAGTCAGGAGGTCTCCCCGATCCTGAATTGCCTAGGACAAAGTACATGAAATAAAAATGTCTGCCTGCATTTTGGACTTTCATTCATCAAAGATCTCAAAATAGTGATTTTCCGGCCATTTCAGATAACATTACCTTTTTCAAGTACATGCATGGACATTAATAAGAAAACATAAGACAACAGAAGTGAAGAGCAGCATCTATGAGTTTGTTACTTTCTAAAAACCTTCTGCAGGAAATTAGCCCTTTTGTCATTCCTGCTCTAAACCACCATTTCACTTCCCATGCAAATATCTATGTGACATTATTGTTTTCTGTGATGTATACCATCTGAGTCTCAGCCTTCAAAACATCTTTCCTAAATCCACCTCTGAAAACAAATGATGCACCCTAGTTCCTTTGTTGAAGGTTAATTCCTCCTTCCTCCTTTTAAAGTACTCCATTTAGAAAGATTTATTATGAAAGATGGAGAAACTCCTTCAGAAATCCCCAGTCCTGCAGTCTTGGCCAAGGTTTATCCAAGACAAACAGGACTTGCCAACAAATTAAGCTCACCTGAAACGATGATTAAACAAAGCACAAGGACTACCACAATGTCTGTTTCACAGCATTTAATAAAGAGATAGAATAAATACCTCTTGGAAAGTCTATCTCAATATCAAGGTCTGGTTCATACGGAACATCAGGCAAGCTTGTCTGTGCCTCTCTTTCTGAGTTTAGCAGATTTGATTCAACTATCGCACCTGTAAGTAAAATAAAAAAAAAAAAAACATTAATGTGTGGACCAGTCAGAATAGGGCAGATAACCAGTGGTTCTAAAGCTGCTTGGTCTGCCCATCACCTTCTGAGATTTTGATGTTCTTTTCATCTCAGATTTACTTCCCTAATTTCTTTCAAACAAAAAGATACTTGTTAGTCCATCCCTTTTTCATTTATTTGAGAATCTCAGCAAAACGTGAGCAGAAAATCAAATATTGGGGATCGGAATCCTATTAACCAATCACAAAATATGAAAATAGTTGAAAATGTAACCATTTATCTATTTTTCTACATGATTCTGTTCTCGGTGAAAAAGATCCTATAAAACTAAATAAGGCAGGTCAAGAAAAAAAGAAACTTGACTTTTTTTTCAACTTCTGGCAAAGGTAAGAGTTCTCCAAAATCAGTACTCTGCAAACTGAGCTTTGATCCCATACAGGTGCTACTTGTACTTATCAGAAGAGGGCAAGGAACTGCAAATGACAACCATTCTGTGTTGCCAGAAATGTCCAACTTTTGTGGGGAATGGTGACAATTTGGGGAACAATAAATTCTAAGGGCAAACAATTTTTAAATTACTGTTGGCCTCCAGTATGCAAAGTCCAAGTCATACATTTTTCAACATCAATCTTAGACAACAGTTGAAAGAGTTTGAATAAAGTTTGACCTTCACCATGCAAAAATCTTAAAATCTTAGTTTTGAAAGAAAGAAAATTCTCCTGGGAAGATACAGAATGCACTTGAACTTTTTGACAGACAGAAATGGGAAACAGAGATAGAGAGGTATGTGTACTGGAAAGACATTACTGCAGGATATTCAGGATTTCTGATCTTCATCAGTAAAGCTGTCCCCAGAGAGAGTTCTCTCCCTTTAGGAAAGCTGGTGGAATGACAGGCCTTTTCAACATCACAGTGACATATCAGCTGATGCCTTATTGTTTTCAAAGAAATTATACTTGTAAGGAGGGATCTTCAGACAACTCAATAGCCACAGCATTATTAGGTCACATGATTTTGTTGACCATATTTCCACTCGTGAAAAGGATGTTTCTCTAAATTTTAACAGCCCTTACTTCCCCATAGAGAATGTAAAGCGTGCCTATTAAAGCTTTAATACAAAGAGAATAGGATCCTTCACATCCCATCTTGTTCAGATGAAGCTATGATCACAACAGTATGACAGAGCTGTGGCAATCATTTCCCCCAGTGTTTTGATTTAAGCTTTTCAGGCAAAAAAAAAGAATGATTTGGTTTTGGCTTGAGTGACACTGTGAAGAAACCCTGAGTATAATCTTGAATGAATTTGGTATCAGCCATGCAGCTGGACCAAATAAAGGGCATGTGGGTCTAGAAAATATTTAAATAATTAAGATTTCAAGATAATATAATAACTCAGTACAGTAAAAGCACTGGAATAGAAGAATATTTTTATTTAATCGCATAATAACCATTCTCTTTATACCCCACATATACCCCCAATCCTCCCAAGTCAAAGACAAACTCACTGGTCACATCAGAAGACTCTGTTTTTCCACCGTCTTCAGGTACCATCCCTGACAAGGTCAATAGCTCAGCTTCCAAAGGATTTGAGGGCACTTTTCCTCTCAGCTCTTCTATTGCTGCAAGGATTTTCTCACTGCTATCTAGAGTAGTGGGCAAAAATACTGGAACTGGCACCTGTTTAGACAGGCAGGAATAGTTGGTTAGAAAAGGGAAAAAAATCATCACTGCAACAATGCATCAAGACAGAAACAACAGCTATACATGAAAGCATGTGCATCATAGCATCAGCTATACATCTAAGCCTGGACTAACAACAAAAAAAAAGATAGGTTAAAAAAAGGTGGTTCAGAACAGAAAGGGAAAAAGGAAAAACAAAAAAAAAAGTATTACAAAATTTAGTGAGTCAGAATAAGCCTGGAAAGAGCTCCTGAGCTTTAAACTTCAATCTGACATTGAGGTACCAGAATGAGAACAGCCAACAATACGACGTGGTCCCTCACTTGCATGTGACTGGACTGCAGTTTAAAAATAAAGCTGAAGTCTGACTTACAGGAACAGGAACTGTTGTAGGAACAGGAACATTTTGACTATACATGTTCATAGGCACCGGAACATAAACAGGAACAGGAATAGGCACTGGGACATACTCTTTTTTCCAATCATCTTCTATTAAAAGAAAAAGAAAAAGGCAAACATGGCCAGGTACTTATATATATTTTACCCCTGCGGTTTGCAATGGGTTCCAACAATAGCAACAGTTAAAAGAGAAGTCAACAAAGAAAAACAAGCAGTGGTTCTAGTACAATTCAACAGTTACCTGTCTGACAAGATTTTGTCTGCATATGAGGTTTACAGTAGGTGGCTTTTGTCATTGTCAAAGGCTTGCAAAGAACTGCCTTGTTCTTCATTTCTCTATTAGGTGTTGGAGAAGGTGGTGGTGCTGAGCCCTATGGACAGGCAAATAAAAAAGAACTTGTTGCACCACAACTGACTTCAACCCAAACTTCCAATTTTATATATCAGTTGATACTTCCTCTTCAAGCACGAGATCTTGAAGAAGAAGCTCACAGAATAGAGTAGCACTGTTATGTTTTAGTTGCAACCTATTTTGCAATTCTAGTAATGAGCTACCACTGCCAGGAATGTAACGTATCTGTATCTTGCTTAGTCTGAGCCAGCACTGATCTCAATATGGGCACTGGACTCAGCTTGGGCACTATATATGCCTCAGATTTTAGTTTATACTCAAGATACCTTCTTTTTTTTGCATTCTTGCTTACTTGAAAGGGCAATTTAGGTATTTTTAATTTTTAAGATTTTCATTGTATACAGAAAAACTACAAAATTTTGGCCCAAAATTGGACTTTGTAGAGGGATGCCAAAATCCAGAACTGCCTTTTTTTAATTTTGACATTCTAAATAGAACATTATTTCTAAAAAAATAATTCTTCACAATACTCCAAGTATGAACTCTCGGCTCCCCCTGCTGGCTCCACAATGCTACCAGCACATCTTAACTTTTCTCAGTTAACACTTAAGCTGCATTCTACAGCTAACAGGTAAGAGAAACTCGTTCCAAACATACTTTGTCCCCTATCATCTATTTTTTGAACATGATTTAAGGAAAGAGACTTTCCTGTATTTGGTCATATGTGATAAAACTGGCCCCATACACCATTTTAAATAAAAAAGTAAGTTAACTAGTAAGAGCAGTAGAGAACTTCACCTATCCCGCAGTACACTTTATAAAATCCAAAGAAAAAATGCACCACAGATTGGTTTTCTATGACCTTTAAATCACAGTGAATAGAATTAACATCCTTAGAAGCTATAAACACTAAACACAAAATACCAGACGTTTCTAACATGCAGGCTCATCTCGTTTGGTATCTCCAGTCTCCCAAGCAATCTTACTTCCTGTGTTGTTCATTAGCATATTTTTAACCTATCATCAAGATACTTCCATTTAAATCTAAAATTTCTTAGAAATGCGTAAACATATTTTCATTTGAAAAGGGAGCCAATCACACTTGTCTGAAAAATAGGTATTTTTCATGTCTTCCATGTGACAAACCTAAGAAAATTAACTTTCAAATAAAATTATTAATAATAAATAATAAATAAGGAATAAATTATTACTACTGATGACAGCATTTACAACAAGCTGACAAAAAATGAGTAACTGAAGGCTGCTCATCTCCACCCTCGCAGACCTCTGTCCTGCAAAAGGTTACTCTTCACTACTCCGTCACTTGCAGTGAAGTCAATGGGACCTGCAGCACCAATTACACTACACTCGGGACTAATAATATAAGATTTAAAGTCTAACTTCGGGCCTTTCAAAGTTGAGACACAATTTTAAAATGCTTAATAACTTAGTGAAATTATCTTCTTCCTATTCAATAAATACACCGTACCAGTCTAAAGGCGTAAAAAGGATAAACAGACTTTGTAGATTAATAGTTAAGCAATATTTTCATGCACTACATAAATAAAATACATGACTGCTGATACGTTTTCCCAGAAGATATTTGAAAGGACAAAATATGGACATAATTTTGAAAAGTTAATTTGAAGTATTGATGCAATAAAGATCTAATAATACCATAAATTCAGATAACATTTTTATCATTCACAAGTATTAGTTTCTAATAGCACGTCTTTAAGCTGCCAGGATGTCATATTTTATATGCTTCTAATTACATTATGTATTACATATACTTACCGTTATTTTTGTTCGGGTGGTTTGACAGCCCTGATCTAAAAATGTAAGAAGAACCTTTTTTAGAAAATTAGATGTTTCTCTTTTCCATAATCAAAGCAGTTTTTGATAAGCAACTCAGACAATCTCAAACTAATGTTAAATTGGCAGCACTGATCACTACCCTACTGCAGTATCATTCAAGTGAAAAGTGACATTTCTCATTCATAGGCACATCACTCCTCAGGCATTGAAAGCAATCCCCAAAAGCTAAATCAAGGCCGTATCCAGATGCGAATATAATCTGTTTTAGGAAAGTAAATGCTAAATTGTTGAAATATAAAGGTTTACATACAAAGAAGCTGTGTTGACTTAATTATATGAACTAAAAACAGATTTATTTGCACTTTCTGTGATGACATACCATTTATATCACTAACAAAACATGTAAATGAGCATTCTGCCCAATCAGAAAATGTAGAGGCCACCTATTCCCAACATGGCAAAAAACAATGTACTGCTATTATCTAGATACTTGAATTTCCATTTTTGTTTAACATTGCTTTGTTTCCTTTTAATTCCCAGTGCATCCCTCTGTGCTCTGGGACCAATATACATGTGGAAAAGAAATGGCTTCCACAGAGCAAGCAATGGTAAGCAGAAACATAATGACAGAGACAACATTTTCTGTCCCCATGAAGGCATGACACTAAAATTACCCTTGAACTAAAAAGATTTACTTTAGAAAGGGATTACAAAAAGCGTTTGATTATCTGACAGAGCCTCATCTCTTAGGAGAACAATAAAGTAAGAAGCTAAGATAAAAAAATACCATATACCTGAATAAATGATACCCTGAATGGTAAATAAATGATAAATAATTATCATAATAACTGATAACTGAATGGTTAAAAAAGGGGTGAGGGAAGGAGTGCAGTCCCTGACCGAAATAAGTTTATTACAACAGATAATTAAGCAGCTTTTAAAATGTATTTATTTGCTATTTAGCAAGCCTAAAGCAGCACATACCATACTGCAAATTCTCAGGTCCTTTTTGTGTTGCCAGATTTGGTTCGTTTTGTTGACAGTAGAACCGCAGCAAGCAGTGCTGATCGCAGAAGTGTTTCATTTCTCCACGCCACTGCACTTTCTCTTTGAGACTTCCTTGAGACTTGCAACAGTCGCATCGTGCAGCCTTAATGTAAAGGAAGATTTTGACATTTTAAATAAGTCTTTGAAAAAAGGATTTTTAAAAATTAAAAGGTTGTTTTTACAAGCATTGAAATTATTACAGCTAAACAATACAGCTTCACTCACGTAGGCTCTATGATGTTTATACCATGTGGTGTCTCATATACAGACACATTCAGCACTTCGCTTACAGCTATTTGCTGGGGGTACAATGGGGAGACAGAACCAATAAGCTTTACCTCACTAAGTCCTTAAAAATTGCTCATCTCTGCACATTCAGCAAAAGAACATGATTTTTATGCAACAATTTTAGTTAATTCCACTGAAAAAATTCTGCAAAACAAGAGCAGAAAGGCACTCCTTAATGACTTTCTTAAGGCCAGGACAAGCAGGGATCCCCCTCCTCCCCCAAAATTTGTTTTTTGGGTGTTTTTTTAAGTCACAAACACATCTTTATATCAGAGCTCTTTAGTGCAAATAACTTTTCTACTCAGTGATTGTAGCTTGACAGCAATGTTAGGTTGTAATTATTCAGTAGTTCGTCAAAGCTTCTATGTGATACATAAGCACAACAAATAGCTCTCCTTGTTTCTCATCAAGATTTCACAATATATAGTTAACAAAGATCTAAAGCTCATAATCTTAGTGTTCCCTGTCTCTGGCTAAACACTGAGTAATGTATCTTCCAACATACTACATGGAAATTTCACGAGGCATCATTAACAGAGTTTCCAGCCAAGTATATTCCACTGATTCAACCAGTCCTGCTACATGTTATCTCAACAGCGGTAGCCCCAGTTTCAGATCTTCAGCAAAAGAACACTTGTTGCACTGTTCTTCCTCTTCATATTTGTTTGCAACCACCCTCCTAAACCCATGCTTAAAAATCAAGAAGCAAAAAAAAAAAAAGTTTATGGATGCTTTTGGAATCCAAATAAGTCAAGGTAATGACACAGCCAAGAGGAAAATTACGACAGAATGCGACATAACACATTAATGTGTAAAACTATATGCAATTACAGGTACATACAAGGCTCTGATGGCTGAAAAATGGTTTGACTGTAGTTCTCACAACACCCCCAAAAACCCCTCCATCAGGCCAGTTAGTTCAAGCAAAAACAGCAATCAAGTGCTGAGCTCCTCCTCTGTGCTTGAGCAGCCTGGCATCATTCTTTGGCAACAGCCAATTCAGCTCACAGGCACAACTTTCAAGTATTTAAGACGACTATAAATAAACTGAAATTAACATTATGCTCCAACTTTAAAAAAAAAAAAGCATTTCCTGTTAAATGGAAATGTTTTGGCCCCTCCGGGCACGAGGCAGGCTGCAGCGCAGGATCATCTCACAGCAAGTGCAGGTACCAGCTCTTGGTGCATGCAGGTGTCAGCACTAGTGCTCAGCCTCCTGCGTGGTAAACAGGCTCCGAGACCTTCCAGGCCTGCATCCCCCCATCCTTCCTTCCTTTTAGTGAATTCTGCCTGGTTGGCTGCACAGCGTTAGTGTTTGTGGCAGAGAGCAAGGGGTATTCTTGGAAGTGAGTGGAGAGAAAGAAGAAAAGTGAGGACTGTTGCCAAAATAGACGGAATTTGTCAGTTCAGTGAAACTGTGAATTCACACCTTCACTGTAAATGCTTCTTCCAGAGCCAACAAAAAAAGCTGAAATGACAGTTTAAGAACAAAATCTGTGTCTGTAGCTCTCTTCAAAAAAGGTTTTCTATCTCACCTAGCACGAAGCATTGAGAATGAAAGCTGACTTGGGTTTAGAAGAGCCTACCTACTCTGAATTGCTGCACACAGCTGGACTATCACAGGCTACAGTGGTTCAATTTTCTCCCTCCTTCAAAGAAAATGGTGCTAAATCTTGTAAAATGCAGCAATTACAGACCACTTGATACTGCTCTTTTTTCCTCTCCCTCCTGGTTCCACTCTTTCATTTGAACCTTTGATTGAGTGTATTCTTGTTTCTCCACGGCTGCTACACTAACACATATAGGTGAGAAAATGTTTCTCTTCTACTTGGTGAATCACTACCCATTAGCAATAGCTTCAGTTCTATCCCTAGATTCCCCTACATAAGGATGCTTCAGTTTTCATTTCTGTATTTACAGTTCTTTAGTCCTAGTATTTCCATAATAATCCTTGCAATCAGTGTCATACTCTTTCATGCACTGAAGTTTCTTCCTCCCCACTCACTCTCTCCCTTACCATATATCACAAAATACCTGAAGTTAAAAGTGTGAATTTGCAACTTTTTGTTTATATCCTCTTTCCCATTTCCCTTTGCTCTAATACTAGCATTAATAGAATCTCCAAAATTCCCACCTGCTCATCTGCTGTATCACTATATTTCAAAAAAGTCCATCTATCTCTGTGTGCTCCATTTGCACATTCATTACACAAGTCTGGCTCCAGCATGTTCAATTTCCTAGTGTCCATCTTATATGTATAAATCACAAATGTTGTCCCAAAATATCTTTCTTCTCATCTTGGTTTAAAAAAAGAAAAAAATTCAGGTGTGAGGCTTCTTATATACATTTTCAGTCCTCTACACACCTGGTCTCAGTGCTCTCCTATGATATGGAGTTGCATTATTTTGACTTTAACAGGCTGTTTATTTTATTAACTTTGGTAGTTTTGCTTAACCACTTAGTGTCAGCTCCACTGTCTCAAATTTTGCCATGGTTGACAATCATTGTTACCTGCAGCTCATCATCCAGCATAATTTTTTAATGCCTCTGATTGTAGTTCCCCACCTGCTGCTCAGTCTTAGCTGCAGAGATTTGACCTTTGCTGCACACGTTGTTATCGACGCACATGTTTACTCCAACCAGTAATCCCCTGGAGACTTGAAGCATCTTCCACATGTGCACTTCTGCTGTGGTATTTCCAACAGTGGTCAGCAATGTGAATTTAAAGTAAAAAAGAGCTCTGTATTGTTACCTCAGAACTGTACACTCTTTTTAAAGGTATTTTCAAGGTATTTTCTAGTATAAATAATGTCAAATGATCAAAATTAATCAAATGTCAATACGAAAAATGTCTGAGAAATTTCAATATGACATCTGAACCATGGCCTGTAACTAAAGTTTTATAGGAGGATCTCTGATAACTTAGGAAGCTAGTCTGTATACGCCAAAATATTTAAAGTCTCTGAGGACTAACTGCATACCACATTGCAAAAATTGCCTCAAAATTTGACACCAACTGCCAGCTTTAGCTGTCATCTGAACATTTTACATTCCAATCCCTCAGAAGTACCTCTAGGTAAGTATGACAGACTTCTATATTGCTATCTTTCCCTGATTTTGAGTAGAGAATTTTGGCCTTCACAGAAGCCCTCTCAAAAATACTTTGTTTGCCCAGATAATACTAAACAGGAAAAATGGGTCCACAAAAAAAAAGCAGACAAAGAAGACTGAGACAAACACTTGTTTAATGAACACAATGCTGGCATCTAAACATTACTGGGTTATTACTACTTATTTCTCTTCATGTATACATTTATTGAAACTCCAGTATAACATGAAATATGTGTAAATGAGACGAAACTCATGCATATGTAACTATTCTTTTAAGAAGCTAACAGACAAAATAGCAGATGAAGTACAAATTGAGAGGGGCATCTATTCTGCCTTCTTATATTTTGATCATTATCTACTTACGGTTAGAGAAAAGCATTAACTAACAAGGCACTACCAAAGCTAAGATATTTGAGGTGACTTTTATGGGGGGAAGGGAATCTTACCAGTGAGGATGGAAAGAAAAACAATTTTGGCAAAATACAATTTCCCCAAACCTATTACATGTCTTCTCCATGTAATAAATCCCAAACCTTTATAACCACAGCTCAATCAGGAAAAGGCTTTAAGTATTTGAAAAAAAATGACAATCAACAATCTAATATAACTTTACACTAGTTTTACTGGCAAGCATAAGGATTAAAAGAAAAGAGCATCTAATACTTAGTATCATAAAAAATATTAAAACTCAACTAGTTATCACTAAGTCTGCTTAGATTAAATTGCCTTTTCACAGCATCATGTCTAAGATCCCTGTACTTCAGTAATTATGACTTTTCTTAAGCAGACTTAATAGGTCAATTGAAATTATTGCCTTATCCTAGAATATGAGTGAGATAATCTGAAGTTTTCAAGTGTTTTCCAAACCTGAATCAGAGTCCAAACTTCCACGGAAGTCTAGGTATATGAAGCCAGTTTGGTACATGACCTCCCAAAACTGTATTCTTTGCTGAATCATCAAGAGATTTCTGAACCACTCAAAGCTTTATTATGTTCTCTATCAGAAGGCACTTTTTATGCAGAAATAAATTTTCTCATACTCCAAGCTTTAAGGCATATCAATTAAATATTGTTGTACGACGTAACATTTTAGTATGTTTAAGAATTTGCAGCCAAGTTTTGTCATCCTGTTTTCACATGGGACAGAAAAAATACATTCCGGTCTTCAGTAGTTTTCTAACAGGCCCCTACACACATTAATCAAAATGAAGACTTCACAATATTTGTCTGTAAAACTTCTGGAACCTGCCATTCCAAAATATCAAATGTTTCTTCATATTCCGTTCTCTTATGGTAGGTAGATCATCTTGAATTACAGGACTTGTATCTAGCCCTCTAATATTTCAAGCTTTTTACTGCCTTCCAGGCTGTGTTTAGAGTTTTGATTAGGTGGTGAATTTTGCACTTTTTTTTTTTTTTTGTATTTGCATCCACAAGTGTAGTTCTTGTTTTGGCATTATCAATGTAGTTTTCTGGGATGTTCACATCAGAGGCCAAATATTTTATCCAAGGCACTAACTGCAGGTTAACCCCAGTCCAATTTTACTTCTTTCAAAAAACAAAAATAAAACAAAACAAAAACTCTTAACGTGAACTCTGCTGGTTGTGTTTCACAAGGTAGTTAAACTTCCAGAGATTTAGAAACAGATGCCATCACATTTGAGTTAAAGCTTTATTAGAAATCCATTTCGTCTTGCTTTTCCCTTTGATGTTCTTTCCACTGGGAAATACTGAAAAACCAAAGCCTCTCTAGTTCAAACTGTGGAAAAAGGCAAAAAAAGGAGGCAAAAACAGGAACAAGGGGAAAAAACACCACAGACTGCTAGGGGAAAAAACACCACAGACTGCTAACCTTATCTGTCATCAGTCAACTAATGGCATTATCCAGTTGTAACAGTGTTCTCAACATTATGAATGCACTTTAAATAATTTTGACGGGGAAAAAATGGTATCAATTTAGGAAAAAAAATCAGAATTGTAATAAAACAAATACATAGTAGTTTCTTGTTTTGCTGTAAATCAAGACTTCCTTGCCAAATAATTTAATAAATCAGACGGTAGAGCTGCTCTAAGTTCTAAGAAAACTCAAATGAAGAAATTAATACATTTGCTTATAGTGTAGCAAATGCTGCCCTGAAGAGGCACAGTCCTTGAGATAGCCTCACATGTGCATTGTTGTCTTTTTTAACTTTGGAGCTCTTGTCAAAAATTCTGAGTTACTTGCCTTGTAGTACCAGTCCTGAAATTTTTTACAGCACTCTTCACTGCAGAAATCTCTCACTACACCATCAAGTTCCTTAGTTGCTCCCTTTTTGCACAGCTGTGAGCAGTAATTACAAGTAACACATCTCAGTCCTAACCGTCTTGCAAAGTCTTGTTTATATAGCAGCTTGCAGCCTGGAAACAGATTTTAAACATTAGGAACAAGGTAATTTTTACAGAGAGATATCACAGTTAAGAATTAAATACTGAGAATTAAATGAACACAACAACAGCTAACAACTGGGGACAAATTATACACTATATTTCAAGACATTTTTACCCAAATACCTTTCCTGCACAACTCTAGAGTTGCAGGTGGTGTTTATATCTCTCTCAAAACACTATGCTTGAATCTCAGCTTACCAAGTACTTCATTAAATTACCTAAAAAATTACGTGATTTGTTTTCCTACAAAAGCATTGACTTAGAATTACATTATTCAGTTGGATATCCTCAAAATGCTACAAACAATGAAAAGTAGAAGATGTAAACTAGGCAACACTATCCACCAAAACAGTCCCAAGCAAGAAGCAATTTGCAGCAGCTATTGCAACTTTCACAACAAACCGCTTATACAACTAATTTAAGAGCACCAATAGAGACAAGGTAATCCAAGAACTAAAAGCTGCTCACAGATCATAACTAAAATGATCAATCTTGAGCATGATTATGCAATGACAGGGCTTTACATATAAATGTGCATACAACCTGTATACATAGATACTTCATTTTAGTGTTTTTGTTAGTTTATCTTTTTGTATTAGCTATGCAGTCATAATTTCAAGGTTCCCACAATGACAGATGTACTCGATAATCTGGTCCTCCCTCAAGTAGATTAGAAAGGACATACTAATGCATTAATGGATAAATACTGTACTTATTACACAGAGTATTTTGAGATTGTAATATATTTAAATTACCTCAAATCTGCTGCCTATTCATTAGCTGATGTCTAAATTATTTAACATACATCACTACAATTGTTCTCATTTTATAGAAAAGAAAATAACTGCAAGAAAATGAAGTAACTGCCTAGATTAACCATTGGAGGGACAGGATAATGCCTAGCCAGGCCTTTAATCTGACACACTGCAGCTGTTTTACAAGCAAATTCAATAAATCAATGGTAGTATCAAGACCAGAACCCAAGACTGAAATGCCTGCTCTGCTGAGGCAAACTGTTACGTGCTGAAAGTTATGAAACTCAACAGGTAACATCCTCTGCACTTTCTCTGGTAAAGGGAGTATAGAAATACCACATGATAATGTATTTAATAACTTCCATTTCAGCATCCTGCTGCTGTCAAACTGAGACACTAATTATAATTTCACTAAAACCACAAATCAAATAGAAGCTGCAGCAGACAAAATTTTCCAATAGCAAAAAGTTACTGAGGAATTTTAACTTGTACATAGGTGCAATCATCTTTACAGGGCAGCTCCTTCGCATGTTAACTGTGCTGGTATAAAAAAAACAATAATCCTGAAGATGCCAGCATGCAAAGATGGCATCTGCTTGGGCACTGAGGATTTCTTAACAATATTTTTTCTGCTAGTCACATCTCTCGCTATCGTATGGGGCAGACTCTTTCTACCTCTCTACCCTTCCAGAAATGGCTTAGCACCACAATGTATCCTCCTCCCCAGCTTTTCCTCAGAAGAACCATTCAGTGCGGTACCAAACTTTTAAGACTACAGATTAGAAGTACCCTACTGCTGACCCCATGCACAGCTCTCTACAAAACAGGTGGACAGTAGCTACATTTTCTCAGCTCCTACACCAGGGAAAGACTGAGGATGATACTGCTGTTATACACAAAATTAATTACATCATAAGAATTTTTCCATCCTTCATTTCAGTATCTCCCACATTTCAGTGACTCATGGGAAAAATGAACAGTGAAAATTAAGTAAGGAGAGACAAAAACAGATCCAAAATACAGAATTTTGCCCATGAGTAAATGCTTGAAAAGCATGTTATTTTAGGCCACTCACTGAAGGAGTCTTTGCTGAAAGAGGCCTCTACAGAGGAGGCATATCAAACATATCAAATGTTGGTATAAGACTGATATATCCTTGAAGAGTTTAATAGCGAAAGAAAAGCCTGCACTTCCTGCAATATCATGAGCAAAATCATGCAAATATATTTGCCTGATGCTTGTTATGTCTTTGTAATGCATAACATAATCCACCTGGACGAAGGAACATTTATCTGCTTTGAGATCCTATCACTTCAGACAGGCATTTTGTTTTCTCCTGTTTTTTTTATTAAGTGCTTAGTACTGCAGGTATTCCTGGGTTATAATTTTCTGTCACAGTTATATGATTTTTACTGCAATTAAAAGATTTTCTTTGAAGTATGGGAAAAGGTATTGATCTTTGGCAAAACAGATTCTGAACTCATTCAAGAAACTTTGTCTTTGCAAATCCTGTATCCTATCCTATAGGATAGGATATCCTATCCTATCCTATAATGCAAATCCTGAATTAACAGAGCAGCAGCAGCACTGCTGGCTTCATGGATGTGGCAGTGACCAAAGAATGGCCTTTACCTGGCAGAACATTGTTGCTGAGTGACACAGAGAGCATTGGTTGCCTGGTCTTTTCAGTAACAACACTAGATCTTGGAAGGTTTGGCCAGCCTAACTACCCCAAGACTGGAGGGCTTAGGGTCATGACAAATAAACAGTTGATGCCCAACAGCTAATGACCCACCATCCTGAAGAAAAAGGTGCATCTAAAATCCTAGGCTCCTCAGCATTTCTGTTATGGTAACATTAGATACACAAGCTACAAATTAACCAGACTCAAAGACAGATCAGCTGCAAGAATTTGCAAGAAAAAAATTTGCAAGAAATTTGCAAAGTAAGTAAGTTTGCAAGAAAAAAAAAATAGTGTGGGTCATTTAGTTCAGCCTACACAGGTAGTAAGCTATACTCCTTAGCAAGATTTTTTAGGAGAGGACCACGCCATGAATCCACTGTCTCAGCAAATTAAGGGAGAATTTTCAAAGCTTCTCCACCCTCAAGTTTGAACCAGACACAAAGACACAAGCATATATGCTAAATATAGGCTATAAACCAATATAGGCTAAACTAAAAAATTCTGTCTTCCAAAAAAAGCTAACCCCTGGTGTTGCCCATCAGCGGAGAGAGAAGGAGCACTCACAGGTTACTGACAGCAGAACAGACAAGCAGCTCCTCAAATGGTCTCCTCAGGCACCTTGCAGGGGCAGAGGGACTTCTCAGCAGCCTCCAAAGCATCTGGCTGGAGCCCTGTGTAGTTATCCGAGGCAGGACCTGTGCTCCACCTCACTGTCTATGCACTGGGGTTCACAAAATTGCTAAGAAGTTGATCCTCTCCCACCTGCACGCCTCACTGAAGGCCAGCTCATTTGCACATCCAGAAGCTGTGAAGAATGAATGCTGAACTAGAAATATTTTCTGGATCATCAGCTTCTTCTGGATCTTTGTTAAAAAATACTTTGAAAAAAAACAAAATTACTCCATCCTGCAAGTAATTAGTTTTTGCCATTGAAAGGCCATAGCTGATTAGAGTATTTTTCTTCTTTTTAAGTGCCATACAAGTCCTGCTGTTCCCTCATTACTATTTTCTCCTTTGTCTCTAGCTTCAAATGAACATCCCTATCCTTAAGAACACAGGTGCAAAGCATTCAACTTTGACTCCTACTTTGATTGTTATTAAAATATATCCCCATGTCTATTGTAACACAAAAGCTGTGTATCTGACTTCCTTCTGTCTTTGCCTGAAGAATCTTTCATCACTTATTATCCCAAATCAGTTCAACTTTTATACATCTTCAGTTTAGCCTGGTGCTTTCTAAGCTTTTAGACATCACCTCCTTCCTTTGTCCTCCCTATTCTGACCCAGTTTCTCAGTCTCTGCTCATTCTTCCATCTTTTCAAAGTGATTATTCTTTCATGGCGATAAGAAACATTTTCAAACACTTTCTTTTCTTGTGCTGATAACTTCAGCATCTTAAATTGTCATAATGTATCATCTTAAATAACCAATACTATATTTGGATAAAGAACTATCTCAAATCTCTCCAAACTCACAACACTGGAAGGTAAACTGAAAAAAAAAACACACGCACAAACAAAAAGAAACCCAAAACACACTAATCTAATGAGGGCTGTTGTAATGCAACAATTACAATTAGAATTATATTCTTTAGGAAATGAAATAAAACTCTCACATCTTGCATAGTGTGGATTCTAATTAAAATGCAAATTATATCACTTTAACAATATAAATGTTCTCCCTCTACAGAAGAAGATTTGCATATAGCCTCCTCCTCAGTATATCTCTAGCACATATGCCAGAATGAACAAAAGCCAAGGTAATATGTTACATTTGTATGTAACATTTTCAAGTAGTGCCAAAAGACAGGCATCAACAAGCACTAACTGGAAACAGGATCTACACAATCAGACTCTTCCACTCAGAAATAACCACAAAAAACACCTCTTCACTTCTTCTGTGAGGGCTGCATTAGATCTGTGCTTACTTCGGCATGGCTAAACATCTTCACTTGGTGCTTCTGCCGAGTCACAGTCTGTTAAATATTTCATAAGGGACTTCCTTGAATCACAGACTCACATGAGGGTTGGCAGGGACCTCTAGAGATCATCCAGTCCAACCCCCTGCTCCAGCAGGGACACCCAGAGCACGGGGCACAGGG
>JAUBNY010000877.1:6240101-6270079 GCA_032275445.1 Crypturellus soui
CTGGGCAGCCTGTGCCAGGGCTCTGGCACCCTCACAGGAAAGAAGTTCTTCCTCACATGGAGGTGGAACTTCCCGTGTTTCAATTTGCACCTGTTACCCCTCGTCTTGTCACTGGCCACCACGGAGAAGAGCCTGGCCCCATCCACCCTACAATCACCCCTCAGGTACTTGCACGTGTGGATCATTCAATCAGTCCTCTCAGCCTTCTCTTCTCCAGACTAAATAGACTAAACTAAAACTAACTGAACTAAAAAAGGTACTTGTACATGTTGATCAGATCTCCTCTCAATCTCCTTTTGACTTGAATGTGCTCTCCTCTACAAAGCTAAGTCATTTTTTCTCATCAGGATACTGTCTGTGAACTTGTTCACAGCAAGTTTTCTTGGATTAGTCATCTGCTCAAAGATATAAGAATATCTTTGCTAGTAGGTTCTAGACTACTAAAATGACACGGCCCAAAGAACTGTCCTGTATTCAAAGAAAGTTCCTAACAAAAGCTGCTATAGTTCAACATGATGCCAAGACCAATCCATTAATTTTTTTTCCTGTAGGTGTTAAAGCATATAACATTCTCTCTGAGTAACTCGAGAGCCTCAAAATTCCTGGTTTCTACTTTTCAAATAATTTTATCCGTGAGAAGGAAATACTTTCCAGTTGGATTATTCATTATATCCTTCAGCTGCTAAAACACTGCTAGTTGTGAGACGGCATTTTGGGGATCATATATTTTACAGCATTTAAGACATACTTCGATTCTTGTTTTCCTTTGCTATAGTTTTGATAGAATCATAGAATGCCTAAGGTTGGAAGGGACCTCTAGAGATCATCTAGTCCAACCCCCCTGCACACGCAGGGTCACCTAGAGCATGTGGCACAGGGCTGCATCCAAGCGGGTCTTGAAGATCTCCAGAGCAGGAGACTCCACAACCTCTCTGGGCAGCCTGTTCCAGGGCTCTGTCACCCTCACTGTCAAAAAATTTTTCCGTAAGTTCCTGTGGAACTTTTGGTGTTTAAGTCTGTGGCCATTTCCTCTTGTTCTGTCAGTGGCCACTACTGAGAAGAGGCCAGCCCCATCCTCCTCACTGCCTCCCTTGAGGTACTTATAGACACTAATTAGATCCACTCTCAGCCTTCTCTTCTCCAGGCAAGTTTTCCAATGCTTTACTGAATAAACCCTCAAAAGAAAACTCCAGGGTAGCTGATATTTCAGGCCACAGTTTATCAGAGGGATTCACTGTGTATTGCCAAAGGAAGCAGTAAGAAGTAAATCCAACTTTTTAACATGGATGGCTGAAGACACCAGAGGAAGCTCAGGCTATTTTAACATGGTAGGCCACTGCCAGAGGTGAAGGAAATTAGAAAACAGTGATATACAATTGCCATATTTTAAAGATCACCTTTTTCTTAAACTGTAACTTGAGAACATTGTAAGAAATTCTGTTGCAAAGCAGGGAAAAGAGCAGCCCAGCAGCACAGGACCATGGCACCAGCTTTTCCTCAGGGTAAGTTCTCCATCTGCTGGAGAGAGCCAGCAACTCTAACAGTCTTCCAGCAGCCTTTCCTAACACAGACCATTTTCAAAAACAGCTTCTTAATGTAACCAGAAGACTGAGTTTTAGGGAATATCTACTTTTTAAAAAATTTTATCTATTTATATTAAACAGTGCTTTTATATATATCTAAAAATTAATCAGCTCTAAACACTTAATAGTATGCTTTAATGAACAGTCCACTGTGACTGGGAAAAATGCCTAAGATCTACAGTACTTTAACTGCATTACATCAGAATTGAGTGAGCCTTGATCTGAGAAGTCACTTCATTTTCTAAATTTATTTTTCAGTTTATACAATAACCAATACTATGGTGTTGCCAAAGCAGGCTGTGTTCCACTTAGCTGAAACATCGCAAGTGTTCCCACTAGGGTTACTTCCAGGATCTTGTACTTAGAAGACATCCAAGTCCCCAAAGATGTTAGCATCCTATCAAGATGACATCACTCCTGCTGTTTTCACTGTTGACCTTTATCTATTTTACTGTTTGAAAGAGACTTCGAAGCATCAGATAATTGAATTATGCCATAATTTAATGACATTCTCCTTCTACAAGGCATAAAGAGGCCAGACATGAACTAACATAACTGCAATTCAGATCATAAGACTATTACAAAGCCTGTGTTATTTAAATGTTAATGCTTCATTCTATTGAAAAGATGAAACACAGGCCAAACAAGTCTATGACTAAAAAAAATACAAAAATACTCACTGTAAAACAGTTCTGTTGCTGGATTGCCTACAATTTATTTATTTTCCAAGACCCTCAAAGGAGATAAATCCCCTGCCCCCTCAAAAAAAACACAATATCTTGAGGATTCCTTCACAAAAAAAAGCTTTCCCAGCCTATGCACTTGTCACTACTGTAACTACATGTCCATAAGGATTCGCAAGTGGCTTTGATCTTCTTGCCTCAGCTTTTGCTATTATTTTATTGCCAAAGTGTTACTTCATTTAGACAGTGGTATTTTCGAATACTTCTCTATCGGCAAAACACTAGGACAATTTAGTTTCCAAAGCCCAAGACATTAAAATCTTGTAACTATTTAGTTCAGGTTACTCATTCCCCATGTAGCATTTGAGTTTGGACAAAAATAGGGAGGGAAGAGAATCTCCATGAAGTCATTAACAAGCATCTTTAACGTGACTGGCAGGGCAGTTTGAGTCACATCCTACTGCAGGGCAAGTTTCAGCAGGCCACAGCATCCATTTTTAAGTATTTCCTTGAGGAAGACATTCAGACTTGGAATAAGGTTTGCAGAAGTGCAGAATCTGGAGATTTTAATGTGTGTGCAAAAATTTATATAAGCGATGGAGGAATGTGAGAGGAGGAATGGCATCATCTTCAGCATTCTGGCTAAGTAGGCATGAGCAGTCAAGGTATTTGTAGTTGATCTTACACATGCTTCCTACTACTTGATTTTGAAACAAAGAAGCACTTTTGCAGAAATTTCAACATCTGTTTAATTTCTGTCTGCTTTATTTGGTAGTAGTCTTTTAAATATCTACACCCAGCAGAAATTGGCCTGTGTTCTCTCCTGAGAGTTCAACTGCTTCCAGTATCTTTTGTGACTTAATGCCCCAGGTATTCCTTCTTAAATCTAATACACAGCACTGTCTTCTGGGGACGAGTAACTGCATGTTCAACAAAATAACCTACTTTGGCATAGATTCTCCAAGGATACTTTTCCAAAATCAAAAAAAGCACAGTCTTAATATCCAACGAGTTCATCTGGTACATCTACTGCGTTTTTTAACTTTACTAACAGTTGGGTAGGTACTTCTGGCAAACAGCTATGAGAGCAAGTTAAAAACAGGGGCATTTCAGTGCTTGGGAAAGAGGGGAAAAATATCTATCACCTTTGAGAATGGAACATTTATCTGTTGAGACCCTCTGGGTCCTCCTAAAGACCTGGGTCTCTCCTCCCCACCATCAGACTGAAGTGCTGCTGAGAGGAGTCAGTCTCCTGGATTCCAGTATTTCTGAGCAGTGCATAAGAAACATTGGTTTCCCTTGAAAACACATGGCATATCTCCGTTCTACATAGCTTCAGCCCAATCAGTTTACTTTCTGTTAGGCAACACAGATGTTTTTCCTTACATCACAACTAGACCTAAGCTGTGGCTAGCAACTGTCTGCAATAAAACATTATTTGCTCCAGTTAAATTCTACTTTTGGTGCTTTTCACTCTTTGTTACTGAGTGGTTCAGATGGCCACAGGAAGCTGATATTCATCATCAAACATTGTTTTAACGTTAACATTTCACGTACTCCTCCCGGTAAAGATCATCTCTACTCTAAAGCTGCCAAATCAACACACGCAAAGTTGGGACCCACACTAAGACTTTAGGAGATGGATTTCTCCTGTTTAGCAGAGGAGAAGCTCCATATTCTTCCTATTCTTTCCCAACAGGAAATACAAATGCCAAGAGATCTGAGGAAAATTTAATTCCAAGCCTCTTCATGTGGAAATACATCTACAGAAGTAGTACTGCTAGGTTGCATTGTGAATCTTCCTGACTTCATTTTGACAGCTGCCAGGCTTTGAAAGGGATCTTCAGTTCTTAAAACAAGGGAGTTGAAAGTGCACACAGTAACATCAGAATGTGCTGCAATTGCCACATTGAAGGAAGTTGCTCCTCTCTCTGAATGCATTCTGTAGAAACTGTTTTGTTTATTAAGCATTGCAATGAGTTTCGTCCTTTTTTCTTCCCTATCACTTTGCAGTCCATAACACAAGAAGAAAATAAGGATGGCAGAGAAATCTTAGCCACCACATTGCATTCATCAAAAGCCAAATATTCCCAAGACTGGTAAGGAAAGGAGAGGGTGGGGGAGGAGAGGAGAGAACCTGCCTTCTGTCACATTCAACCACCTCCCCCTATTAACAGGATTTTGCTACAGCTAAAAACTGGCAGGTTTACTGTTTATTCTACTTGAAAGCAAGGAAACTTCAGCAAGGTTTATCAAGTGATAGTGAAAACACTATTATTAAAAATATTTTTTAGAATATTTACTATATTCCCCAAATTATAGGTCATCCAAACCTGTAGGTAAATATCTAAGATCAGGACTAAATATCAGTGTCATAGAACTGCTCCCCAAAAATCATTATTCATGGAAATTACAATCACAGTAATCACCATGTATCTACAGACTGCACGCAATTGGCAATTGCTCAAATGCCCTTTTTAAGCTAAGATATAGGCTATGCTGCATAAATTTAAAAAACAAATTTATAAAAAATATTTTTGTGTATGCATATCAACACATATAGACTTAAGTGTGTTGCTGTGTCTTCCTGTACCTGCAGAAAGCAGCAAAACACTCAGAAGACCATAAGAGAGGTCTCTGCCTTCAAAAAAAAAACCCTCAAAACCCCAAAATATTCCACATACATTCACTAGAAGAACTTGTGCTTCACACTCTAGGTGCATCAGAACAGGTCTGTAACTTACATCTGAAGATGACATACTAACACAGTAAGTCAGCTGCAGGAAAACCACAATGATCAATACCACATACACAGAAAAGAGAAAAACTAAATGCACCACATACTTACCTTCACTACAAAATGGTCTTTTGATGCCAGAGAAATTCACCGTTTCGTGCAGCGTTTTCTCCTCTTGGCAATATTCACAGTAGGTAACTATGCAGTGCAGTTTCTTATAATCATCAGAACAAGCTCTGCTGCAGAACTGATACACTTTGTTCTAAATGCAAAATTGCAAAGCATCATAAAGAGGGTTAAACAGATGACAGTACAAGATTTGGACAAAGCAAGCTGAAATAAGAATTTGCTTTTAATGCACAACTTTAACATGCAACATAAACAGAAATGCAGGAACACAGTAAGGAAATGGCTTAATGCTAAAATTAGTAGCTCTTGCTCAAGCTGACAGCGAGTGCTACAAATATTCATCATCACTCTATATGAAAATGCTAAACAGATAATATGCCAATCAATCTTAGCTCATCTTCAGGTATTTATTTTCACTTTATAAAGTATAATAATGGTCTAGTACTTATTACTCTAGATAATTAGAGATAAAAACAGACTTTAAACTTACAGCTGAGATGATAAAATATTTTTCTTTCAATTCTATGAGCGCCTTTTTATTTTGTTGTTTATGAATAAAGACTTCCACTTTTATCCAAACTGAAGATGAATAATGTTCTACAGAACTATATAGATTTTATTAATTAAATTCAAAATTTTAATATCTTCTAAAAAGAGTTGTGTAGAAAAAAATGCAATTACAGGCTTAAACACTTCACCCTTATCTTCTGCTCTATAAAAACTGTTAAAAATAAAACCAAACCCCCTTACCTCCCATTCCAGTACTTCTGGCTTTGAACAAAAAGAACTTTTGCAATAACTGCATTTCAACTGAATATCACTAGGAGAGACAAACTGACCATTTGTTGAAGACTGCACACTAAGAGTCTGAAAAACATGAATATATATACATATACACACATCACTAAAAAAGAAAGTTATTTCAAAAATGTTTTTCAATTAAACCTATACTGAGAATTTGGAAGCTTGCAAGTATAGGAGCATTTTGCAGCAAAAGCCAAACAGATTAGTCTTTTCCCTTGATTCCCTCCCTCATTTTAATTTTTTCAATGTCAGTTCTTTACCTTTGCTTTCACTTTAATTATTTTAGGTCTTTTTTACCTTACCTTTCTAATGTCAGTTTTTTTTTTGAAAGAGTATAATGTTTAAGTGCCCCAAACAGTTCACCCTACATTGAACAGTTGTTAATTACAAGACACATGTTTTTAGATAACTACAACTTGCAGTTTCCCTTATTTTGGTCACACAGATTCAGACAAAGACCTACAAATATTTTTGAATCCAAATTCCATCACAGTATATCATCATCTTACTTAAGCCTGAGAGGGGCTTTGCATCCTGTCCTAAAGATCAAATAGACATTACTTAAAAAAAAAATCCTAAAGTAAAAGGAAATGTGAGAAATTCTGCCTATAGTCACATGAAGATTAAGAAGACACTACCCAACGTGCCTAACTGTTCTCAAGCACCAAGGCAAGAAGATGCAGCCACTCAGATAGCCAGGGTCTAAGCCAAACTTAAGGGTCTTCAGACTTAGGACAGTATTATAGACTTCATATGTAGACATGAGGACTTTATTCTGTAACCAGCTAATTCACTTAATACTGCGCTTCTGCAGTAATCATTTAATAGCTAGAGAATTCAACTTTATACTGCCTGTGGCCTTCCAGTCGGTCTTACGTATTGTATACTTCCAGGACAATCTTTGCCCACCTCTAGATCAATCAACAACTGTTAGTTTACTACTAGTACTGTGCGCTCAAGGCAAGGTTTGAATCAGCAGTGATCAAAGATACTTGAATAATCCATAAGACAAACTTCTTGCATCCACTGTCTCAACAAGCTTTCCTACACCACTGGCAACAATTCAAATGTTTTTACAGAAGTCATGTTATCCTCAAATAAATTTATTCCTGCATCTCCATCTCATACCAGTGAAAAAGCCAAACGTTTCTATTACAGGATACTTTGCTTCAGACTTGCACATTATTAAGACTTCATCTACATGGTCAGTCTGCAGGAAGACTGATGACTGATGTCAGCTCCCACCTGAGCACAAACATATTGCTGAGTGCTAGAGGTGAGAGCAATATAATTTTATGCAGATCAATAATTCTGTGGCAGGAGTTTGCACCTAATTTCATGCATATGTTCCCATCATACACAGGGCCTCAGAACAAAATGCAGTAAATAATAGAAAAGATGCCACCTTTGTCCCAATGAGTCAGTGTCCCATATAACCAAGTCTGATGTCCATGTATAGCGTACTGCCATACGACCCCACTATATCCAACAAATCTCCATGCAGTAGAAAGAGGTTTACTAGATTATGGCTGCTCTAACCAAGCAGCTGAGCAATTGCACTAACATGAGAGCCACAAAGGCATTTTGAGATCAAGCTCCAGTTTGTGCTATTTTTTACACTTGCAGGTTTCCAAACAAGGGAAACACTGTTCTCAACATGTGCTGCCATATGGATTACGTAAGTGCAACGGAGGTCCAGAAGAAGTTGCATGTGGTTGAAAACAAACAAGCAAGCAAAAAAATCAAGTGCCAGCAAGAAGCCTGGATACTTCTCACCCCCACTTCAGGAATGAAGGAAATGCTAAAGAAGCAGCAGACCTGACACCCTGTACAAAGATATCCAGTTGCAGAGGCAGGAAAGAGGATGAAAGTATCAAGTGCTCACCATGCTGAAGTGCTCACAGCAACTACTTTGAATGTCTCTAATTACCATGAAATTTGAGACCAAAATCCCCTATTTTGTGGTCTACAGATGAAAAGGAAAAAATAGTGCCCTTCATTTTTCCCACCTGCTTGTTTATGTAAAAATTCAGGCCTACTCCAGCCTGGCAGATCACTAACTGAAAAACAGCAAAAGCTACAGATTTGAGAAGAACACAGCTTTTACCTGTTTAAAATTTGCTTTAAGCAATATTCATGCCTAACTGTATAAAACATCTATTCAAAGAATTAAGCATTATTTTTAAAACAGACACAAATGAAAGCTGTATTGTGTACCTTCCCATAGAGATCACTACAGTAATTTGCATTACTGAAGTAAAAAAAAAAGATTGAAAAAAAATCACTTAATCAAAACATGATTATATATCTCCAATTAATATTATCCTGCCTACAATTAAGGATTGCTTGTCCACATTTGAGGGAGTCAAGAGCACACGCACATATTATTTTTCCATCTTTCTTTTCCATCCAAATTATAGGCTGCTTGGAATGAAGAACATTTTTATGAATTATTTGGAAGTATAACCATAAGAATACCCACAAAGAATAATGTAGAAAAAAAGACCATAAATTATTTAAAATCATTTGCCCTCAAAGGCAAGATTTTGTTGATGTTGTGCTTTATAAAGCTATCTTTAAAATTATGTATTTATGCTCTTTCTGAAAATCTTATAGCCAATCCAAAAATAGTGAAATTTCCCTTTGACTTTTCTTGAGCCTGCCCTGAACAAGAGGCACAGAGGAAGCACCAGGTACTGCTAAAGTTAACAGTTATGAAGCCATTTTCAGGCTTCAATGTCAAATTCCTGCCAGACAGGAGGCAGATCCAGCCTCGGGTTTTCCTGGGTGGCTAGTTCAGGGCACAGCTCCTGGCCAGCCTCTGCTATTGCCCATCACTGCACTGTAAGTGAGGAAGAGGACCCAGCTTTGCTCACAGTCACACCAAGCCAAACTGAGAGAATATTTCTTCATACAACTGTGGTTGTTGAGGACAGCGTATAGTAGACAGTGAAACTGCAGCCATTGTTGTTTTCTCTAGCTCAGAAGAAATACCTTTGAAAGAATTAAATTCTTATTGATGTGAAAAAGAAATAAATACCTCATGAGGACTCTTCTAAGTAAACACAGACACTGTCATTCAGTACAACTTTTCCATGGGCACAATTAAGGGCAATAAATTAAACAGGGAATGCAGCAAACACCCCACCCCCTTACCCTCACACCTACAAAGCTTCCAACGTCAGCACGAAGCCTGAATTATTTTCGCTGTCATTAGCTTAGGAAGTTTATTTCTACAAGCAACACGCCATGCTTCCCCCAGCCCTCCCATTGCAGCGTATTATTTCTCAAGCAAGTGAGCAAGCAAGAGAGATGCAAGGAATTTTAGGAATAGCGCTTATAGGCACCATGATGGCAGAAGAGAACACAAAACAACGTAACATTGAACCACCAGAGTGTTTAACCTGTTACAAAGTTCCTTGCTTATGCATCCTACCCATACTTGCTTTACAACTCTTCAGATTCATCCAAAATTTGAAAAAAAAAAATCAAAATTTTAGCATAAGGTTTCTAACACTACGTATAAGCCCTTGTTTAAGGCAAGATAACTTGTACTTTAAGACGCACATGCTCGTGCTGATGGCTTTCCTAAGACACTCAATCTACAGTCGATGCTCACAAGAAATAAACTGGCAGCCGTATTTTCCCTCAAGAGGTAAGTTCAGAGCAAGATCTTCAGCCAAGGCAGTAGAATTATCAAACAGCAAAACTGTGGCTGAAGACACCACTGCTCCGGAACAGCTTTGTCCGGGACTGCAACAACACCCTCCAGCAGAGCATGTGAGGGAGGAGGGGACACGGTGGCACGACCCGCGCAGCCACCGCCCCGCGGACAGGCCGCCTACCCCTTGCGTCACATCTGCAAGCCGGCCTAAGGCAGCAGAATGCGCAGGGAGCAGCTCAACTCAACCTGACGAGTATTCTAATACGTTAAAGGAGCAATTAGCTAGAGACAAAACATGAAGTAAAGTGACAATAAATTCTATAATACTTTAACCAAACTGAGGAATTTGGCAGAAGGAAGATACAGGTCGTGAACAGCAGTTATTTTGTCGGGAGAAGGGTAACCTCTAACAACAAAAAAATGCACATTGAGAGAAAGGGATGCCTATAATAATGGCAAAACCAAGTTATCTGCATTATAAAACCATCAAAATGTATGGAGTGCTATACTATGGAAATATTTTTCTATTGTTGCAGAAAGCATTGCAACTTGACCAAATGGAATATTAGGTTCAATCCCTTACATGTTACTTAGGTACCAAAAACCTCACAGGAACTCTTAGGGTCCAAAGTCACATTGGGGATTTCTGTCCTTTCCACTGAAAAGCTACATGAATGGAGCAAATAAGCTGTTCCCATACAATCAACTCCTTTCTGATGGAGAAAAAAATATTATTCTACTCAGAAGGTATGTGAAAAATATAAAAAGAAAAAAAACCAAACTTTGTAATTTGACAATTTGATCTAAGCGTAAGCAAGTGCTAAACGTTGACTGATCTGCCAACACACAGGGCCACACTTCATTTGTTTTTCATTATACCCTTATTTTTCCTCCCTTCGAGAGCAGAGGAATGTTTTTGTTCTCAGCGCTCTTGGGGCATCAATCAACTATAGGATCACACAGGATGGAAAAATGCTGAGTGAGTTTGCAAGCCTTTACATAATAACAACACATACTTGTTTTGTTAACCAGGTCTAGTTGGACTACACTAGCAGACATCTACCAAACTAGTGAAGATGGAAGCACAGAATGGGCTTCATAACAGAAGCCCCATCTGGGAATATTAAGGAAGCAATTAGGAAATTATTTTTTTTTCCAGTTCATAGAAAAATGGAAACTCTAATACCAAATGTGAAACTGCAGAAGTAACTGTTCTCCTATTGAATAACTGAACAGTACATATTTGGAGAATTGTTCATTTTTACATATAGAAATCAAAACAATTTCTTTAAAATGTACTGTCATTACCGATGGATTAATTACTGCAATGCATTTTACGCATGCATTAAGTCATATTAAAAATCTCACATTTGCAAAAAGCATAGCAGCCTGTTAAGATATGCTGATCATTAGGCTTGCAACTTTTAGGCTTTGCAACTGGTTTCCAGATAAAACATAAATAGTTTGTTTTATTCCTAAAGGTCCTAAAGGCTTAAGATCTAACCTTCCGTCTTAGAGATGGGAGCAGTGCTAGTCACAGTAAAAAGTAAAACCTTTGATAGTACAATATTCAACATGAGAATTTTCTGTGTAAAAATGTAAGTTTAGTGCAGTCTTTAAGACAGGAATTTGTTCACCTTCAATGCAAAACAGCAAGGTTCATCTCCACTCAGAGGCAGAGTCGAGAAAAGAAAGATAAGCACTGATACTGCTTTGTGTTCTCTTACAGATCAAGGAAAAAAGGGTTGGTTATTATTCTGTTTTATAAGTTTGAGACAGCAACTATCATTATAAAACTGTCCTTTGATAACAAAGAAACTGTATGATCCAGCAGCATCTGCTATGTTAGTAGTAAGTCAGAAACATATATAAAAGCAAGTTAGTCAAATACATACATATTTAACACAAACACAGGCACACAGATATTTAGGGAGAAAAAAAAATTAACACAACAGCTAACCTGAAATTTAGCTACACAACTGGAACTGCAAAAGTTGTACAGTTTTCCATCAGGCATTGTGGCTTGATACTGAGGTAAAGAGTTTCGTTTACAAAAGTGGCAAATAATTCCCATACCTAAAAGAAAAACGTAGTTTACAAACAAAATAAACACAAGATAGTAGCGTAAAAATACTGGATTACAGGTCAGCTCTTCCCACCACTTCAATGTAAAAAAAGTCTGTTTTCCAGACAGTTTCTAGAAGTCATACACAAAAGAAAAAAAAACTACAGTTACTTTTACTGAATTCTTCCATTAAAGCTCTACATTAAATTTGAAATAGTACCTCCTTCCTCTCAAATTCACTGGAGCATTTCCAGTTATGCTCTCCATTATGCAACTTTATGTTTCTTTCCCACGCTGAAAAATACACATCTTGAAACATTTACCTATTCCTTTCCCCAAGATTAAAAGTTTTAGCTGATGAACATCTATATACATTATAATTATCTCCCTCCTTGTCTAGGGGACAAAATTTATCAACTATTGCTTGAGAAGAGATAAAATGGCGTTGGGGAGTGGATCATAGAAAAGAGAACATTAGTCCATGCAAGAAGATTGCACCATTTTGGGATACACCAAAGAACGCTGTAGCTCAAAATTTTCTTGCTAGATGCCTTAAACACTATTCTGGAAATCAACGAAAAAAGCAATAGGGGTCCATTCACTAGCCCTGAACATATGATTATCTATTTCTTTTAAAAAATCTACTTTAAAAAAACCTTATAATATCACCAAAAATAAAAAAAAAAAACGAAAACAAAATATCCCCTCTCCCTCAGTTGTTCAACCTTCATAAAAAAAATCAGGTCTACTCTTAGCAGTGATGAAAATTCATCATCCTTTTCACTTACTTTGTGATTTTGCATATTTTGATTTGTGTGTGTTCATGCATGCAGATGAGCAGTATGGCTCCAAATATCCATTAGGTCCTATGCACTGAGTCATGTCAAAAAACCTGCACTGAGCTCTGCAGCCAGTACAAGATGTTAATTTGCCATATTTCTAAAACACAAAACAAAGCAAAACAATGCATTAGTGAAAACTATGCTTGGCTTTTAGTTTTAAATTATACTATAATGAACACAGAGGACAACTTACTTATTTACTTCTGCAATCCTCTTCCCCATGAGAGCATTTCTACATTAACTAAATCTGATAACCATTATCTCAGAGCATTCAGCACTATGGTTGTGTCTCTTCCTCGTAGGGAGGAGCTGCCTAAAACTGAACTTCAGGTAAAAAAAAGGGGGGGAGGGGAGGGAAAAAAAAAAGAAAAAAGAAAAAAAAAAACAACTCAAACTCGCCAGCTGCAGTATGCTAAAAGTATAAGGGCAGCCCTGCTGAGTTGGACCCTTTGGACCTCGCTGGTGGGACAACTGTTGTAAGACAAGAAGCAAGAGTCTGAGATAGTGAAGAGGAAAAATAGGTAACAGTGCTAAACATGAAAAAAACTTGCACTCTCCACCAAGTGAGAACATCCTCAGTATTATCTGGTGCAAGGTTTGTTAGTTGTAGCACTTTATGTGCAACAGCACTGCTGGGAAAACCTCTCTCAACTCTCTCAGCTTCAGCTCGCTAGGTAGGAGAAATACCCTGCAGAGTGCCTGAGCTCTTCATTTGATCAATGGCAAATTGCGACTCCAAAAACTTGATGGTAACAGGCTTGGTCTTCACATCTTTCACCACAGTAATCAATCAACAGTTTTCTACAAACCTGAACAATGTTCTATAAGAAAATGCAGGTCAGTCACACCAAGCAGAAATACCAGTGAGAAAGTCAATACTCAAAAAGAAAAATCAATAGTTCTGACCTGTTCCATGCACTATACACAGCACTGCTGTGAAAACATCTTATGCAGCCTAAAGCATTAGCAAGTTGCAGAAAAACCCTCCTGCCTCCCCGCTTCCCCACCCACAGGAGAAGCGTAAGTTTTGATGGTGACCCCAGCAAATTCTTCACTTGAGCAATGATGAAAATGTGCCAACACTGAGACCCCTTCTGCTTACTGCGTGTTAGAAAATGCCCTACTGACAAATGCTTCAGGTTTCTTTCTGTCCAGGAATGATTGTTGGCATTACCTCCTCCTTCTCACCTTGTTCAAAAAAAGAAGCCTCAGTGGCCATCTTTGTCTTTGATGGGTCTTCCAATCTCTAGCTATTCACATTTGAGAATTAGCTCCATTTTCACTTGTAGACAGCGAGTGACAAAGCTTAAGGGTTTCATAATAACTATAACTTTTTTCTATATTAACAAAATATATTTAAAAATATCTAAAATATCTAAAAATATCTATACACATGCATTGGCTACTAACTGGACGCATCACCAATGCAAAGACCTGCAAAATTTCAAGATACTACAGCAATTTCAACTTCACAATTTGCACATGCTGCAAGACAGAGGGTGGGCCCAGACATCAAGCTCCCATCTACAGAACAGTATCAATATCCCTTCCTCTCCATCTTAAGTGTTTCCTGCATGCTTACAGACATGCTACCCCAAACCTGAAAACCCTCCTGATGAGCCACAGAACTGACCACGCTCACAGCTAAGTACCAAGAACAAAATGCAGCAGTTGCACTAGTTCTTCTACGTGTTTCCGCTATTCTGGCAATAGGCCCCCCAAGTCCTCTAAGAAGCAGAGGAGACAAAAGCAGGATATTAAGAATAGTTTAAGCTACACTACCAGGAAGAGTATATTCACAATTTACACAGGACTTGACTTTTGGTGCAACCCAACAGCTGCACCAACAATATCCACAAACAATATCTGAACACACAAATATCCTCAGTGCTACAAGAACAAAGCAAAAAGTAAACCTTGAAGCACTGCTATAAATAGCTGATAACAGTTAACAACAGTGTTCAGGAGGATAATCAGAAAACAACATACAGTTCATTCTGAGTCTGAAAGAAAAAAAAATCTAATTAAACTAGGATGACTTCAACAGGTGGCAAGACATCGGCATAGGTTACTATAAATTAATTTATAGTAAGCTGACTACATCATAATTAACAAAGACTCCTTGAGTCAAAGGACATTTTGCTTGGACAAAAATAAAAAAACTTGAAAGGAAGAACAGTTTTTGCTAAACTTTCTACATTTCATTATTGACTTCTGAGGAAGAATCCACGTATAATGCAGCAGCATGGCCATTGCCTCTGAATTTCAAATATCCTCACAATATTGGAGTTCTTCACTGGTTTCACGTTATACCTACTGGACTTAAATGCAGAAAAAAAAATCTTTCTTAAAATCTCATAATAAGCTGTAAATCTGGATCTGAAGTGCTTAATGTGTAGTAAAATATTCCACAATTAGGGCAGTTTATATATATTTATATTTATATAATAGTTTCCATACAGCCATAAATGATATTAACACTATGGGTTATGGTAAAAAAAAGTCCACAGCCCACTACCAACAATACAGCAGGTTCTGTGTGCTGAAACCTACGTGTAACGGCACCTAAAAGAGAAATTGGAACATTTAAAAACATGATGTTACAGGGGTGAACGTGGACCCACAGTGAAGGAAAAAAATAAAAAGTACCACTGCTCTTTACACAAATTTATTCCCTCTAATACTCTTAATCACCTGCTTCGACCTTAAGTGTTTCTGCATTTTTAATACTTGTCAGCACTTCCCAAAACTCCAGACACAAAGGATTCCCCCTGCAACTACCAATGCCCTCTGAGAGGCCCATACAGCAACTCCTCTGGATGTTTATACATGCAGTCATAATACAATCCCAAATCTTCTCTTGTTCTCAAGTATAAAAATTCAGGAGGATGGTATCTCAGGGTGCCCAGGTAACTCAGCAACATCTGTTGCATTCACAACAATGTTGAGTTACCTTCAACATTCACCAAAATAGAGATCTTTCATCTCTAAGAATCGGCAGTATTAATTACAACTTGCAGATAAAATTAATATTTGAGACTCTTCTCTCTAGAAGCATTCTTGAAGCTGGAATAAACAGAGGACTCCATTACAGTAAGACAAGGGCAGAGAGAGTAAGGCACAAGGCAAGGGCTTGTCGCTTGGAAGAAAAGGAACTTCAGGGGATATGACAAGTCTACAGAGCCAAAAATGGAAAAAAGAATATAATATAGTTCAACTATTCCTTCCTCTTCTAACATAAGAACGAGAGGAAAATAATAATATCAACAAAAAAATTGTTCAAAATAAGCAACAGAAGGTGGTTCTTCATGTAACAAATAGCAGGTCAGCAGAAGTTGCTAACAAAGAAGGTCATGGATAAAAACATATATTTGTTCACAGGAGGACTGGAAAAGCAGCAGGAAGAGAGACTCACAAAAAATAGTAAACAGAGTAATTGCACAAGGTTTAAGAGGATCAACACATACACAGTCATCCTTTTCTTACTCTTCCCTGCATGTTCACCTAGAGCCGTTGCAGCAGTTCACAATTCTTCATCCAAATTGGTTCTCACTTTCTTACTATGGAGGTCTAGAGCTGGTTGTGCTGCCCAGTCAGCTTCTGAGTAGGTCCACGAAAGGGGATGCCACAGCTTCTCTGGGCAACCTCTCCAAGTATGCGCCAGCCTTCACAGCACTAACAAGCAGCCTTTCCCTTCTAGCCAGTAAAATTTCTTTTGTGTTCACACTGTGTCTGTTGCTTCTCATCCTTCCACCATGCACTTAAAACACTTCTGGCTCCCTGGACCCTGCCAATTAGATAGCTGATCCCTCAGCAGCTCTTTCGGCCTCTCCTGAAGCAAGTGTCCCAGCCCCTGAACATGCTGGTCTCCCACTGCAGGACCTGGTTCAGTACCGCCCTCGCTCCTCCGCCCTGGGAAGCCCCAAGCAGCACCACGCTCCCCTCTTGCTAATACTGCCAATGTAGTTGTCTTTGCTACACAGTTAACGGCTGTTCAGATTTGTCGTCCACCTGGATACACCAGACTTTTTCTCCAAAGTCGTTTTCTAGGGAGTCGGACTTGCATCCCAGATGAAGTACTGGCTTCACCTTGCCACTCACATGATACCCAAATGGAAGGCAAAAATGATGACGGACAAAAATCTACAGATTTCAAATTTCAGTTTCAAGTTTTCCCGAATGTTGAAATCAATGTCAGACCATTAACAAGAAAAAGTAGCAAACATTTTCGTACCACAAACTGCTTCTGGCAAGTTTAAAGCCTTCTATCTTCAACCTATCCATGAGAGTTTTCTACAACACAAGTTTAAGGACCACATTTTTAAGAGAAATATTAAATGAAGTCACTGCAAGGAAAACTGCAACAGTTAGATTATTAAACACAAATATGTTGCTTCTACAAAATTTACTCTTCCAAAGTTCAGTTCTAAAGCCCTGTGAAATCCTAACATTCTTTATTACTTTTCCTACTCAATCTTAGAACCACTTGACCTTTCAAGTTTTGTTTGTATAGTCCATCAGGACCCTAATCCTATAAATCAGATCTACTTTATGATAACTGGAGAAACACTTCTATTAAAACACTCCACATGATCTATCTGGTATCTGCAATCTCTTTCAAGTATTTGTTCTGTGTATCTTTCAAACCTCCATTTTGTCTACTAGGACAGTAGTAGACAATGCTGAACTGTGTCAGTAACTACAGAAATGGCTATCAAGATGCAAGACCGGACAGAAGAGCTGGATTAATTCAGAAGTAGAAGTACTATGGCAAAAAAAAAAAAAAAAAAAAAAAAGGTAATAAGAGAATAAGAGAAATTTGGATAATCTGAGTAATTTTTATTCTTGCAAATATCAGTAATAGTTTTTAGATGGAATTTTCCTCTTCTTTTGTATCTTACTGAAAGGATCAAAAGGATCACAAGAGGATCCTAGAGAACAGGATAAAGAGCAACCTGAGCACAAGAGTTGCTACAACTGTAAAACAACGTAAGGCAGTAGCCCACAGGCTCGTTTTCTGACAGCTAGAGGAAATGCTGTTGCAGTTCAATTCATCTTGATTAAGAAATCCAGGCAAACTTTTCTCTGGCAGCATCGTACAGTAAACATTTATTATCCGAGTTAAGATAAAAACGTGGAAGGCTTCTAGAAAAAGAATATTCTGTTGCAGACACACAGTAAACCTCTGCTCAAACAGAAGTGTAAAGCGGAAAGAAGGCAGAGGTTTCCTGTAAGTAGAAAGGCAGAGATATTCACTATATGGAATTCTATAACAGAGATTAAGTGGTAAGACAACCAAGAAAGTGGTGGTTAAACTACTTCAGATTTATATTTGAGACAAGGATGGTCCAGATGGATCCAGAAGAAATGTGCACTTCTAAGAAAAGAACCAGATGTCAGCAGAATCTGTAACAGCAAAGAAAGAAGAAATCATATTATTTATTCAGTCTTCTGAAACAAGAAACCCAAACCACCTTACACCCTGAAGCTAACAACTGTAAACTCTTTCTTGCTCCAGCTCAGCAGACAAAGATTAGCAACACTCCAAAGCATTAGCCCAAGTCTCAAGGACGACAGCTGAAGCAGTTGCTTTGGTTGTCTTTGAATACACCGAGTAATTCATGTTTTTATCTTCTATAAGCTAAACTCTCCAAAACAACAGATCAACCACCACATTCCCTAGCTCCTTCCCTTGACATTCCCAAGTAGCAGCCAGCACTCCCTCTCTTCATCTGCTTTGCTCCCAGTCCAGACGCTTCCCTCCATGCCTTTGAAACAAGCAGGGCTGAAAAACCTCATCTTCCCTTACCCACCCCAAACAAGTTGATTTTACATTAACAGCATTATGTTGAACAACTTCTCTCTTTCACTTTTTCTCCCTCTTTGCCCTTTTATTGCAGGTACAGCAGTATCTCACGTGTAACCACCCTAACTGCAACCTCAGCATGGCACCTACTCGCTGCTTCTTCCCAAGAATTTCTTGTGCTCCCACAGAGACCCTACCTTACAATTCTGACTGCCAGAAGTGAATCTCTGCAGAACATCACTTTAGCATCTCTGACATCTCTATCTCAGTTTATCTACTATGCAAGTGGACAAAAGTAATATCCTGAACACTATGACTAACACTCAGAGGGCAAAGGAGGCTGATTATATAGTTTTTATTGGAAAGCTTAAGATTGGCTTATCTGAAGACAGACATCTGAAGCTGAAATAGCAAACAGTTCCAGAATAGGTGCAACTACAAGGTAGAAGGAAGGAAAATAACGACATATCTGCATCAGACAAGAAATCAGAAAGAAGCATTAATGGGCCTGCAAAAAAACACGGGAGGAGAAGGGAGGAACAGAACTGAACGTTGCTTGGCTTCATACCAAGCATAGGGAAAAACACATGTAGCCATCTCCATTTGTAGAACTGTACGCAATATCAAATTTTAGAACTATCGGAGAGTAGTTAGCATTACCTGAAGTGAAATAGAAGTTTTCTGCATGAGGAAGTAACTAATAAGAATACTAAAGCATAAGTTTTAAATGACTAAAATTGGAGAACTGGCTGCCTCTCTGAAAGCGACCATAAATCAGAAAAATAAAAACATCAATATTTCTAAAAGTTAACTTAAAAAGGCTGTTCAACCCTCACATTTAATGCTTTAAAGCATCAATCTGATTTTTCATTATCAAACAATACTTATTCTTGAAGGACAAACCTGGAAACAGCAGTTTAAAAGCAGGACATTGTAGATTTTTTAGCTGATTATTGTATTAAAAAAAAAAAAGCACAGATTTGTACCAGTAGCAGAGAAGCACAAAGAAAAATTATTGTGCAATTTAAAGAGCAGATATTACATAGAACAAGATGAAGTTGAAAAACCCTGGTATCTTCTACCTCACACAATATTCTAAAAGCCCCTTATATCACAGCATTCCATGAAACTTAAACCAATGGAAGCTGGTCAGTTTTGCCGCACAAAATATGAACTGCGTATAAATAATAAATCAAAAGTTACAATAATGCACTAACTAGTTTTGCATACAAGGAAGATTCCTAAATGCCTGCAAACACAATAAAGTGGACAAAACAAGATTTAGGAAGGATTTCACATGAGAAATAGCTTCCGGAGGAGCAGATTTGAAACAGAAGCTAGGTCATTCTTCTATTGCTTGCCTGCAAGTGAAGACCTTAGAAGATGGCTATAGTCCTGTTAGCTTTAAAGCAAATGTATCCCACTCAATAAGCCTTTGCCCAAGCAAGGATGCCAACCAAAAACACTTCTAGTCAGTGTAGAAGAGAAGATTTCACCAACTGGAAAGACACTGAAAGTACTCTCTCCAATCAGGAAAGTACCAGGTAGCTCAGGCCAAAACCAGCAAGCCCGGGAGACACAGTTAGGGTCACCCCCCTCCAACTACACACGAAAAGCACCCTTTTTAGCAGCAACCAAAGCAATCCCAGCCAAGCATATTGTCTATCAAGAAGAAATTAGTGCCAGAAAAGAAGGGACTGGAGGGAAAGAATGGGAGAGAGAAGAATATTTTGAAAGTATAAAGCACTAAATATCTAAATTACATCAGGACTGAGCATGCTATGGATCAAGCTAGTAAGCAAAGCAGTTAAATAAGGTATCTGTGAAACAAGAGACAAGCAAAACTCAGACTTTGCTTAGTTAAACAGTTGAAAATGAATAGGTATGGCTGGTAGCATCAGCCAAATCACAGTGTTTTCCTTAAAACAAGTTGTCAGGCATGGGTACCCAAACCCAGCAAAGGTGGATAAAACAAACCCTGACTGACTGCACTTAGAAGGAGGCTGACAAGTCTTCTGGTCACCCACAATATGCAGGAGTACCCGAAGCAGATACACTGACCCAATACACATATATGCTCTGGTTAAAGGTCTTTAACAGCAGGTCTTTTGGTTAAAGGTCTTTAATGGCAAGCATTCACACGGTCTAATTAAGTCTCTTGCAGAGCTACTGACTTTTAAGTAAATCAAAACTTAGAGAGAGGTGAAATTCTTGTTTTAATTATAAGAAAGGCAGGCTTAGTAATGAAATATTTTAATAATTACAAAATTAGGTAAAGGACAATTTAATAGCCGCTTTGTTTGCATTCTCTTCTATTTTTTTTTTTGTTTTCCCTGTTATTTGTTTCTTTAGCATCATTCTTTACACTCTCCTTGGCCCCTCTAGATGTGAATAGTAGGAACCTCCATGCAATAAGTAGAAGATACAGTAAAGGATCTAGAAAAAAAAGTCTTTTTTTAATGCTTTCAGTAAGATTTTTTTTATTAAATTGCCTTGGAGGTTTTGTTTCCAAATGATTTTTTTTTGCACTTAAAGAACGTGCACTTTTCTGTCTTCACAAACAGCGATTCAGTCATGAAGAGTACCATAGTGACCATGAGTTAAGCAAAACCTATTTGATTTCTCTTAAATATTTATTCAGTTTAAAAGGTTTTTCCAATTTCTTTGAACTGACAGCTTTTTCACATTAAGGAAACCTACATTCTGCAGTTGTATCAGCTGTAGGTTACAAGGGCAACCATCACCTCTTGGGTATACAAAACAGGAGAGAATATTCAAGATTATTTCAGTATCCCTTTTAAGCAGGATTTGAAAATTGGATTCAAAAGCCTAAGTGCATCCATCATGAAAGATGACTTAGGTACTTCTGGAAGAAAAGAGAAAAACAAGAAATCTGCTGCGCACCCCAGGAATCAGGCTCCTTCTGATCTCTCTGCCTCCCACCAACTGTCTGAAGCACAAGAAAGAGGCCCCCTCCGAAGGACGGAGTATTTGCCCTGGGCGGACATCTCAAGACCTGCAGTATTATTATTATGCGCAATTCCAATTTTTTATTCCAGGAAAAAAAAATGTCCATGATAAGATATGAAAATTAGTAGTTCAAATCAGTTTAGTATTTATTCAAAAATAGGGATGAAGTATATAGATAGGTACAAGTAGCAAAAATCAGTTTTCATTTATTACTACTACAAATATATAGCATATTGATGGGTATATAACATTTACAATTTATTATAAACTACTTAATACAAAGCTCAGAGTAAGACCTATTTATTGTACAATTGTTTGTGATAAGACATTTGCTAAAATTGTTATATGACACATTTTTGGCTGTACAACACAATGTTGTAATCAAATGATACATCAGTTTTCCCTATATTATTGATTCTAATGAGTTTATTTCAGTATGCAAAAGAAACCCTTCCATATTCTCTCCTTCACTGTTTTTTCTTTAAAAATGAAATCTTAAGAAAAAAATAATAAAAAAAAAGATTCCAAGGAAAAATTGTTACTGCTGAATAAGGCACCCTACAATTTATCCGTTGTGGTCCAAAGAGTTGTCAAAGGTGTTTCCAAAGTCAAAATTCCTGTTTAACGGATTTCCTTGAACCCATTCAGTTAAAAAACCTAGGCAAGGCTCCATGCCTGTACTCACTTGTTTTACAATACAATAAGGAAAAAAAAAAAAAAAAAAAGCTAAAAAGCATTTTCCAAGGTATATTCAAGATTAAAGCAAATGCAGGTTTAAATCTAACTAAAACCTCCTAGACAACTAGTTATTCTGAAATAATTGTGCCCACAGCAACTTTGAAACCTACAACAATGTTCTATATATATATATATATATATATATATATATATATATATATATAAAGAACTTCCTGCTGTTTATATTTTGAATTTCTCCCAATAGTAAGAAACAGCAACAAAAGAAACCAAACCCCACACCAGAAATATTTGAAAACTATCAGCTAAGAATTACATTTAGTCACCAAACCAAGCTAAAAGCAGATGAGTACTCAAGTTAAGCTTCTCACAGCCTATCAGATCCCCAGTACCAAATATTTTCACCCAGAAATGAAGAACTTGCTTGAATAAAGCCCTCTGAGGAGTGATGCACCCAGCCCATGCAAGGCACCATCTCCTCATGATACCCTCTGCTGCTTGGGGCGGTTTTGGGTACCGCAAGCAGTTCCGCTTCTTCCCAAGATAGGCTAGCGCCTACAACCCCCCCATCTCAAATACACATCCCAACACAACATACAAAAACAGCTGAACAAAAAAAGTACAGTCTGCAGTGAATGTGCGAGTACAGATTTATCATTCCACCTCTTAAAATTCCACGTTCATGTCACAATTCCATATGCAGTGCATGTTATATTGATTGGGTGGGCATGTCTCAAGTTCAAAGTTAATCTCATGTCTTTTTGGTTCTTCGAGAGACAGTATTCACCGTTTCTTCAAGTCTTCCCATGGCTTCTGGGCATGCCTATGTTTTTAGTATCTCGGAAACCTATCCTGTCCCTTTTGGTTTAGCTGTGACAAAAGAACAATGCTTATGTTACGCTCTCAGTTACGCTAGTTACACACGCATATGTTTCCAGATTTGCTGTTTGCACACTGCATACACATAAGAATAGCCATCCCCAAATGTAGCAGAAGTGAATAACCAAAGAGAAAATACACAGACGATGCAACATTAAGAAACTTGTAACATTCAACAGTCTGCTCCCTTTCTTTTGGGTCAGTGATTTCTTAAAAATGTAAAGAGATGAAGGACCCCAGAGCAGTGCACAGAGCTAGCACCACTCACGTGAAAGTAAGGAAACTCCTTCCAAATAAAACAATCATTTTGCAACACTATCCCTAGAAATTCAATGCTGTATGTACTTGGCCATCATGAAAAAAAGATAAAATATGCAGAAGAATAAAGTAAACAAAGAACCCTCAAATTCCATACCCTCCCACCAAATACTTCATGTTTGGGAGCCATCCTATTACACCATAAATCTTCTAAATTGTTTTACAAAATGTTCAGCTAATCTGGCCCTGTAGTATGTAAAAGACATCAGTATTAGACTTCTTGCTTTGGAATATTCTTAACTACAAATACTCCTAGCTTAATAGCCTTAATAACAAGTAAAGATCAAACCAAGTGAAGAAAGATGAAAACACACAGAGTGAGGAGAATGACAAACAATTCTGGAATCCTATGCTGCATGTGAAGGAGATCAGACATAGTCCGGGTACACAGGCCCTGTGCCATCAGTTAGCGTATTCTCACAGCTCCCTCCTGTGTACACTGCACATTTTTTAATGTTTCAACTGCATATAGGCTTTTGTATCTGTAATAAGATCACTCCTGCACTAGTAAGTTTACATGCCAGGTTTGGCAGCAGTAGCATACTACTAAAAGATGCTCGCATTAGAAAGAAGTGTAAGTTAACAGAAGGTTTAATTTCAATAATATTTTCCTTAATACATAGATATTACTATTAATGTAAGATTAAAAAAGCCGGTAGTAGAAGGCCCATTCCAGCTAGTTTGCGCTGACTTCCATTAAATTCATTCTTAGAAATCTATATTACTAAAGATTAAAACCATGTTATAAAGAACAAGACAAATTTAAACAGCATGAATATTTCGCATTAAATTATAGGCTAAGAAGTTACCTGTTTGTATTCACCAACGCAGCTCTGACAGCAGAATCTTTTCTGCTGACCATCAATAGTAAGAATATTGTTTCCAGCTCCTTTACTGGGCAAATACTCCCCACACTGCTCACAGCAATTCATTATTAAACCATTTGCCATCCTGTATCTATTGAAGCAGTGGTCACTGCACAGCTTATGAGTCATATTTTTAAAGCTAACTTCATGACGAATCTAAAAAAATAAAAAGTGTTCCATCAACACACAAGCACAAAGCCATTACTCAGAACTATCAAACAAAATTTTATCCTTCAGTGTAACGAAAAAACACTTATTTCACTTAGCACACTGCATAATTTAGTTAGAAGAGATACCAGAAATTACGTGGAAAGAAATATTGGTGTTTCTCTTGTCTCTAAATTTCTGAGCAAAGCATTGGGCCTGTTTTTTTTGTAGCCTGGAGGCAAAAGCACCAGAAAAGGGGACAGTATTCACCTACTGGAGTAGGTCAAACTCCTGGGACTTGGTCAAAAATCCAGTTTGCAGGCTCACAACATGGCATATGCAGATTGGCCACACACGCATGCATTCCAGTTATGTGAAAAAATACCCTGAAGCATGGTGAACCTAGTAGTGGCATCCAGGTTAAATACATTCATGAACATTTATCACTGAAATGTATTTTTCATTATATCTCTAAAAATATTTGAGTAATCTCAGAATGCTAAATATAATTAAACAATTTTAACAACAATTCTTGCACACAGCAGAACAAACTATATTGTAATTAGAACTTTCATTGCCTTCATTGAACACAACTTACATTTAACAGTGGGCACAAAATATTAACATGAGGCACTCTGTTTCTTAAACAAAGTTCCAACAGAGAAATCATTTTAATTTCTTTTGGATTCTTCTCTCCTTCATATTAACTCTCTCTCACTGTGGATGAAAATATGGAACCCTATTTTTACATCTCCTTATGTTCAGTTCTTTTACATTAAAGTATTTAAGACAATATCATTACTATTATTGTCATTCGGAAGGGGAGAGGGAGGCAGTAAAATCAAAACACAACCAGACCTCAGTTAGTTTACCACAGATAGTGCATCTTGATTTATTCACAGCTCCTTTTGAAGGATTCTGTTTGTCTTCATAGAAGGATAAGCACGAGGTACTGCAGAACTCCTGAAAAGACTCACTTGAATCCACTTGAGCAACGATGGTACCTTTCATTGTTGTTATGTCTCTGAAAAGACAAAAAAGGAAAAAATAAACCAAACCTCTACAGTGTGCAAATATACGTAACAGATGGAATATTTTACATTTATAAGACTTCCTTCTGGGTAAGGCTGATATTTCAAACCAGCCTGGCATCTGTACTGTTGTTAAATCTAGTGTTTGGCATAGGGCTAATAACATTGTTACAACTAATATAAGTACTGTAAGAATACTGTATTCATTTCAGAACTAAATATCTCTTTTGTTGTACCACTTGGTATCAACTCTAGCAAATTCTAAAAAAAAAAAAAAAAAAAAAAGAAATTAGCCTTTTTTGTGGCTTTACATAAAACAAACTTAGCCAAGTTTCACATAAAAAAACTCAAAACAGAAAAAAAAAACCACAGAACTATAATAAAACACAAATAAAGGTCATTTCTGGCTACCACCGTAGCACTCATTTCAAAATAGGACAAATCGAAGAGAGAAGGTAATGCATTCTCAGAAATATAGCCAAGAATAAAACTCTACCACAAACTTGCCATTTAATAACAATAATGAAGTTTTAATCATAGCATAATGGTTAGTTTCAAGCTCCAAAACACTTCAACAGTTCTTGTAGCTTTTCCATTAAACTGTAAAAACTTAATTTGTTAAAGCAGACATGTAACTCGCAACAAAATTAATCTAAGATGGGACAAAATGTCTCCTAACTAAACTGAATCAAACTGTTTCCTACTGAAGTTGATTCTAGACTTTCTTGATCTTTGGTTGTGTGCTACACTGCTTGTAAGCTTTAATGACTTCTGCAATGCTTCTCTGCAATGCCTTTGCTGTTTAACTGGCTTTTCCAAGTTTGCTGGGCCATCCCAAGGGTAGCCTCCCTCAATGTCAAGCTACTGTTTCTAATTATTTTCAGCTGTAGCCAAGTGCCATTTTTAAAAATAAAATCACCGGATATTAGTTTGAACTGAGATAGAGGGATTCATTCAATATTTTCAATTTAAACACACAGAATGATTCAAGTCCTACTAACATCGCACTGCAGTAACTACCAACAAGAAATCATACCCAGAAGTATTACAGACTGGAATAACATGGAATCAATTAACACATTTGCTCTAATCACATTATAGCTTAGGAGTTTTCCTGACAGCAAGATAGGCAAGAAGCCTCCTTACCTTCACAAGAAATAAGTTATCTGAAAGTGAGAGTTACTGTAGTCTGTCACTAATTCAAGCTAATAAACCTGTATTTTCTTAAGACAAAGTACAGAGATAGGCTATAAAACATATAATACAACACACTATTGATACACATACCATAAAATATAGGCAGTAATGAGAATAAAATTCTTTGTCTTCTGATTAAGAAAACTCTTTATTATTGACATTCTAGAACTTAGGCATTCTGCCATTAGGCAGAATAAAGAAAAGAAAATGATCAGGTAGATCTGGATCTCTATTGACACAGCTGTGGATCACGATGTTGGAAAAGCCATGCCCCAAACACTCATACCTAGAAGTCCTAACACTAGGATGAGCAGAAAACACTGGCAATACACAGTGACCGGAAATGTGCTGTGTCCTTCCGTACACACCTTGCCTTGAAAATCACTTGCACTGCCTTGGAATATTAACACATAGAAGCCTGACTTCCATCAAAAGAAAGTAGGCAAATTTTGGCAACAAAAAGGACCTGGAGTGGTGTGGGGAGTCTCATCATTGCTGTTTTGCAAAGCAAAGCTGGAGCTCCTGCCTTGAGAAGCTTACAGTTTCTAGCTGAATTCCACAAAGATTTGCAAACACAACTAACTTTTAGGAAGACACATGAATAGTTTCAAAACAAAGTCAAACAGCAACAGTGTCAGTAAAAACCGAGTTTTGTAAACACTAAGAGGAATGTCAGGCATCCCTTATACTTTCCTTAATATCATTCCTATATTATTGTCGTGGTATAAAGGTTTTATTTCAGAAGAAATACTGCTTTGAAAATTATCTTGATTAGATTAGTGTAAAAATTTTTAAGTTTACACCCACAAAAACACAATTACTCTAGGCCTTACTTTTTGCCTGTTAAAAAAAAAACAAAAAAAAAAACCCAAAGCTATGTTTAAAGACAAAACTGAGCATCACCTCTGAAGAAACTGTTACTCCCAACCAAAGAATAAGTTGCAAGAACTAGCCACTTAACTAGCCATGAGTTTTCCGTAAGATGGACAAAGACACCTTTGTACGTGCTATAGCTAGCTTAATATGGTACGTCACAAAATTACTTCTTTAAAAAAGAAAAAAAAAAAAACACAGAACTGTATGCACATATATCAACTAAGATAAAGATTAGAGGGTGATTTTAACAAGCTCTAAAAGAGATAAGTATTGACAGAATTTGAGGTTGGCATATGAAGCTAAGACCTTGTCAAAACAAACAAGTAAAACCCACACAGAAAGTTTTAGTACATTAGTACATTTAGTACATCATAGAACCCATCTCCCATACTCCGGACTCAAAAGCTAATCAAGCTTACACAGTGAAGCACACACAGTGCATTACAGAGAATCACTGAATGGTTGAGGTTGGAAGGGACCTCTGGAGATCATTTAGTCCACTTCTCCTGCTCAAGCATGGTCAATAAAGCATGTTCAATATTTCCAAACAGTAAAGTTGCATTTGTATAGCCAGGTTTTATAATTACCATTTTTAGAGCATTGCTTACAATTGCTAAGCTTTTCAAGCACTTCTGGATTTAGTTGCTAATACGGAACAAAATTTTAAAAGGAGCTTACTTTTTGCACATAACACAGAGTTTCTTTGGAGCAGGTTTGTGTGAGAACGATGACAGGCAGCTGGTAGAACAGAAAAGGTGAGCTGATCCTTTTCGTTGATATGCGGTTTGGCCCTTCTGCAAAGGTTTCTTGCAATTTGCACAGGTGACCTTAACCTGTTTAGAAGGCTGCTGCTGGGCAGAAGGCTGGAAAATTTGTTTAGGAAGCGATGCTACTGGTGACAAAGAATCCACACCTGGTTGCTTCTGATTCCTAGGAAATGAAGCTGACTGAGATATCCAGGAATCTTTAAGGGAAAAAAAAAAAGAAAAAAAGAAAAAAAAAAAACAAATTCCATAAAGTGAACATTTATGGATACATAAAACAGATATGCATTTCTGACACATTATCAGAAAATAATGACTTCCTCAAACTGACCATTAATAAAGCAAAACATTACTTTAGAAGTTTAGGCTTCCAATAAAGTTCAGTTCACACCATCATACTGAGCTTTCTGAGATACAAAGTTTGCATATTTATGTTTAAAAATATGAAAACTTAGGTTTTCATTAGTTATCTGCTTCTCAAGTAAGCTCTAATAAGCAATCAAAAAAGTGTGACAAATCCTAGAGTCAAAGGTTCACAAATTTTTTTAGCTCAGCCCCCAGCCAGAGAACTGTACTGCAGTTTGAGCCAAGTACAATGGGTCAAAGACACAATCATGTCAATGGCTCCTGAAAGAATTCCTGTTTTACTCAAAAACCCTTTCAATACAATGACTATCATTTAATCAGTAAATTCACAAATTCATGAGAATTTCAAAGTCTTTACCCTTCCTCAGCAGAAATGGGTAAACCTAGAAAATGATATTCAATTAAGTTCTAGGATACAAACCCATCCAACCTCTCCCAACACACAAACAGGAACTTTCTTACCCTGCACAAACCAGGTTATTTTCAGTGTCTCAGCTATCTCAAATACCATCACAGCATGCAGACCTTTCTTTTCAGACCATCATTCCAAGCATGCAAAACAGTATTTCACAAGTAGTTTGGCATTTCACTACCTCCTCACCTACATAAATGTTACTGTTACTTAAATACTTCTGCTACCACTTTTAAGTTTAGAGTGAAAACAGAATTTATCATAACTAAATAAAATACTAGAGCCTTCAATGACTAAGGATGTTCTTGGAGTGTATACATGGGGTATTAATAACCACATGAAAGAATTTTAAGATACACAAACAGGTAGTTACCTACAGATTTCAGCAGCTGGCCATAATCTGTTCCTTGTGGATGATGTCTGGTGCATAAACATTCATTATATCATAAGAGGAAAGGCTCCATTCTGTTTTCTTAAATCCTCTCTTTACCCTAAGGTTTTTATTGAGTACATTCTCCTGCACAGTTTTAAAACGTAGCTTAGGAACACAGTGTCCCAAGAAGCCTTAATATACCAGCAAACACTCCTGTACAGGCAGAAGATCATTTCCCAGCATCAAGGATGTCCTGTTTCTCAGGCATGCAAGACAAGCTGGAAACTGATCCATTACAGAGCATGCAAGTGAGGAGAAGAGCTGGGACAAAGACATAAAGATGACTGAAAAGAAGCAGAACCCAACACATTCTTCTCTAAACCTTTAGATAAGTTTACTTTTAACATGCAAGTATCCATTCAGACAGACTGAGGCATGTCAGCAGAGTGCCTGAAATTAAATTGGACTAGAGTGCCCTCTTCAGACTTTTATATATTATTGTGTCAACTCCCTTGGACAGACAAATATATCTCCTGGCAGCACTTCAATATGTCAAAATACTTAATGAGATACTCTTCTTTTATGGCAGGTTTGAAGAGGGAATGCACTGTATTTCTCCTCTACCCAGAGGAAAGGGCATGTACTGTAAGATTACACAACATATGCCTGTAGTTCTAGTTGCACTCAACTGCCACTCACCAAAATGTCAGTTTGCTAGGGCTGTTTGGGTTTGAAACTTTTCCCACAACTTTCTAGTATCTCACTGAGGT
>JAUBNY010000877.1:6270179-6291157 GCA_032275445.1 Crypturellus soui
GTGCCCCTTCCTCTCTCCCCAAGCTAACATTTTATTTCACTTTTTCTTTCCACAAACATACCACAAGAACATCTAAAGATGCATTATCTTTCTTTTTCACTTTTTGCTTTCACTTTTTCCACCTTCCACTTTTAGACTTCATCTTTATACCATGATTTTGTTCCATTTTACTTTTTAATAATGTTATCTCCTCCACTTAATATTTTCTATGAAGAACTGATAAAATGTTTTTCATGCCCTTGAACTGAGAAAGCATATTACGTTTTCTTAGGTGATTCACAAGGAGTTTGCATACTGTTATAATGACTTCATCCTTCAGGATCCCATCAGGCAATTTGCTCCTTCAATGGCCAAACTTGTAATATAATTTTAGGTTTCATCTCTTATTGCTCTAATGGCAGTTCACAATGTTGCCATCCTTTGTCCCTTGTTCCTCCTCTTAACTGCTGTAAAATTATTCCTTACCCTCAATTGCACCAACACATTCTTTTGTGGAGGCATCTTGCAAAATGGTACAAAATAATCATGCCATTTTAAAAACTTAAAGCCCAAGAAACAACTTCAGCACAGCCTGGGACAGGGCAGAACGGTTTATGCTGTGGAAGTACTCAGCTCTTGCAGGTCAGCTGCACCTACACTACGTGTAGGTACACTAGGTGTAGGTGCAGAGCAGTGCAGTTTTCAACCTTATTTACTATGTGTTGGTTCTGTTCTTGAGCAGTTTTGATACACAAAAATTAGGTTCCTTTCAGAGAAACTAAATTTCCATCTCCAAAGCACTTCCAACGTGCTCCAAAACTCCAAATGTCCATAGACACTAAGTTCCAAATTAAGGTAATTTGCTAGACCCCAAATCTGTAAAACCGCCTTTCTTTTTTAAATAACTGATTACTTTTAAACTCTTACCAAAGATTTTCCACAGACAAAAAATGCTAGCAAAGCAGGAATTCCCAAAGAAAATTATAATATCTGAGTATATTTAAAATTTGCTATCGACTTCTTGTGACCCATTCCGAACTACAGGCCATGGTTTTCGGTCCATGGTCTTTTCACGACACAAAAAGCAAACACGTTTATCAGTAGACTTAAATTAACCAGGTAACATTCTTGACCTCTATTGAGAATATCTTAAAAATATGGAAATTGGAACAGATGGTACGCTACTGCTGCAGAAAATGTGAACCTAAGCACTCTGCACAACTCTGATCTGATTTTAAACATATTTAAGATGAAATTCTTCCTGATGATATTAGAGAAGTTTCTACCAGGCAGCGTTAACTTCTACTGACAAACACACACCAAGTCTCTCTCTAGAAGATAAGAGGGAAGCTTCTGGGGAAGAAAAACAGCAAAATGTTAAATGTATGTCTTGAAGAGCTCTTACATCTTTGTAAGAGATCCACACCTACCGTGTTTCCTTTTTTTTTTTCTTGTCCAAAAGCATTTTCCACTCTAGCTTTCTTCTCTTTTTCCTCTTCATATTTCTTCTTTTCATGCTCTCGGTCATTTTTCTTGTTCTTCTCTTGTCGGTTCCTTCTCCTTCCCTTTTACCTGTGGTAGCCCTTCCCGTTTCCTTTTGAGCTTACTGCTCTTTACTTCTTTTTCACATACAAAGACCACAGGCATAGAAAAAGATCCTATATACACACACATCTCATCACTTGCAGACTTCTTTCTTCCTCCCTTCTTTCAGAAAGTCCCTTTCATTCAGTCCTTAAACCTACTCCCAACCACTCACTACCACAGGAGTTCTGAACTCTTATCTATTTCAACACTGCTCTAGTCCCTTCATATCAGACTTCACATATGCAAGTGTGTCCCTGTTAATTACACCACAAGTAAAAGTATATTGAGGGAAAAACTCCAGGCTGGTTTTCTTAAGGCAAAGACAATATTTTAAGGTAATAAATACCATGTTCTCACATATATCTATGACTATTTGGGACTGTGACAACAAAATTTTATATTCAAGATTACCACAATTTTAAAAAGTAACAATTCACTTATTTTTTTAAAAATGCTAGTTTTATACTGCCATGTTTATAGTGCAATGTGAAAGGAATTAACAAAATAAATTTGTAAAAGTCCGCTTGTATGAGAATATGTAGGAAGAAAAGTTGGTGTGACCAGAGATGAAAACAGTGGTTTGATTGCTTGATGGATAAAGGATTTTCTGAGGCCAACCAATATGGGAATATACAGGATGAGTTAATTGCATCAGTACTCTGAATTGGGTTTAGAAGATATGGGAATACAAAGGGTGAGATGTTAATAAGGATCACCTGGTGAAGCTAAAGAGATGAGGGGATATAGAGATCACCTAGGAAGGTTGTTGAAATACCCTGAACCCTGGGCTGAGAGAGCGCCACTGGACCTTCCCTTCTTCTCTGTAATCCCTACACACTTGGCAACATATGACCAAATTGAAGAATTCTTATTTAAGTATTTGTTGAAAAACAAGTATAAACTCCCTTCGTTTTAAGCTCCGTATTAGCACATTAAGAAATCATGTAATATCAAGGGTCTCCTGCACCTGGATTTTACTGTTTTGGATTTTCTTTCAAAATGATCCCACTCAATCTGAAGAATCTGTAGAATCTGTAAATCAATTAGCCAATCTGTAGCTAATTAGTTTTCCTCAATTCCAGCCTAACAGAGAAGCAGAATATCAGTATGTATTAGAATTTCACCTTTATATTGGAAAATTTTAAACTACATATGTGAAAGTTCAAACTCTGTAGCACGCACTTCCAAAATGACAATTCACAGCTCCCCCACTTCATCATGAGCGAGATCTGTTTAATTGCTAGCAGTAGAATGTTTCCTATTTCACACTGATATAGAAACAAAGAGCCAGCCCCTAAAATCAATTAATAGTGTACCATATACAATACCATATACGTTATCACAGGTGACTCTAAATATCCAAGTGTTATATAATCAGCTGCAGGAATATATGAGTACACGAACAACTTGGTCGCTGTTTTGTTAGGTGCTGTAAATACTGCAAACTGCTATTACTACACAGTGTCATGTTTGCTAACTACGCATGACTAAGAACAGACTTTCAAATTCTTTTTCTGCATGTCAAAGAACAGTCAATTGATGACAATAAAAATCAAAAGAATAATACTTAAATAATTCTAATATCTTATACTAGTCACAGAACTGCATAATACAGGTTTACTAATAATAAAAGGTACAAAGGTTTTATAAATGTCCTAATTTTTTTGTGCATTGAAGGGACACACCAAAGGCAAAGAAAGCTTTGCTTTTTTAACTTACATACATATTTATATAAATATATATTACATATGTGTCTGAAAACATCTGAAAATATTACTAACTGCTAAACTGGAGCACTTTAGCTACCAACACACTGTGTCATATTTTATTTCAGAGAGTCACATATGGCTGTGATGGGGATGAAGGAAATCAAGCTCTTCTCTAAAAAGTAAGCTAAAAAATACTATCCACTGTAACTTTCAAGAACATCTTAAACATCTTATTGTATCTTTTCAGGTTTAAGGAAGCATTCGATATTATAACTTACCAGGGTTATGATGAGTCACAGATTCTCCATTTTGAAATACATCTCCAGCCACACTCATCCTACCAGGATTGAAAGGTCCTACACCAGTCTTGGTCTGTGAAGTTAAAGATGGGGTGTATGTTTGTATATTAACACCAAAATTACTTGACTGCAGTCCGTTAGATACATCTCCCAAGTTGGAATTCTGCAGTGATGTTACATGCGTAATCATTAAGTTCATGTCACGCCCTTCAGTATTTTCTAAATGACCATCACTCACAGAGCTCATAGCACCTGTAACATTAGCAATCTGAATTTCAGAGTCTGGTTCTGTGGTTATACCACTACTACCAATTCCTGAATTTACCTTACTTCTTGAAAAACTGGAAGCTGAGAATTCCATATCGTTGGTTCTATTTTTGCACTCTGGAAGTCTTCGTTCATTAAAACTGGAAGCACTCTTCTCTTGTCCTTGATTTGTTTCAACATCTTCTTCATCATCAATAATAATAGTTTCACTTATACTCCCCTTTTGAGAATTTAAGTCTTTTGGAGGAGGAAGCATTTTGGAATCATTCCCTTGAAACTCTTCATTTTTTGATGATGCAAAAGCAGGGTTCCTTGGATCTGGTATTAGTGATGTAGAAGTTTGTGGAGGTTGTACAGGTTCAATAAAAACTACATCATCATCATCTTCTATAGGTGAGTTTTGGAATTTATTAGATCTAGAAACTAAAGAACTGGGTGGACCTCCAAACGTATTTCCCACATCTGCAAGGCCTGTTGCCATGGTGGTTTTCCCTAGCAGACTAGGAGTACGCTCGGACAGTTCTAATCCTCCCAGAGGACTTGTGTCCATTCCAGATCTGCTGTTTAAAGAAAAACACACAAGAGGGGTGGAGGGAAGGAAGAGAAGGAGAAGTCTAACTTCAGAGAGAGACTTAACTTCCCAATAACTACAGATTTAAAATAGTTTCAGCTTTTACTTTTTCTAATCAAGATCATTTGAAGAAATTTTCTCTATGTTCTTTGATTGTCTTTACATTAATCTCCTAACACTATACTAGAAAGAGACCCTGACATTACTAACACTCTTACTTAACAGCTACACATCATTATTTAGTAAAGTATGTAGCTTATATAATGGGTTATATAAATTTATATACATATTCCATATATAGATTTATATAATGAAAGATTGAAGCCAGATATCAAAAAAACTCCAAGTGTCTAGCAAAAAGAATAACATAAAAATCATTCTGCATATTAATAATCTTGAAATTCAACTGACTGTCCCACAGTTTCACATAGTTTTTTTTTTTTTTTTTAAAACTCTTTACACAGCTACAGTGTAACTGAGACAGAGAGCTTTGGAACTGCTGCACGCAAAGTGAAGAGATTATTACTGAGTAATGGAGAGTGTGGATCAATCTCTTGTTTCTAAGTCACTAAAAGAGGCTGCTCATCTGAAGCTCTGATTTACCATCTCGCATTCCACTGGAGCCTTCAACAACTTAATCTGTTTTCTCACTCTCGGCATAAGCTGCTTCTTCAGCCTCCCTCATTGTTACTCTGTTCATGGGTTTCTGTTTGCTGCTAGCAAATTTTACAGTTTGGGGAGTCTGCAAAATTACAATTGTTAACTCTAGTATGAATTTCTAAAGTGTCAAAAGGCAATCAGGTTAAATTATTTCTGTATCTGAAGTTCAAGCAAGTATACCATCACTCATTAAAAACAATCAAAACAGAAAAATCTCTGTAAACAACATTCATACTAAGAGTTAGCAAATTAAGCTGATATCGATATTCCTACCAAAAAAATACATAATTACATCATAATTTGGGTACCTCTTGAAATACATGCTAATATGAGATACCACTGAATCTCTGTGCAAAGCTAGAAGCATTTTTTTTAAAGGCAAGTTTATAAAAAAAAAAAGAATAGGAAAAGCAGAAAAATCTGCCCATCAACACTTACCCATCCAGAAATCCACTGCAACCTGTTTACCTTAGTAAATCACTTCAAAACTTTTCCACTGCTCTGTCTGGGAATGTACTCTTCTTCTATCAGCTTGCTGACCTCCAAAAAACTGTATTCTGAAACAGAGTAAAAACAAATAAATATTAAGTTTCTGAAACAGTTTCTTTATTTCTTACTTCTTGTAACAACCTATTAAACTTACTTCATTTCTTTCTAACTAACAGTTTAAGATCAGACCTGATTTTTAGAACTGTCGTCATAATATATTAGAAAATGTCCTTTCTATACAACCATTTCCTAAAGTACATCACAAAACTAGTGTTTATTCCACTTTGTTATCTCATATTTCCAGAATCCTTTATTTGATACTATATAGATAGAAAGGGAGAAACATTGTTTGGTAAGAAACAGACATGGCAGCAATTAGGTAATCAAAGACTAGATTTAAAAAGTAGGTATATTTGTGATAAATATTAAGGAAATAAATGGTTCAAACTGAGCTATTATGTTTCTTTTTCTGCTTCCTTTATGCTTGTAGCAGATTATACAATGTTTAAATCAAGGCACAGAAAAAGCAAAACTGCAGAACATACATTATAAATCAGGCTTACAATGCAACTTAAGCCTTACAATTACTAATTATTTCCAACATGTATATACTGCACTCAAGTGATACTTAACACAATAAGATTCAAGATTCTCATTCAGACCAGACATTCATCCTTACATTAAGGCATATGACCATTTACAAGAGAACAAAAATGTCCCAAGTTCAACTCTATATTTATTCTACAGATTTTACAACAGTCATTAGGTTTTCCAAGCTTGACAGTTTTTTTTTTCTTCGTTTTTTTATACAATGGAGAGTATCAACTCATGTAGTTATCTGCTGTTTAACGACTGCCGTTAGAATCCCCTGACAGTAGAGATGCCCAGAAGAATAAATCTCAAATATTCTTCCAAGCATTTGCAGCATTATTCAAGCCCTCTTGTCAAATAATCAGAGGGAGGGGAAACTGTGAACCAGAGAGGCAACCACCATTTATTTCTTTGCTATCTTAGTCTTGTAGCCAAATGCCATTATGTAACAGCATTTAAATGGCAAGAAAGGTAACATGTGCAACACTTAGTTGGAATAAAACCAAAGCGTTGTAAAATCAATGCACCTCCCTGAAATCAATTAGTTGCATTTGAGATTATATTCTCCTTGACATACCATATATTTCTATATAGGGCAGACTAATTAAAGCTGGATTTCTCTGTATCTCAGCTTTTGCTGAAAAGAATTCATTAAGTTTGTTGGTTCTTAGAGTTTTTCAGTTTCATGTATTTCACAAAAAGCACAAAAGTATCACAAGTATATAAAATGTTTTTAAAAAGTTTTAAATATATGATTAGACAGGAGCAAAGAATATACCAAGACTAAGCTTCAGCCCTGACTCAAACTTTTGCTATTCCTAATTTTACAAATCCTTACTAGACAGACAGATTTGGGTCTTACCTTTGCTACATGTCACGTGAGTGTATTGTACTACAGCATGAAATACATCTTTTTACCTAAACACATTTACCTCCCTGCCCACACACACAGGCTCTCCAACAGAATCCTGGTTTAGTGACCCGAATTAGTCAACATGACATAAAAATAAGAAAAGCTTATAATGTGACTCAATACAGTTGTAAGGAAAGCACATCTGTTTTTCCTCATCTCCTACATCATTTCATATTTCTGTAGGATTCAGCAATGAAATTCCAGAAACTTACAGAATTGCATTTTGTGGCAACCTGCAAAATTAAGGAGCTAATTTTCTAAAATTTGAGGAAAACACGAAACTACATAAACAATGTTGTTGTCAGCATTTCTAAACTAACAACTACCAAAGGAGAAATAATCTATAGAACGACAATAAAAAATGTGGATCAAGGAAACAGGAAAAGACACTACACTGCTACTAGCAGTGAAAGATGCTCAATTAGAGAAACGTGGTTGTTAATCCCTAGGATTAATCAGAATGACTGATAGATGATTTGTTGAGACTTTGCAAAACAAAAAGAAAAATCCAAAGTAACAAAAAAATGGTGAAACTTGGTCTGCAAGGAATGCAAGAGCTTTCAGTGCAGCTGCAGGAGGAGTCCAGCACTTTGGCAGCACAGGCTCTTAGTATTTACCTAAGACACCTTCAAAATTAATAAATCCCAGGTGACAATGTTATACTACAATGTGAAAAACAGGCACAAGGGCAATGATTTGCCTGACTGGAGTGACACCCCTTTCTGCTAAGAAACCTGGGTTCTCATTTTTTACCTCAACAAGTGCTGTGCAACATTTAAATGCCATATCCAAAAAGAAGTAGCATTTAAATATATATTAACATATAAATAAATAAAAGCAATTGCAGAGACTTAACACTAATGACTGAGGACTTCAGCTACTCTTGCTTATCTGAGGAAGAGGAAGGACATAAACAAGCAACACTAGAGACAACTTAAAACACTGCCAGCTCTAACTAGCTAGATGACTAACACAAGGAAAACCAACTCTTGATCTAATTTGGAGCAATAGCTCAAAATGTAATTATTGAGATAACACTCCAGAATAGCATATTTTAATTCACAGGAGAAGGGGGAAAAAAAAAGTCACTACTGTTAATATTTAACTTCAAAAAAAAAAAAAAAAAGAGAACAACATAAATGTGAGGAATCCAGTTGCAAGGAAAGGAAATGGAGCAGCAAGACTGAAAGCAGCACAAAAACATGGAAGCCATTTAAAAGTTAAGTATATAATTAAGTATATAATTAAGTATATAATCAATCTAAAGGGACTCCAAAGCCACAACAGTCAAAAGACAGAGTAAAGACAACTAGCAGGATAGACTACTGAGCTATGTCTGAACAAAGATTCATCTAATACAACTATCCGTGTACAGTAGTAAAATATTCATAAAGGAAAGAAGAGTATCCAAGAAGTCCAAAACACAGCAGAAAAAAATTCTTTGCATTGTTCCGTAAGGAAGAGAGCAGGGAAGACCATAGAGTTGTCTTGACACAGCAGCACTGGGAAGGCCTTTCGAAGGGTTCACGCGCTTGTTGACCAACAATGGTTAAACATCGCTAGATAAGTGCTATTTCCAGTAGGCATTCTGAAGGTCCCCCAGCAAAGACTGCGCTGGAAGTGTTCTAGCATAAAATTTGGGAAGGGGTCTCTGTGCGGTTTCATAGTTATTCAAAGAAATAAAGCATGCGTTGGTTCCTGATTTTTTTTTTTTTTTAACTATTTTTGCTATTTTGCTTTTTTTTTTTTTTTTTTTTTTTGCTATTTTTTAAATCATCAATAGATGCTCAGGTCACTCCTAAAGAGATGAATTACAAGAACTATTAAAAGAAAAAGTCTTCTCTCTGGAAGACAGACAGCTGAAAGGTTGATAAGTATATGGAGAACAAATAGAAACTTATGCCCAGTGTGGTTATACAGACATTAAATACATTTAATAATATATTTGCAAAAAATATATATCCCTTTGCTTATCTTTCTATGTAGAAAAGTATCTTAATTGTGAAAGTGACTGCCACAAAATGTTATATAGGCCAAAAATGCAATCAGTTCAAATAGGGACTGGGCAAATTTATGACCATTAAACACAGCGGTCCAGACACAACTGCACATTTAGGAACTCCTTCAACAGCTAGTTGCTGAAAGCCAAAAGAGAATACTTGCAGAAACATCACACCAGGCCTGCCAAGGTCCTACTCCTGTACAGGGTACTGAACTGTCTACTAATGTAGTATAGCGACTCCTCTAACCTAGTAATTACAATCCCATTGCAACTGAAGCATGGGAAGTTCTACCTAACTTGAGGAAAAGTTTCTTGGCAGTGAGGGTGACAGAGCCCTGGCACAGGCTGCCCAGAGAGGTTGTGGTCTCCTTCTCTGGAGATCTTCCAAACCCACCTGGATGCCACCTTATGCACATGCTCTAAGTGTCCCTGCTGGAGCAGGGGGTTGGACTAGATGATCTCTAGAGGTCCCTTCCAACCTCAACCCTCCTGTGATATGCTTATATACAAAAGAAATGGCACCAGGCTCAGGAACATCCCACTAACTTACAAAATCTGAATTTTGGCCTAAGTTTGTGAGGTTGACTTTAGTCTGGAAAGAAATTGTGATAATCTAATCAAATCAAAATAAACCAGTAAGACTACTACTAACCCGAAGTTTTGTGATGCTCTACTGACAATTATTGACCGTGATGTTCCTTAAACCATAACATCAGTTAAATTCTTTAGTTAAATACTAAAATGAGGAAGCACAAGAAGCACATTTTATTTATCATATGACTTTATATGACTCATTATTAAAAGCTCGCTCTACTGTAAAGACTCTATATAAATATCAAGAAGCCTTTTCTATGGATTAACAATGTAATTTCTTGCTACAAATCAGATCTGTTATGTTTCCTACACAACCAGATGCAATACTACAGCTGCTATGCTAAAAACATACCAACTAACCCCCCTTAAGTGACTATTTTATACTACAACTGAAGGTAGTCTAATAGTCGAACTATATCCACATAAAATGGTTGAAAATGCTAGAGAATAGCTAAAAGTAATCAAACATTTAAGAAGTTACAATTCATATCAGCTTTAAACTAAACAGGAATACTGCTACTGCAATCTCAGCAAATAACATGCACTGTATGAGCAGTCAGCCTCTGTGGGTAGAATCCTGTGCTAGGATAAATTTGTAGGGCCCTCCTAGGACACTGGATACAAATTATGCTAGTGCAGGTAATCACACACTGAACATTCTTACTTTATACTTCCATGTTTTCTCCTTCTCTCCTTCCTGAGGGATACCTAGTCATCAACTCTAACGCTTTAAGTAGGGATATGGTTTGGATAAGTGGCTGCTCTGATTTATTGTAACCTCTGACTCCTGGCCTACAACAGAAGTTTCAACCCTTTCAAAAGGCCACCTACTAATTAGATCCACGGTCTCTCAAAAAGCCTTTTCTCGTAAGCCCCATAATAGAAAAAGTGGCAAACAAGGAGAACAGAAACTAAATTCTCAAAAGCACTGGCTACTAACACTGGAGGCAGGTATGATGTTAAAAGAGAATCCCACCTTGCTCAATTTAACTTCTGTACTTTCATTGCTTTTGACTCCTCTCTCCAGAAGCTAATTTTCCCAACATGACAGAGTAGTATGATTGTTTTCATAGAAACAGTCATGACTTTCTCCCTCAACTGCAGTCTCTAATCCCTAAGAATATTCCAGGCCTTATCTACTAATCAAAGTATGCTTCCCCATGTATTTATGCATTACTGATACCTCAGATTTTTTTTTTTGCTCCCCACATCACCATTTAATTGCATTACCATATGGCACAGCTGTTTCTGCAATCACACACAAAACTCAAGCCATTCCAGCCGAAAGCCCTTCCCCTTCTGAAGTCCTTTTCTGCCACTCCAGTTCTTCAAACCCCATTCACTGTGCGGCAACACTCCCAACTGTGCCCCAGCATTAGAAGGGCAGTGCCAAAGCTTTGAACTTCAGAAATCACTTCTGTGGAAATGGTTAAGTATGACAGGGTAGTAGCCAGCGAATGAACTGCACTATTCTGACAGCAAGCCATATGTGAAATATAGTCTTATTCCAAAATGCATGTCCCGAATGACAAGGAAGCTAGAAACACATCTATGCAACAAGGTGCACTCAGCATTAGCATGTATGCATATCCACTGATTACATTAGGGTATGTAAAAGCAAACCTACCATGCTGAGAGAAGGTTATGGCAAACACCTCAATCAGCTTTGCACAGGAGCTGTGCTAGGGAGATCAACATAAGTTCTTGTATACTTAAAACTAGACAACACAACATCAAACTATGTTTTCTTGAAGTGTAATATCACAGCTATTAACAAAGAACCTAAATGACATTAACACTAGTCTACCACAGTATTCATATTGTTGCTTTTCGGAACACAGATAAGAAATTCCAGTAATAGGATATTTTAAAACTTAGGTTCATAAATACAATCTAGTGATTGTCTGATGATCATCATTAGAAAAGCACCAAAACTCATTACTTCACTCCCAAGATGGCTACTGAAGCTAAAATTACTGCTTCAACCTGTGAACATTTACTACTCTGAAAGCCATCTCACAAAAGCGCACTGATGAGAAACTGGATTCTTAAAATGCTCACCTGTGCTAAACACAACGAATCTGGAAGTAATAACGAGCAAGCAATACACACTTGCTTTTCATTCCCAAATGGCAGGAAGTACTATTCTATACCATAGCATTACTATTGTTCTTAACAGAAGGCTTCCTTGTTTTTTTTTTTTTTTAATTTTCATGGCAAATGAGATGATAGGTCACATTTTATGCTTTTGGTAGCTTTCTATCATTTGATTGCAGAATAATTTATTTTCAGCAAGTTGGAGTCTGCTTCAACTTTCATTCTTTCAACAGGACTTTTGAAAGATTGATAAAGACTGAAGAAATTAACTGACTGAAGTTTATTAAGTAACATAACACTAAAAACAAGAAGCAAACAAGCAGCCACACAGTGAAAGAAACAAATCAGTTGAGTCAATAAATTTTGTTTTTATCCAAAAGAAACACTATTTACATATAGCCTAGAGATCACTGAAAAGAGAGAGGCAGGGAAGCGCCAACTCCAGCATATCCTAAGCCCCTTAGCTCTATTACAACTATCAATGTTACATGTGGGTGCTGACACCTGCTTTTCACGCAACAATTTCAGGTATATTTAAATACCTTTATTTAACACAGTCTCTTTGTTTGGTGGTCCTACTTGATCGGGGTTAAGAATCGCTCCTTATGTATGAACAGAATAAGAATTGAGGATCAAAGCTGAATTTCAGTTCAGGGTGAATTTTGAACATAAGCCTATCCATACCTACTACATAACATTTTCTAGATTCCTCATGGGGAAATAAACAGCAATTGGCTTAGTGATGCAAATGCAAACCACAGGATCTACTAAGCTATAAGGTTTTAGATACCCACATTGCCATGTATTTTCCCTCATACATATTACCTTCAAAATATTTCCTGAATGTTTAATCATGGAGAGGTGCTGATCAGCAAGAACCTGGAGCCACTTCTAAGCCTGAAAAGCCATAATGTGCAAGATGGTAAACCATATATTATCTCTCTCTACTACTCAAGCAGCAATATGCTGCTCTAGTAATTATCTTATTATAAATGGAGGGAAAATATAGAAATATTCTAAAAAATAGAAAAAAATAGAATAAGACAAAAACAACCTCAAGGACCCACATAAATAGTTATATCTAGATGCAGCATCAGACTTGGAAGATGACCTAGACAGAAAGAGAGTATTAGGGTAACACAGAAGAAAAATGCAATGCTGGATATATGAAAATGGGAAAAGGATAATTAAGACACTGGAAAAGGAAAATAGAGAAATAAGCAGAAAGTGGCCCTAACACAGCTAAGCCTGGCCCTAATACATGCTAAGATTGTTATTTGTCATATCTTAAATTTTAAGTGTAATGTGGCTAGAACAGAAACAGATGGAGAACATTAAAATTAGTTCTATGCCCAGACGGACAACAGAATCAACTTAGGCCACGGGTAACTTAAGTATCAGAAGATCACAGCAAATACTTCAAAAAAAGATACCTATGTTTATTCCATCAGGACTAATAAAAAATAACTCCAAATTCAAATCTATGAAGTCCAGAGCCTTTGCTAACATTTCAGAGATTAAACTGAGATAGTGATACACAAAAGGTAATACCCCACCCTCCCCTCCGCCCCCACCTCCCCCCAAAAAAAAACAGCCCACATGCCTTAAATCTTCTAGGAACCAAAATTAGAAGTATTTAGTTTACTGAGGTAACGAACGTACTAGAGCATATTTTGCAGATTTCAGAGTAGTATAGGCACAAATGAGAAAAGGGTCTATAACTCTAAGCAAATAATCTATTTCTATATTTTTTAATGACAGAAATGCACCAGACGTATCTTTGATAAAATTTATTAAGATCATAGTACTTAATACTAATCAGTAAGCAACTAACATGCAAAAGTAACTTTACAAATTTAAAAGATGACATGCTGTAAGAAACTGGGGGTAGCTGGTAGTTTATAACGCAATCACCCAAAATTCCAAAAACAACTATGGACATGAAAAAGACATCTCAGGTGAGAGAATGGTACCAACCAGTTTCAATCTATCCTGCAGACCTGCATGTCCAATAACAGACCAATCTATTTGCCAAAGCAATATTAAGTTGGCTTTTTTTCTGTAAAATATAACTTGATTAAGAAAAAGTGCATCTAAGATTATTTTAAAGTCTTTAAACAATAGCTTTTGCATTTATATTTTTGCATATCATTTTAGACTTCAGAATGTAAGTGTCCGAGTTAACTTACAGTTAAAGAATCACATATCTATAGAGAACATCATCTTGGTCACTAAATTAAGACACCTAAACCTTGTAAATTTACTTAGAATCATAAAATCTGAGGTTGAATGGGATCTCTACAAATCTTCTTATCAAATTTCACCCCAGTTTACAGCAGGGACAAATTAGAAATGAGATCCATCTTCTCAAAGTCAAGTCAGACAGCCAATATTACACCCAAACGCATCTACAAGGATGCAAAGACCCTCCCTTCAGTATCTGATTATCTTCACTATGAAATTCGCTTCCTCACATACACACTCACGATTTCCCTTGCGACAGTATGTGCCTATGTCCTGCCATCTATCAGTGTGCACACCCTAAGAAACATTTGGCTCCATCTTCTCTGGCTTCATCAAGTAGTTCAAGACCAGCAACATCGCCCTTGGCCTTTTATTCTCAAGGTTGAACACACCCAGGCACCTCACCCTCTCCTTGTTTGTTATGTGCTCCAGCCCTGACCATCCCAGTGGCCTCCCACCTCACTTTCAGTATGTACATATCTTGGGTGGGAGAGAACAGTACCAAACTGGACAAGGTCTTCTAGATAGGGCCTCACAAGTGCCAAACAGGGGAGCAAACACTGCCCTTCACGTGCTGCCTGCAGACTTCATTCAGCCCAGCATGGTCATATTCCTCCCTGCAGGACAGCATTACTGACTCACCCTCCTGTCCACCAGGATTCCCAGAGCTGCTTTCTCTGCAGTCAGTACCCGGCCTGTAGTGCTGCCATACAGTTTACAAAGACGGTAACCAGTTCACTGGCTGCCAACAAGTATATTTAATTTTATTCTTCATTAGTACTTTTATTTAAGGTATTTTAAGCTAGGAGGCGATTTACCATCATGTCTAGTGGCACAAGCAGTTTCTCAGTGTCTGACATCCCTAAAAAGGATGAAAAACTACCATGCCACATAGCTTGTGAGATATCAAGATGTTTGTATAGTTATTTTAAAAGCTTATAGGAAAACGGACTAACATCAGCCTTAACCAGATACTTTTAATCACAGAGAAATATCAAATATTGACTAACGACTAATACTTTTGTATTTTGTACAAGCCAAATACAGACAAGTTGGTCTTCAATGACTAGTACTCTGCACATCTAGTAATTCAAAATGTGAAAAACAGAATTCAAGAGAGTATTTGTATAGTAGGCTAGATATTGGAGGGAATCCTAGATAGACTACAGGCAAACAGAATCAACAAAGCCACAGAACAGCAAAGAAAAGAAAATCATATTCACACCAATAACAAAATGGGTCAGAAAAAGAAAAAAAAAAGAAAAAAAAAAAGAGAGAGAAAGGAAAGAATAGGGAAAAAAAATGCTGAAGTTCTATGCTGAAGCGAAGCTGACAGGAAATGGGATCCACTACAAGAATGGTTACAGTCAGCATGGCAGGTATGACAGGTTTTCACAGCTGCACTCCCTGGCTGCTAATAAATTACATTATGCAATCAAGACTTCAGTTTATGGAATCAAAGAATTCAGCTAGTTTTTAAAAGTGAGAAGTAGCTTTATTTTAAGCACATACAAGACGCATACTCTGTTTGCTAAGGCTACCATCTCACAACAATAAAAACACACGTAGATTTGAACAGGACAAATGTGGCATCAATTTCCCACTTCTCTGTCCCTCTTTCCTCCAACTCTTTCCTTTCTTCCATTTACACCCAGTGCTCATGTGATCTAAGATCCAGGCAATGGAGCTCGGGTGGTAGAAAACCAAAATTAAAATAAACAAAGTCATACAACACTTACACAACTATACTGAGGGGGGGAAAAAAAAGTGTTGATTTATAGAGCTAAACTGACATCCCTCCCTCCCAAAAACAGAACAGGAAATTGTTGGTAAAAAGGAGAAAAGACGACAATAGCCATGATTTAGGTGAGTTTAAAAGTTCATTCAAACAAGCACATATGGTTATTTGAATCAATCCCATGAAAATTATGTAACATTTGTTCTAAGCCAACATTTTGTCTTATGAGTCCAAATATGTAACTGTACAAAGCATATTCCAGTCCTCCTAAAGACTTAATATACTTTGCTAATGGTGAGCTTTCCAAATCCTCTTAAAACTCTTGCCTAAAGACAAGTGATGCCACAACAAGTCATTCCAACTGTTAGTTATCTAATTGCTTAAAGGTTATACACTATTTGCCTCACTTTGCACTGCTTAAGCAAGAATTAGCACACAGAAATTAAGCCTTAGAAGGGCGGGATGACAACAGGAACAATCTAAGGTTAGAGTCAACATTTGCATCCTGTTTAAGGGGAAAAAAAAAAAAGCAAATCTTTATTGCCTTCCAACTTCTGTCACTTCCTATTTGTTTTTTGTTTTTTTTTTTTTAATTTTACATAATATAGGAAATCTCTTATCTTACTTTTCTAGACATTAACCAATTTACACTAAAACTTCATATTTTGAAACAACATTTTTCCAAAAATCCCAAGAGACATATTAGCTCATAATAACTTAAAAGATGTCTAATAACTGTCAATTTGTTCTCCCAGCTTAGTAAAAGTTATTAAGTATACTTTAGTTGGTATATTATTCATCAGTTATTGCTCAAAGGTGCTGTACAGTTGCTTCAGGTTTAACAGTACACTAGGCCTTTTTACCCTTTCCATAAAAATAGGGAAAAAAAATAAAAGAAGCCATTGTACAAACACAGAATTAGACTGTTCAAAAAGCAAACAACCTAAACATAAGGAACAACAGATGGAGAGAGACCAAAAAAAGAGAATATAAAGAAACAGCACTACCATAAACAATGGTTAGAACCAGATCCCGTTTCAAGGATGGGGTGTTTGGGTGCCAGGGCAGGGGGAAGAAGGCGATGTTGGTTTTAGGAGACAGTTTCTTAGAAGTCTGCTTTTTCTGCATTACTAGGCTGTAAATGTTTTAAAGGGTGTACACAGGGAATTTTTCCAAGTATGAGGAAAGTCATAGGAGAACGCACTCTTTAACTGCCCACATCAGCCTTCTAAGCAGTTCTTACAATCTCATTAATAAGAAATGATAGGTAAGTTCCTTGCACTTAAATCTCATGCTTAAATTAAAGGCAAATAATGTTATTGCCATAAAATATAAGACGCAGGGACCAGACCATCAAAGCAGAAGGCAGGCAAAACACCTCTTCAGGATTTTGAATCCAAATCCATGGAGCAGAATCATGTTTGTTAAAACCAGCAAGAAGTGTTACCACAAGATGCAGAGATTAAAGACAAGATAAAAAATTTAGTTATATGAAACAATTTAGATACAGCCCACTAATGGGAGGGAAACATGCAATTTGTTAGCAGAGTAGGGAGCTTTCTGCCTAAAACAATGGCTGGATGAAGGGCTCGTATGCAAAGACCTGATGGCAACACTGTCCACGTGGCAGACAGAGGGACAGTCTTTCTTTGGTGGGAAGGAAGGGTTGCCTTGAACATCAGCCTGAGCTAAAGGTCAGACATCCACAAAGAGATGTCAGAAACACACGGAGATTTATTTGGCATTGAAGGCAGTAGCTCTGGAATAGAGATTTGAAGGTCATCCATATAGGTAATATAGCTGAGTTTATGAATGAGATTAGTGGGGCAAGATATAGGGAAATCTCATTGAGTACTAGAGGCAAAAGCCAAACGAGAAGTCTTGCACTGGTCTATAGAAAAAAAACTACAGCAAGAAGTAACATCTTCCCCAAGTTTAAAGTTTAAGAACAACAACAATACCAAGCCAGTTGCATCATGGTCCTTTGTTTTAAGTTCATTGTGGTTATACTGCACATGTAAAAGGCCAATGGATAACAAGAGGCTAACATATAAAAAGTTGCCCAAAAAAAAAAGAGTGCAGGGGAAAAAACATAGGTCCCTGTTTCTAAGGGTGACTGGGGACTGTGAGCCACAATACCGCAAATTCAAAAACTCCTGTCCATGGTCTGTTCAAGGCACCTCCAACTGGACTTCCAGGAAGCCAGTATTCTTTTCTGATAAGCTCAAAATCTCACTTACAAGCTAAAAGCAGGTTTGTTGTTAGCACCATACTTTCAACGGACACTAACTTGGCATTACAACCACAGTGTAACTGTGCACTGAAAAAGCACAACTTAGTTTGCCTCTTGTACACAAATCCACTTTAGCTCAGTTTTTGATTTTGCTTGAAGCCATCAAATATAGCAACATAAAGACAAATTAAAACTGTATTTCTATAAAAACTTCCCTTGTCCATTATGCCACCAGTTACATGAGATTTGACCTTTTCTTTCCCATGCCATTTCTAAAGACAGAAGAAAAAAAAAAAAAAAAAAAGAGGAATCCAAGTGCAGAAATCTATATGAACTCTTCCATAATGCCACTGTACTCTCCTAATGATCTGCTTTCTCTATAGCGCTCTCCAGCATTAGACTGGTAAACTCTGGTGCAAGTATTTAATCGCTTACTGTCCCATGAAGTAAGAGAGCACACAATTATGTGTGTTGCTACTTTATATAATCTACCATATAAAGAAAAAGGTAGAATTAAGTTGACATCCTACTTAGGATGTACTGCTAAATGTTCAAACAAAAACTCCAATGAGTAGGTCCTACGCCTCAACATGATCTGTATGAAAATCATTTTTTTTTGTACACACATGTAGAGATTACGGCTTTTGGATGATACAGCAATACGAACCAACAGATTCTGGTACTCAAGAGTTAGGGTATAAAGTTCATGGAGGATAGTGCACAGGTACGTACAGATTGTCTACTAAGCTTATCTTGAGATTTTTAAATCATCTTTTATTAATGATATTCAATATGGTCAGGGACAGTTCCCCAAACAGTCCAGCAGGCACCAGTGGAAACGTTTAAATCTATTTTAAACAAGGACTGCAGTTTGGTAGTTTGGAGGTCTAAGCAGTTATTTCTGAATCCCCTGCCTCAGTAAAGAGCCCCTGCAACCCTCACCACATCATGCTCTTTGCAGCTGATGGTGGCAGAGCCAGATAAGAATGCTATGGCAAGGGTAGCTCCAAAGCAGTTGGGAATCACACAGAAAAATTCAGAATGATTAAACCCTACAGCAAGCACACATGGAGCAAATATCCTTCAAACAAAGGGTAATTTCAGAAATGCACTGACAGCAACCATGTCACTACATAGATTCTTTTTTGACCACAGACTGATTTTTTTTAAAAAAAAAAAATGTATATTAGATTAGTGAAATTTGAATTAACTGTCCATTAATTGGAATAATTTTGTCCTGAGCATGCTGGATTGCATAAATTCCAGCAGCACAGTAATCTTCAACATGCCTAATCCATGAAAACAATTAGGTAGACAATTACTACCTAACTAGTCTATAAAGGACGGCCACTGATTGGTTTTAGCCTTCAAGCACATTAAAAATGCTTAATTTCAGTCACTGCAAGTGTGGATGTTCTCAGCTATACAGGTGTATATCATTAAAATCTAGTGGAACATAGTTGCAGAGGTTAATAGTGCCTTCTAAAAGTTATTGAGCTTCCCTAAACAATAAATAACTCAAATCTTAAACTGTTAAAATCTAATTAAGTACATAGAAGTTGAGTTTAAATCTGTACAGTCTATGTATTAACTGAAGAGAACATACCATAGCGTTGTATTCCTAAAGTCTCATGCCACTCCCTTCTAAGATTTCTCTTCAAAATACAAAAGACTCTCTGAGAAAGACTCATGTTGGTCAAAAAAAAAAAGGAGTTTTAATACTAGAGTTTTAATACTAGATCTAAATTCAACAGATCATTCATAGATCAAATTAACTTCTACCGACAGCGATGTTTGTCAGTAATATGTAGGCTAGACTACAAGTATGGAAAGAGCAGCCACATTTTCTCTGAGCTCTAATTCCTCAAAAACCCAATTACTTTGTTGAAGCCTAGTAGCACTAAGTCATAAAACAAAGCAACAAAGCTTAATGTTAAAATAAGCTGGGGAAAGGAGGGGGAAGAGGAAAAAAAAAAGGCTTTCAACTGTTGAAATAAACCAACCTGAGTTTTAGTAGCCAACAAATTCACAGTGTATCAGTGCCGGGTTTTAAGAGCAACATAGGACAAGTGTTATCTCAAACACTTGAGAAGGGGCAGCTTGCTAGCCCAGTCTTTTCAACTCTTCTGAACTTCAAATCTTAACCCTTTTTCAGAGGCAGGTTGAGTTCATTGCTATTTCTGATGTGTAGTTATTCTGGAACAAAAGAACTCTTCTCCATGAACAGTAGATTTTTCCATTAGTAATACCTTATATAACACCTTTACAAAACTTCTCATTCTGCTCTTGTTGCAGAGTGTATTAGTTGGTTGCCAGCTACCACACTAGTACATGAAACTTCAGTAATTCTCCATTTAATCCTTTAAACCAAAACGTAAGCAACTAACAAGACAACACTTTTCCACCATCATTTGTACATTTGTACAATGCAAACTCCCACTAGGGCATTATGCTAAATCAACAGTAGAAGGCAACCAGGTAGCTAAGGTCAGAGATTTGTATCAATAATGTAAATCATATTTAGGAGATACTGTAATTAAGACAGTGTCATATATATGTATGTATATAAGCAATATGCACTTGTATTATATATTTGAAGCAAATATATATATAAATATATATATAAAATATGTATGTACATTGTAATTAGCTCCAAACACCTAATATATATTCCATCATTACCTTTATTGGGCAGTGAAAAATCTTATGAAATTCAACAAAGACAAGTGAAAGGTCCTGCTCTTAGGGAGGAATAACGCAGGACATCCATACAGGCTGGGGACCGACCTGCTGGAGAGCAGCTCTGCAGAAGGACCTGGGCGTCATGGTGGACGACAGGTTGACCATGCGGCAGCAGTTGCCCTCGTGGCCAAGAAGGCCAATGGGGTCCTGGGGTACATTAAGAAGAGCATCTCCAGTAGGTCAAGAGAGGTGATCCTGCCCCTCTACTCAGCCCTGGTGAGGCCACATCTGGAGCACTGTGTCCAGTTCTGGGCCCCCCAGTA
>JAUBNY010000877.1:6291257-6339900 GCA_032275445.1 Crypturellus soui
TTGCCAAGAGAGGTTGTGGAGTCTCCTTCTCTGGAGATCTTCAAAACCCACTTGGACGCAGTCCTGTGCCACATGCTGTAAGTGACCCTGTGTATGCAGGGGGATTGGACTAGATGACCTCTGGAGGTCCCTTCCAACCTTAAGCATTCTATGATTTCACAAATTACCACCATTGAAAATGGTTCCTAGAGATGCCCATGCAGCAGTTGGCATTGAGAACATTCCCACATGGAATTGGGTGGCCTATCATAGGCCACAGCATATACTTTTTTTCCCTCAAGGTGTGTGCTACAAGAAAGGCTGTCCCACCACAGCTGGTAGAGGAGGATGTGCCACGTAGTCTTTGTTCAAAACCAGCTGGCAACAGCTCACCAGGGTTTACTAAAATCTTAGCCGTAAAGCTGTTCTTGGTGATATTCTCATCTTTGTAGCTGCAGCCATTCATAGCTGAAATGTTTTTTTCAACTCAGCACACAATATCCCTTTTGATTCCTTTCCATTTCAGCAACCTTCCCCCTTCCATGGTATTATTTAGCTTGGTCACTGCTATCACAGAAACACCTTTTTAAACAATTATTATTATAAAGGAAAAAAAAAAACACGCACACAGAATAACTAGAATTTATAATGAGTCAGAAATAAAACTACATAGTAGTCTGACATCTATGACATACCAAAATATAAAAAGATATATTTTAAAATATAATAGTAAGTCAAAGATTAGAATCTGTTTATTAATAACAAGCTATAATTGCTTTTCATGAGGCTGATGATTTTGTAAGTCCAGAATAAATGAAAATTTGATGCTTCTCATGCTAAGCAAAGATGTTATGCAGAGAATCTATTCTTCATAGATTTTGCTGCTAAAAAGCAGCAAAAGTTGCAAGCTATGTAAATTTGAAAAAAAAAAAAAAAGAATGTTAAGAAAAAGTATATATCAAGTGGTGAAGAACAATACAAAAATCTCAAATGCTCTTTCTTCCATGTCCAGAACCTAGAGCGCAAAGTATGCATTCCTTTTTTGTTTTGTTCTGTGCTACACATCTATTAACCAGATCTTCCTTTTGAGGCCTTTTTGCAGCGGCCTCTAGTGACGAGAGCCGGCAGACAACAGTCAACCCAAACTCAAGAGCTTCTAAAACATCTATACCATCTTACTTTCGCCTTCACTGCACTATTTCATAATTTCAATATCCCTGTTTTCTACTACATGTGGCAAAGAATGTTATTAAAAGGGTGCAACTCAGCATCAAATTACTCCCCTGTCATATGTACAGGGATGGGTCTCTCCTCAGTTGACCTAACACCCAACAGAGAACACAATCTGCTTTGAAAATCCCATACAAATGAAAAAGGATCACTACTAGGAAGCTGGGGGTTCCCTCACAGCCTTCAGTGTTCTGCGGAAGGGAAAGGCTCAGAGGTACCCTCACAGTACACAGAAAGACGCCCAACAGCATCATCCAAGCAAACCCATACGAGTGAAGAACTGGTTCAAGTGCACAAAGGCTGGAGAATACTCCTCAAGTCACTGGTTATTTTAAATCCCCCATTCCCCTTTTTAGCTTCAAGATACGTGGGACAGAGCATTGGAGAAAGATGTGTGGGGCCAGAGGAAAATGAAGAAAAAAACAAAGATGGCTAAAGCCGTGCGGCCGCGGGCACTAATGCCCGCTCTCGCACTCTAGAGGGCACCCGGAATATGCCCTCCCGCCGTCTCTGCTTGCTGGAGCGGGTACTGCAGGAGCGGTGCCTGCAGCGGCGGCAGCAGCGCCCACCCAGAGGAGGAGCCGCCTCACAGCCATCACCAGGGCCTCGCGCCGGGAACCGGCACCCGGGGCCAGGGATTCACCCACCCGCCCCTGGAGGGGCCTCCTTTTACCCCCGGGGCCCAGGGGGTGGTGGACGTGGGGGAGAGGGAGTCAAGGCCTCCCTGGGCAGATCTAGTTGAGGCAGAGATAGACACATCAGCAGCACTCACAATAGAGCTCCCTCTCCTTGCTGCTCCCTGCCAAGGCTGCACCAAGCGGGGCTGGAGCCTAAGGGAAAGACACGGGGTTACGCGGGCCAGCGGCGGGCGCTCCCGCTCCCTCTGCCTGGCCGGGGCAGGTACCGCCTGCATCACCCACCGCCTCACTTTAAGCCTAAGCATTAGAACAACTGAATATATAAACAAATTCGATAAATAAGCAAGCTGCCCTCCCCCGTGAGCCGGGGGGGGTGGGAGGGGGGGGGGAAGAGGAGTGTCACCCGTGCCTCCTGCCCCCCCTGCAAGGAGGGCTCACAAAGAGCCGCCCGGGGGCTTCCCCGGGCCGGGAAGGGGCACGTTCATTACCTGCTAACTTGCCTAGAGCGGCCCCGCTCGCGTGCCGCGGGCCGGGGAAGGGGCGCGGGGCCCCTGGCGGCGGCGGCGCCCCCCACAGGCTCCCGCCGCAGCTGCCCCCGGCCCGGGTTCGCCCCCCTGCAGCGGGGCCGGCGGCGCTGCCGCCTCCCGTCCGCCATTAGAGGGACCCAGGCGAACAATACGGGAGGGGAGCCGCGCCGGGGAGGGAGGGAGGCACCCGCGGGGGGGCGGCGGGGGAGGTGGGTGGAAGGGGGAAGGCACCGGGGCAGAACAACAGCCGAGGGCCCGGCAAGGGAAGGAGGGAGCGAGTTAAGATAGGAGGCGCTAGAGCAGAGCCGGCCCTCCCCCCAACCCCAAAGGCCCCGGCCCCCCTCCTCAGCACTGCTCCCATCTATCCCCGCCACCACCCCCCCGCGCCGGGCCGATCCCGGCGCCGCTGCCCTCCCCCTCCCCCGTGGCGTGGCCCGACGCCCCCCGCCGCGGCCACGAGAGGTGGCGGCGGCGGCGACGCCACAGCAGGGCACGGAGCCCGGCCAGCCGCGAGGCACGGCGGCGGTGCGGCCATCCCCGCCCCGGGGGCGGCCCGGCGTCGCCGCGGCCGCCTGCACCCACCGCCTTACCCGCCGCTCGCCGGCTCGCAGCCCCCCCCCAGGGCACGCGCGCACTCGGCGCGACTCCGCCGGCGCCTCAACTCGAACTCGCTCCAGTCCCGGGCTAGGCGCAGCTGCTGGCGAGGCGGAGGAGGAGCCGGGCCAAGCGAGCCTGGCCAAGGGCCGCCCCCTGCGCCGCCATTGGCCGCCCCAGAGGGCGGGATGTGGCGCCTGGCGAGCCGATTGGCCGCGCCGCCCATCCGTCGGCGCCGCCCGCAGCCGGTTGACCCCGCGCACTGTCAATCTCGCCCCTGGCCATGCCTAGGGTTCTTCCCCCCCTTGGATCCATCAGGTTTGAGGAGCCCGAGTCGTTGCCCACCAGGCTCCGTACCAGGGGCGAAAGGCTGCGAGGCTGCGCCCGCGCTCTCGCTACAGCTGTTTGACAGCAGCAACTTGCAGGAGTTCGCGCCTGGCTACGCTCCTCCAGCCATCCGCCGCGATGGGGACTGCGCTGGCCATGCCCAGTGCCCACGGACACGACCGCCCGCCCGTGGGGCACGAACTCATCTCCCGCTCTTGCCCCCTTCCTCCCACCGCCCATAAGTAGGATTGGGAGGACCCATCCGTGGCCCGCCGCAGGTCCCGCCCCATTCCTTCCCCCGGCAGGGCTCTGGACCTGGGGCCATTTCCATGAGGGACACAGTGTGGGTAATGGAAGCGCTCCCACGCAGCAAGACGCCTACCCCGGGCGCAGAGCTGGCCCCGCAGCCTGTCTCCCGAGGGGAGCCTCCCCGTCGCCCCCACGCTGGGCGCCCTCCTGCCCCCACCCGCTGTGTGGGAGGGCGCTATGTCAGGCGCCGCCATGGCTCCTAGAGGAGCTGCTGGTGGTGGTGGTGGTAGCAGTGGTGACGTCCTCCATTTTGTCGGATGCCGCTGCGGGCAGCTTGGGACCAGTTCAAACCAATGAGAGGCGCAGCAGGGCGCCCCTTTGAGGAGCCCTGGCGCTGCTGCCCGCGGGAAGAGGAGCGGGGCGCCTCGGGCGGCGCCGCGGGGTGCACAGGGGCGCTCAGGGCAGCGAGGAGAGCAGGGCGCCGCGAGCCACGCTCCGCGCCCGCCCTCCGCCAAAATGGAGGATGTGCGCACGCCTCGCGCGGCTGCGTTCCCCCTCTCCGGCCATGGCGCTCACGGCAGCTTCTTCGAGGACCTGGAGAGCTCAGCCTGCCGCTAGGCGAGCTAATCCCGCGCTGCCCCATTTATCTCTCCACTTCTGCCCACGAGAGGGAGAAAGAGAGAGAGAGAGAGGAGCCGCCCTGTCCTCCGCAGGCGCGGTCGGTCCATGGGAGCCACGCGGTGCCGTGGCCCCTGGGGAGCGCTCAAGGCGCCAGTTCCCCGCCGCCGTGGGAGCCGCCCTAATGGTCTGCAAGGGCCCAGCCCCGGTGATCCTGCCGCCCGCCCCACCACGAGACTGAGGTCCCCAAGGGCTGGCTTCTTCCTCTGCCACTCCCAAGAGTTTGGTTAAGAGGGGCCAGAAATTTTGTGTCTTCCATTGTCAGTCACAACAGTGACATTCCTTCTCCCTTCTCATTCCTCCTTACCAACCCGTTCCGAGGCACAGCCATTGGTCAACACCTCAAGCCCAACACTTTCAGGGCACACTATCACTCTCCACTGTTGACTGGACTAATTAATTAATTTATTTTCCATACTCTATTAGTGTGGGCAATGGCATTACCTCCCATCCATAGCAGTGTATGCCATGGGTCAATGCTTCCTCCACTGTTGCTCCTACCTGGAAGAGAGAGGTGAGGTGGTAGTAGTGGAATAGCTCTACCACAACCACCTATGAAGGAAGAAAACATTAATGAAAGTCATGCTTACCCAATTTGAAGATCTCTTCATGTTAGCCCTGGGGATGATAGACCTCATTCCGCAATGTAACACTGCCCAGCTACTTAAATTGATGGTAACCCAGACAATTGTGAAAGCTTCAACTTTAAGTATCGTATATTCTACCAATTTAGTTGGTTCCTGATCATTCTCTTTATTAGTCTTGAATGTCTAATGTTCTTGGCTGGTAAAAGTTAAAGCAATTTTAGTCCTTCAGCATATTTTCCCTACCTTTCCAGTTGCGTGTTTCAGGAAAATATTCTTGAATAGTCCTTATAGGTAAACACTTAAGTTCTGGTGAAGTTCAACAACAACAATAATAACAAAAGAATCAAGAAGACCTAAGCACCTGTTTTTAAGAGCTTTGATTAATAGAAGTGGATTGTAGAAAGTGAATGCTCTTCTGAACCAGAACCTTGGTGAAGCCTACAATTCTTTCTTATTCAAAGAAGTAATGAGAGAGCGAGCACCTTGCTTTTACCAGTGCTCTGTCAATAGATATTGCCTAACTCTTGCCTAGGACTGGTTAAATAGCAAGGTAGACCATTTTCAATCACTTTTTAGACTCTACAGTTTGATATGTTACTATTTACCTTTCAATTTTGGGAGCGTACTGGAATATATTTATTTATGAAACTCTGTAATCCTAGTTAACCTAGTGCTTCTATGGACACATAACTCTATTTTTGAATTCATTCAATTCACAGATGAGATAATGGATTACACCACATTTTTTTTTTCAATTAATTATTCAAATGACAACAGTAGAAAATGAGGGAAAAGGTTAAACACCTAGTAAGTTCTTCATCTGTAAAACCATTGATTTTTTTTAATTACCCAGATCAAGTAATTCTGTTTTATGAAGGAACTAACATTAGCCCAAACACTAAGCAGTGAAATCCTCTTCATCAGTACTGCAGACCTGAAACTAATGTATTTATAGCCTCCACACCACTACTTTCATAGACAGGCCTGATGTCAACAACTTCACTGTAAAAGTTCTGGCTTATTGACTGCCAGGAGATAAGTTAATGGAAGCTGAACCAAGAGAATGATCAAAGGTGAAGAATGTGTCATGGAGTAATATTGTGTCAAAAAGCAGGTAACAATTTGAAACGAGAATGAATAACTTGATAAATTCTAGAGAGTTTTTGTTTTAGCAGGGATCTTGAGAACACTGCCAAGCCAACCTTAAAATGATGCCCAGTAAGATTTGAACATACAGAATTTAAAGATACCTCCTGCTATGATAACTATTTATCTATGGCAAAGGTTAGTGGATTTTGTTCCAGACTTAGAAGTAACCATATTCCATTTACTGAAGGGCTCTCTCTTGAACCTGAACATTGGTTTGGTTTATGTCAATATAACTGAAAGCAGAAGCTTTTGCAGTATATAGAACTGTGAGTTCTGAAGGAAGAGGAAATACTTGAACAAGGTGTCTTTCAGTACTTCATATATGTAACATTTGAAAAGTATTGTTCACGAAACTCTTTGTTTGTCAATGGAACACATACTACCACGTCTTTATCCTGTTTGTAGGGGTATGACATAATGGAACTCTGCTTACTCTGATTTCTCAACGCAACTTCAAGAAATAGTGGAAGGAAAAAAAGTAAAAAAAAAAAAAGAACTTAAAGAACTTCAGGATTTTAAAACACCTGTCATCAGTAACACCCTGAACTCTCTTTCTCCCCTTTTAAATATTCTAGAATATTTCCTCTGTTGTTTTTCTGATTTTTGAGTTTCATTAGGCATTTCAGACTTTTTTTATACTACAGCTCTTAAGAAAAAGCAACTATATGTGTATATATATTTGTGCAGTACGTAACAGACCCCATGCTATGGAAAATTGAAAAAAAAAAGCTTTCTACAAAACATTACCTGTGGTTTTCAATATAGTTTTTAAGCTACATATAGTTTTCATAATATTTATAAACAAATCAATATGTATCCAAAAATAAATGACATGCAGCTGTTTAATTTGCAGTTATCTTATTTAACCAAAAATGATCTTTCAAAAGGTCAAATAATGAGACAATATATTCTTTGCAGTGGGTACTATAAGATGACTATTCATTGCATAATATAATATGCCTTGAAATGACCTTTATGCCACATTATATATTTCTTTTTTTGAAAAAAACTAAGGAACAACTAATGTTCTACACTAGGCAACCTCTTCTTAAAAGGTATTCCACTCCTATAAAGGCTTAGACTGTAATACTTATCCAATGCAGTGTTATTCTTAAATCATATTAGTGAACTTTACAATAATCACAATTATTTGCATATAATTTTGTTATTATTTTTTAAATGCTTAAGAGATGTAACAGTGTAAATTTCCCGTCTTTATGGAGAAGAAATAGCAGTGCAAAACAGAATACAGGACCTTAAGACTGGAAGAGACTTCCTAGGTCACTGAGTCCAGTTCCTAGCTATTACAGGAAACTGTGTCATATAATCCCATCCAGAAACTTTTCAGGCTCCATCTTAGTGGTAGTTTGATATGTTTATTCCCTACTCCTACGGCAAATCTCTTCCAGAACTTTATTGTTCGAGTGGTTAGAAACCTTCTTCTGATTTCCAGACTAAATTTTTTCAAGAACCCATTTGTTCCTGTGCCAGTATTTGTCCTTTGGCTTAAATAGCTCTTCTCCCTCCCTGGTGTTTAGCCCCTGATATATTTATAGACAGTAATCATATTCCCTCCTAGCCTTGCTTTTGCTAGACTAAACAAATATCTTTTAGTCTCATCTCACACAACAGATCTTAGTTCCCCTGATCATTCTACTAGTCTTCATCTCCATTTCTTACAGTCTGAGGTCATCTCTCTTGAATATGGCTCAAATTCCTATAATATTTAATTCTAAATTGAAGCAGTACATCGTACAGTACATTAATAACTCTATATCTCCAGGAAATAACACAGTCTAAGAGTACACTTATTTGTTTGCACAGTTACGTTAGATAAAACCCAAGCATCATTCTAGTAGTACCTATGTTGTTTTCTACTTCAGTCATTTTTTGGAAAGTTCCTAGTGAAAAGCAGAATTTTTATTAGCCGCCAAGTGCATGTCCTTGCATTTTGTATCATGCCAGTGTGTTTGGTGTCCATTAGCTCAGTCATCAAGATCATCCATTGCTTTTCTAGATGACATCCCGCTGCAGCCGTGTGTTACCAATGCCACCTAGCTCTATGAAACCAGCCAATGCAATGTCTGTTTTGTCTGCTGTGTCAAACATAAGATCAAGTCCAAGAAAAACTGCTGAATAAATCTAGCAGACACCCTCCAGGCTGAGACTCTTCTCATCAGTACTACTGCTGCCATGTCCCTCATTTTACTCTGCCAAATTTCATCTCATCTCTATGCACCTTGATCTGCAGCAAAACATTTCTTGCTTCTTTTCCTGAAGGCTCTCTTACTCTCAATCAGTTTTTTGAGTTACTTGTTTTATATAGTTCATGCTGTCTTGTGGTTTCTCTTTCTAGCTTAGTGTGTAGCTTTGTGTACCTCTCCTTGAAGGACAAGCGAACAGTCTCATTCCAAACTCATGACCTCCTCAGTCCAGTTGACTTGATTAGCTAGGTCACTTAGTTTACCAAAATTTACCTTACTGAAATCCTGAGGTTTCAAATATACCTTACTGAATCCTGAATACCTACTGAAACCGAGACCAGCTTATCTACAGTCCTGCTTCAATTCCTATGATTCAAGATCATTATCAGATTCAACTGATTATTCAAGATAATCTTCTACAACCAGGCGTTCTTTAGTAACAGCTCAGCTCAAAGATAGCTTCATTTCTTGCTGGCTAAATGATATTAGCTGAGAAAAACTGCCAACTGACATTCAGCTATAACTGGGGCCTGCTGCCATTAGTAACGTTCATTCTCCAATTTGGCTAAGCAAGAAAAAATATGAATATCTTTTTGCCACTATAGAGAGTTTTAATTGAATTATTGGTCGGACAAGTACCACGGTCACCACAAAGACAGCAAAGATGGGACCAAGCAGCCTCAAGGAGCAGAAGTTGGAAAAGACACTCCATCATAGCAAGAGGCAGCTGGGTGAACCAAGCCTTTCAAGTTAAAGTAACCTCACTTTGGAGCAACATCTTTATATAAATGTATGCATGTACATAAAGAAAGCTCATTTTTCTTTCTAAATACAGTTTCCTTCAAAGTTTTTATTAGAGAATCTGAGAAATTATTTGATCACAAGTAGTAAAACAAATTTTAGATTTGGTCATTCAAACTTGCTTAGCAGGATTCTTTCTGTTCCCAGGGTAAAGTTCTCTTCCTGCGCTGTCTATAAGAAAAGTGTTGAAAGACAGGACTTAAGTATGCAGGAACATTCGGGTCTGTTTCTTTCTGTTAAAACTGGCAGGTGTTTTTCCTTCATTTTCCTGGAATTTGCCCTACAAAGGGTCTTGATTGGGCTTGATAAGGTTTAGGGTATGTTTTCATGACAGGCTTAAGCTGCTGTATGATAAAGCTGCTGCTGCAAGTAATGGTCCTGTCATCTTTTGACATCTCCATCACTGGCTGTGCATTTCTGTCGCCTTTCTTATGCTGATATTGGTCATGTGGCTAAAAACTGTCTCCTTTTCCATTGGATCAACAAGTTCATCTAGGTGAATGCGCAACCGAATGAGTGATAGCACCAGAGAAGGGGGTGTAATGGAAAGCACAGGGGAACAATGTATATGCCATTTATGAAACTGCACCACTAGCCTACATAAATCACAGTGGTGCTATATATATATATATACATACATACATGAAAAGCAATTAGTGGTTTTTGACTGAAAATCTGGCTACTGCTGTATCTTCATGAGATTCACAGTGAAGGTTCTGACTGGTTATTAATGGTGTTTAGAGGAGGCTGAGAGGGAAAAATGGGAAATTATAAAGCAAGTTATATTTCAAAAGATTTTAAATGGATTTTTAGAGATCTTTGAAGAAATTTCATATAAGAAATGTAAAAAGCAAATTATTAAAAGTCATCAAAATATTTCCATGCTGCAAATCATTTTGATGTTTTTGACAGTATTTTGAGAGCATTTCATAGGAAAAAATGGAAAAATCAATAATTTTTGCACACTTTTTTAAAGCAAGGGTATTTTTCTTCAGTTTCATTCAAAGTGTCTCAGTCTGTTCTAGCAGTGAACAAAGTTGCTTTTTTTGGCAACTTGTCCTTTCCTTTTGGGTGAGGAGTGTGCTGTGGTCCTCAGTGCCTTCAGACTAGATTAAAGTATTGCCTTTTTATATGCTAAAGGACCATTTTGAAAAATCAGCCAGGACAGGACACAGCCAGGAGGTTTTCCTCAGGATCTTTCCACAAGGGCTTCACTGAGCTAAAAGGAGGATCGCAGGATATGCTAAGCAGCAGTGTCACTCACTCACCATGGGCCTTAAAGCTTGTGCCATACAGGGCCATACAAATGGGATGAGTCCATCCCTATTTACCACAAAAGCAAGGCTGAGATCTTTTTAAGGCTCATTACTAATCTTACCATTTCTTCCTTTAGAATGGATGTTAAAAATGAGACTTTTGCATGTGTCCTGGAAGCTAAAATTCCTGTCTTTAAATATCTATTGTTACTGTTACTGCAGGCTCTTTCTGATACCTACCATTTTTTTTCCCCCCTTATTTGTTGATTTAATCAGTCCCTGATCCCCTCTTGCATTCCCTGCCCTGGTGCTTCTGTACATTGTGAATCTCTTGCCATCTTCTCTTTGCTTTAGGGGTCCTCCAAAGCTCCTGCCTTTGTTTTTAACTTTTAATACATCTTAAGGTACCTTCCCTGCACAATGTTACTCTAAAAATGTAATCCTCTTTCTCAGACATTTTTCAGTTTTATTCCAAACCATTCTTACTTTCTTAATTATAAGTTTATATATATTATGCATGAAAAAGTAATTAAACTGTAGCAATTCTGCAAAATGAAATACTTAAAGGCTAAGAAATGCAACATTCCCTACTTAACTCTTACAACTTACAACAATTCCCTACAGCTCTTACAACTTAAGTGCAGTCTAGTTCTGTAACACCAGCTATTAAAATCACAGCTGATTCCTGAAAGAGCTTTTGAGAACCACCTCCCATATTCTGTGTTCCCTGGAGCTGCTCTCTCCTATGCTGGAGTCACATTGCTCATGTTTAGCTCAGCACACACAGCTCCTCTTCCTATTTAGTCAGCTTATCCTGAGTTGGACTCAGAAGTCCCCAATCTCTGCTCCCACATTTGGACCTGCTCCTTTGCCTTCCACCCCTCAAAATAGTTATTAATTGGCAGTGCACTTTTGAATATAGATATTATGTCCTGTTTGTGAATTGCACCAGTACTGCTTTCCATATGGCCTCTGTCTCGTTGAGCATTTGAGGTGGAAAACACTCATGAATGCCCTTTCACATACCCCTTTTGTTTTGTTCTCATATTAGGGCATATGGTTCATGCTTTATTTAAGAAACACTGTTGCATACTCTAAATAATTTACCTGTGACACTTAGCACTGGCAGAGTAGACCTTTGCAAAATTTAATCCATTTTAGACAAAAAGAAAACATGTATTAGTTTTAGTTATTTTTAAAAATTCGTTTGAAAAATGTTTGCCTGGCTTGGATGTCAGTTTTAGCCATGAGATATAGCACATTTTTATTATAGTATATTACACATCATTTATAATCACATAATCATATTTTTCTCAACTTTCCTTGTGACTGAGATGTCTCAAAGCATGAAGTTGGGCATCTAGGAAGTGAGGAATGCCAAAATCTTGTCACCTCTCCCAAGACAAGAATTAAAAGAGTTACAGCACCCAGTCAGTTTTCAGTGAAAAAAAAAAAAAGAACAAAATAGAACAAAAAGCAGGGTTAGAATCTGATTCTTCAGGGGACATTCTACAGTTCAAAACACATGAGACGTGACCTGTTTTTCCTTCTTGACATCTTCAGCTTCAGTCTGTCACTGTCCAGCTTTTGCACTAGACAAGGAATGGGTTGGACAAACTATGGGCTACCTCGTGACTTCCTACTCTGAACACTACATGTGCTGTGTACCGAAGTAGGGAATGGTCCCGGGGTAAAAATAGTATGTGATCTTGTAAATAAAAGACTATCGTAGCACATAACACTTAAGGGGTCTTATATTTAATTTTGAGAAGCTGCTTGAGTTAGCATTCTCCACTTTTTTTTTTTGGGGGTGGGGAGAGGAGTGGTCCTATTTTTGCAATCTTAACACTGTCCAAAGTAGTCTTAGGAAACAAGTTCTGGAAAAGAAACCATCAGAAATGGTCTTCCATCATCTTGTAGACACAAACTGACATCCCTGGAGCACCTCCGAGAAGTTCAAAACTCAGGAGTTTGCTAATATGACCCAGCAAGAACAGAAAGTAGTAGAAAACTCGTCTCCGAACTCTGTGCAACATATCAACTGTGGAGAGAGAAACTAATATTTCCTGTTGTCTATGTGTGAACAGAAGAGCTAACTCAAATTCTGGGGCCTAATTTGCATTCAGAATAATTCTTTTCTTCTCTGTCACTGCCCTGCCTGCCCTGTAGCAGAGTCTTCCCTTTGTTCACATGTGTTCTAACTTCCAGTCCTAGGACATGTGTCCAGGTATATCTGAGGCTTCTATCCTAGGCCCTTATCTCTCTGAATCCTCATTCCGGCTCCTGTCCTTTCCATGCTTCAGTAATCTTTGAACCCCGCTAAAGCATGGCTGCTCACATTTCCATATTCCAGAACAGCTTCCCTGCTCTCCGGCAGTCCAGAACTCTGTCAGCAGCAATCACAAAATTTGCGCCTCACTCTGGAGTACTACCAATATACATGGAATTTTCTAAGAACTAATTCATAGCAATTTATCTTGTGTAAGAACAGAATTTTCACACTTAGAAGAAATGACAATAGAATATTCTAAGACAAAATAGAAACATTTTTAGAACAGAAGTTCTAGAAATCAAACCAAAGGGTCGTTTAACCCAGGGTCCCATCTCTGGCAGTGGCCATGGTGGATGTCCAGAGAAGAACAGATAACACCTGGAGAGTGAAACTTCTGAAAGCCTCTCAGCCTCCAGCTTAGAACTTTTTCTAGACCAATGGATAGGCATCAAGAAAGAGAGATGGGAAACAACATGTTACAAAAACTACTGTGACTCATAGTTGTTAAATCTGTAAGTTTCAAGGTCCTTTGGAACAAACGGGAGATACTAATGGACTGCTATGGGCTCTCCTTAGCTTTTGGATAATTCCCCCCTTTTTTTTTTGGATAGTTCCTCATGCTTCATGTTTTAAAGATTCAGGATTCTAAGATGCCTAACATTGACCATACCAGCAAAAAAAAAAAGTCAAAAGTCACTCCTATTGCCAAAGAATAAATGACCTGAAAAATTGTGGGATTTCTCCATTCATATAGAAGTGAGAAGCCAGTTAGTTTCTATAAAGGGAAGATCCTGAATTTTGATGTAACCCATTTGAGAGAGGAAGCTCATGACCAGATAAACTGTGGGAGAAAGCTTGAGGTAAACTTAAAACATACTTCATTATAAATTCCCTTGCAAGGGAACCAAATGCCATAAATTTCAATTCTGCAGTTTATAGACCATTACTTGCATGGGAAAGTGTCAACAGATACATTTTACAAATTGAATAATGAAGTGTTTGACTCCATCTTATTTTGTTAAAAATTGTGAAACTATAAAGCAAGTAAAACTATGAAGATGTCTGTGAAAAAAGGTGCTGGGCTAGAAACTTTGCTCTACAAAGTTTCAACACATTAAACTTAAAATGCCTAGAGAGGTAGAGGTAATTAGTGGCAAACTCCACTGTGTGAAGACCTCTCCATTGGCAGAAAGCTAGGGCGTCAAAAGGAGGGAAGTCACGTAAGGGAAAAACTGAGAATGGGAATGGAGTTTCAGAGCTTTCTTACCCTATGCCTGATGAGGCACTGGTAATAGCAGCAGCAGCAAAGCTGATGGCATAATTTAGAGAAACTCCTGCCTTAATTTCTCAAAAGTTAAAAACAAGGAATTGCTTTTCACTATTCTGAGACAAAACATACACAGTGTGATCTAGCAATGCTTATGTAATGTAAGTGGGGTCTTCCTTGTCTTCTGACTATAAACCAGCTAATTGATACAGTTAATCAGTAACTTGATCATTCGGTAGGTGAGTACAAGGAGGAAATGCGCATTTTAGTATTCCTACAGACTTGTCCGTCTGGGGGAAATTTGGCAATCCCTGGGAGGCCAGATGGCTCCACCTGGAGCAATGATAACTGGGTCATAGTGAAATATGACCCCTCAGCACAGTTTTGGAGATAAGAGAACTAATGTAATGGTTGAGTATATAAGCAAAAAGTATATTAAAAGTTTGTAGGGAAGTACAACTGTACTGGGCAAAGTTATGGACCAATACTGGAGTACTTGGACTGAAACACGTTCAAAAACTAGAGAATGCTATTGACAATATTAAGAAGAATAACTGGAAAAATGGACTTAGGATGTGGTTTTCACCTCACTCAGCTAGACTCCCCTTCCCCACTCTCCATCATTTCCTTTTTTCCTTTCCATTGATTGTTGGGAGTCATCCTGATGCTTGCTTTTGAGCAGACCAAGCTTTTGAATGTCTAAATAGAGAAGTCGATCCGGAGTGAAAGACACAACTGTGCTAAGAAGCTCAGCTGGCTTTAGTTTAATACAAATCCTAACTTTTTATGCTTTCTCACAGGTAAACTTTGATAGTACCTCAGCTCTTTCTTTATCAACTAGAAGCTGAAGTTAGATCTATTCAAATTAAAAGAAAATTATGGATTGCTTTGGAACTATTTGTGAAGATTTGTTATATACTCATTGTGTTAAAACATGTAAATGCTTTAACCATTTTTTTAAGTTATTACTAAAATGGAAACAAATTCTAAGAAAGCGTTTTGATCTGTGCTGATTAGACAGACAAGCATCTCAGATGGGATCAAACAGGATAGATGACGCAGCTCCTGGCTTTATAGTCAATAAATCCATCATGAATTATCCGCTTGTCATTAATAGGGCCCCAGTAGTTTAACTGGAATGAAAAATTACAAAGAAAAATGAAAAAGTATCATGTGACATGTGAGCCACACACATTCTAATCAGTTTGTCAAAGAAAGACTGATAAGTTTCACATTATTATTCATTTAGATGTTATATTATATAAGTGGATGTCACATCAAAGAATGGAAGAGAAAAGAACTTAAAACTGTTGCAGAGGAATTACCATTACTTCCTTATTGCTCCACTGTAAAAGAAAGATAAAATTGTTTATACTTCAGAATATATTCTTTATATCTTTGGAAATAAGTGGAATTGCATCAAATAAATAATTGACTATTTTTTTTTCTTGCAGAGGAAACATATCAAGACTCAATTTTGGGATAGCCATTGAAACTAAGCAGAGGTATGATTCTGTTTTCTACTCAGTTGCTTTCTGTGGACCAAGTTGTACAAATTATTCACTTTGGTGAGAGATCTCCTTTCAAGGGTGATTAAATTCTCAGAAGATAAGCATAGTAGGAGAAACTTGTGTTTTATTTATGAAGAAGAGTTAATAATAAGTGAACAGTTATTTTTCACCGAATTGGGTTTCATTCTTTCATTCTTTACTCCAACAACTAAAAGAAAAGGGCTTACATATGCCAACTTGGGTAGATACTGCAAGTTAATAGGTACATTGCCATCACCATGTTTGTTAGTGCTTTGCTATAGAGAATAATCTGATTCAGACACTTGGGGTTGGTAAAAGGAAGCATTCGGCATTTACTGCAGTTTGGTATTATGTTAGTTATTGCTAGAAAGATCATCATCATAATGCATATAAATCCAATATGAATGTTTTCAAGATTAAAATGAAAATTATTATTACATCTTTTATTAAAAGAAGCAAGTTAACCAGGAATTCGACCTCTACAAATTATGTTAAAAGCAAAAGCTTCATTTCTGTTATTGTAAAATGTGTATTTCTGGTGTGAGCATTTCTTAGTATACAGAGTAAAAGCCTTTTTTTAATCTTTTTTTCTTTCACTAAGTGAGTGGAGGATTTAAAAGCTTCATAGAATTCCTGCCTCTCCCAATTCTCTCTCCTGTAGAAACTCCAGAGCAGATGTTTCTTGGGCATTGATCACTTTTAAATTTCTAAATACAACTAAAATACAAACCATGTATAAATAAAATATAGAGAAGCTACAACATTCTTATGTTTTAGTATTCTCATTATCCAGTTGTCACTTGCAAGCTGATGTATTGAATATTCACAGGCACCTACCAGCTGAGGTAGCGATTATTTTGTACATTTGGCATTGGCCCAGGGAACAGTGATTACACTTTTGTGCCATGAAATGAAGGGTTCTTATACTATTTGACGGGAAATGGCTGAGGAATATTTAGCTATATTCATTATTAGAAAACAAATAAACAAACAAAAATAGTAAAACATAAAAACCTCCAAAGCAAAACAGAATTAGCTCACCTTTTAGACAAGGTAACTATGATTTTTTTCAACATAGCACAGGACCTTCAAACACACAAAGGAAAAATTGTGCTAGAAGACAGAGCAAAGCTCATTCAGTATCTTTTGCAATATATAAAAGTTTTATATAAACCTTAAGTGCTTACGAAGCACTTTTAAATTTATGTCCAAGGTTAATTAATACTGTCTTCAGGTCAACACTCTTTGCCTAAAATTTTGCATATACCTGACCTATGAACTGTTGATAAGTATTATTCCATGATCAGTCCAGACCAAGCCAATGGATACTGAAAGCAGCTAGATGTAGCATCTTGGAAATAATACGCTTGAAGCCATGTTCATATATAACTAGGTAATATTTACACTTAAGCAATAGAACATGCCAAGTAGACCACAGCTAAACCCACAGGGTTTCATCATCAGTGAAGAAACTGATGCTGAACTCAGGAAACCAGACTTGTCAGAGGATGTGCCAAATTAAGCAGCAAGTCAAGAATGTAGCAAGTGAAGAGACCAAAGGAAAACCAAAAGAAAGTGGTAGTGTATGTGGAGGCCTTGGGTGGTCTGGTTAAAAGCCAATGCCAGTACTATAGTGAGCAGAGGAAGAATACAAGACCAGAAAGCAGAAGATCTAAATTAGTAAGAACTCAGGAGCAAAAGCCTTGAGCACAATTATAGTTGAAATACATGTTGAGCAGCGAAGATCAACTAGCAGAATTCCAGCACACATAAAATGTTTGGGGCAAATCTTTGCATACAGGGGGCAGAGCTCCTGGGTCAACTCCTAACTTGTCAGCTATTTCAGGCTCTTTGTTGCAGGAAGGTTTTGCTGCAATCAGCTGCAGGGCTGTTAGCCCAGAGCATGGCTCCCAGAGCAGGGGACTGCAGGAGGCAGCAGGATCCTCAGTCTTAGAGCACTGGTACTGAAACAACCATTTACTCCTCAGAGGTGTAAGTGAGAAACAGAACTTCAAATCCAAAATACACTTTGCAGCTCTCTGAGTATGGCCTTAGAGCAAACGGGACAGAGTTTCTAACAAAAGAAAACAGGAGTTCCATTAGACACTATGGCCATACCACTGATAAAGATAAATTCTATAAATGACAGGATGTCTTTAGTAATTTTGACCATATAACATGAGATATTTAGGTTGGTTTCTGGGAATTTTAGTCCTTGCAGCTGCTCATTTAGACCTAACACTGGGACAAAGTAGATAAATCCAAATGAAACATTACACAGTAGAGAAAAATAGAGTTGGTCTCTCAGATCAAGCAAGATTTTCAATTATCATTAAGTTTTATGTAATCTGAAACACTCCTTTGATATCACAGTACATATTTGCATATAGCTTGTTATCCTCCTCTGGATAGAAGATGAGCAGGAATTGCAAGTGTCTTGAAAATTGATACTAAAAACCTATGATGGTTTTATTTCTAAACCTTTTACCTCTGTAGAACATTATCATGTTTGCACTGATAGAGAAGTTCTAAAAAATTTAAAAGTATCACCGTATCTATATGGAAACCAGCTTGGTTTAGCTACAGTGACACCTGTAAGCTTCAGTTTTGGAGGCTGGGGACAATTTTTGTGTTTAATAGAAGCCGTATCCAGTTTGTTTTTTTTTTTTTTTTGCTCCTATCCAGTATTTATTCATCACATAACAGAATGAGTCCATCTCAGCAGGGTGTGAAAATGAGGGGCTATGAAATGAGGGAAGCTACAAGGGCAGTGACTTGGGCTTTCTACATCGCTTCATAATTTTAAAAGGAGTTGTTTGGAATGACACCTGTACAATTAGAGAATATTAATATCCAGGTGATGTTCCTGGATATTTATTGATAAAGATAGTGATCAAACAGCAACCAGCAGTGTGGACTTCTCACATTTGCCATCAGTGATGACTTATGAGAATATCAAGACACAACTAGAAGCAGCTCATCTGTTTTCTATGGCACAAATGGAACCCTAGAGAAATCTTAACATGGAAACCAAAGGTATGCTTAGTATTAGCCAAAATGCATGATAATAATAAGCAAATAGAGTCATGTAAATGAACACTGCTTCCATCTTTATTTGCTTAAAATGAACAATTTAGAGTATATCAAATGAATTGTATAAAGCACTAGAAGAGTTATTCTTGGGAAACTTATTTTATTCATCATGAAATCCATTTGGGAATGGTAAAAAATAAGGATCATTGTCACAAACACACTGGGATATGTTCCACAGATAAAGAGAATTTATGAAATACAATAAAGTAGAACAAGAACAACACACGCAAAAGAAGCTGTATTTTGCCTTTGGAAATAATTAATTACTCTAAGGAAGTCTGTGCACAGAGTGATCCAAATGGGTCAGCCTGAGACTATGCCAGCTCTTTTTAGACTATCTATCAATCTATCTATCCATCCATCCATCCATGCATCCTGGCATCTTTCTGATATTATTGTACTAAGTTGGAGGAACAAGAATCTCTAAACAGCTCATAAGTTACAATGGTTCGATTCACGTATGAAAAGTTCTAGCTGTTTTTCAAGGAAATGTTATCAAAGTGAAACATCAGCCTCTTACCCTCCTGTCATGAATGGATTAGTGAAATGATTCATTCAGCCATTTAAAAAAGCAATCTGTGCTCCATTCCTGTGTGTTATTCAGCCAGTTAGCTCAAACTAGTTAACAACATGATAATCTTCCATCTGCTTTAGTGCTGTTGCTTATAGGACTTAATTTAAGGCCTCACTATGTTGTTCTAATACTTCATGTACAGGAGAATACTAAAATAAATATTGTGATTAAATTAAATAATCACAGCTCAAAACATCTAAATTCCTCTAAAATAAAAAGAGACTTCTGAAACAACTTAGAAAATTGGAGTATTTAGGCAAAGACTGGTCCTCTGCTTCATTAGGCTGACATCTCATAGTTCTATTTGGATTGTGAAGAAGATGTGGAATTGTAGGACACAAAGACTGTGCGGATCTCAGGATCATGTAGTCTATCACTTTACCTGGGGGCAAAATTAGCAATACTTTTATCATTTCTGCCCTGCTCTTTAAAGTGTTATCCAGCTTGTTTTTAAAGATTTCCAATGACAGAGACTACAGCCTCCTCATGAACTCTAATACTTCATCTCCTTCATTATTCAGTTTTCCCCTAATACCCAATTTGAATTGCTGAAAATTAAGACAATTTATTTCTCACCTTGTAAAAAAAATGGAAAGAAAGAACAGATCCTTCCTCTAAATATTACCCAATAATCTATTTAAAATCCTGCAACAGTCTTCACATCTCTTTTGCAGAACAAACATAACCAGATTGTATTCCCAATGACCTCCAGTCACTCTTTTGTTTTCCTCTGGAGTCTTGCTAATTAATGCATGATCTTCTAGAATAGCCCAATATTGGACACAGTCTTCCAGCTGAAGAGTCTCCAGGACCAAATAAATTTCCTGTGTTCTGTAGTCTATACTTTCTCTGTCTTGTAAGCATTTTTCTTTTCTTTTTTTTTTTTTTTGCAACACCACTGTATTTTGGTTTGGTAGTGTACAAGAACATCACTTCCTTCTTTGGAGAACAGTCTCCTGAGCACTTTGTTGTTCTTCATGCCACCTTTGATTATTTCTGCCTAAAGAAATAGTCTTGCACTTGCCCTTATTGATTTATATATTTTGTTTCATTTTCCATGTTATTTCTCTGATTTACAGTAGCATTTTGAATCCTGCCTGAACATAGATATGAACATGTTTCTCTAGACTATTAAGATTTCATATATAAGAATATCAAGACATTATTCAAGTCAGTATAGAAAACGTTAAATGCTCCTCTGCCTACAAGAACCGTTAATCTGATATAGAAGGAAATTAAATTAGCTTGGTATGATTTGCTTTATGCTTGTTACTACTTACATTCCTTGTAGTTCTTACAATTAGTTTGTCCCAGGATTTCTACAGGAAAAGAAGTAATGCTGATTAGTTTAGAATTTCCTGATTTCTCTTTTAAAGCTCTATGTTTGCCCGGTTCTAATATCTCATTACTTTTGACAAATTGCCAAAGATCACCATTAACTGCTTCATCCAGCTCCTTAAGTACCCTAGATGGACATTCATCAGGCTCAGACAATTTGATAATACACAGTTTAAAGTATTTTCTAATCCGAGTTTTCTAATTCCAGGCTAGGTAGCTACTCCCTTACCTTCGGTATTGTGTTATCTAACCTCAGTTGAACTTACTGGTAAAAGCTGATGCAGAAAAAAGAATTAAACTGATAGATCTATTGATAACTTCTGTATTGATTAATACAGGTCACTGCTTTTCTTGATGTTCATCTTATTAGTAAGGAAGATAAAACATATATGTACTTTTCCTTGATATTCTTAGTTCACTGTCCCCTTTTATTTTTTTTGTGATTTGGATTTAATGATTTTGTCCCTGTGTGCTTATGATACATGCTTTTATTTCATCCTTGGTAATCTGACCTATTTTGCACTTTCTCTGTGCTTTCTTCTTGTTTGACAAGAATGAAGAAATCTTGACTTAGTTAAACTGATCCTGTTCTACACTTCCTTTCTTTCATACATTATGAAATATTTTGCATTTGTGTATTTAAATTATTTATTTCAGGAACTGGCATCTTCTCTCCCATTTTTGTTTACACTTCCTTAAGATGTTGAATTTCTATTTTCTAGTCTCTAGTTATCAAATGTTCTCCTAACTATATATTTCCAACCAGTTTCTTATTATTGACTAAAAATGTATCTTTTAGAACTCTCCCTTGAGGTGCTTCCCTCTTCTCTATCAAGACGTTGCCATCAAAACATTCTAGGGCCTTACTGCTGCTAATTAAAAATCTTCATTGCTTTCAGAGAGTTGCCCTGGATCACTTGACTACTTATCTGCACATATTTGCCCACAAATGATCTCTGTCAGAGTCCTACAGTGGTAACAGCCATATATATTTCCTCTGTTCCTTGCCCAAAAATCTTCAGGAGATAATGTCCCTCTACCATTTGCAACTCATAGAAAAGATATGTATCCTTGATAGGCCAAGGAACAATTCTTTGCATATTTGCCTATCAGTTCCTTTTTACTCCATTTTTTAACCCCATTACTACTCTAGTTCACTGAAAAATAATACAAGCTGTCATACCAATTTGATGATAACTTCGGTCATGTATTAAGACCTAAAAGTCTTAATATGCACGTGTACATATTTAAGGTGTTGCCAGATTGACCCTCTATCTTCTTTAATGCTAAAACCCCGTGATAGTAAGTAAAAAGCACTGTAATTTAAAACTTGCTTGTATTTAAGTGGAGGGTTGGAGGAAGGGGTTGCTCCTCTTGGAAGCATCATGTGAAGAGTGAAGATTCATGACTCCTTCTACAAGCCCTGTACTTACAAATGCATCCATGTTTCTAATTATTTTAAGTTACCATTATCACCCTATAAGGAACTATACTGCAAAGAACCAGAAGCTCCCCTACACCTTCTTATTCTACACTGTAGATTCCAGCTTAAAATTTACAGCCTAGAAGCCCCGTCTGACAAACCTGAGTTGTTGCACCCATACACTGTTGGTCATCATCTCCTAACCAAAGAGAGCCTGGGAACTCATGTATAGCATGACATGGGTTTCCCATTATTTCTGATGTGGCTGTTCTTGACTGGAGAAGTTGGGGCTAGGGAAGTCCTTCCCCACCAGCAGTGCAAGAACAGTCTAACTGCTGGCCTCACCTCTCAAGCACCACCAAGTTACTTCTGGAGACCCTGTTTTCTCTCCAGCGAAGCAGCAGCAGCAGAAGGGCATGTGCATATACAGTTCTCTGTAGGCAAGCTATGCATGCTTCTATACGTGGAAGAAACCATCTGTGATTCTCTATTCACAGAGATCTTTCTCTAAGTGGTGATTGCTGTTTGTACTTCTCACTTACACTCTGAGAGGAGGTACTCCTGAGTTGGTCATACCTAGCTTATGATTTCAATGTTTCCTTCAGAATCACAAGTCTGAAAATTTGATGCTTAATTCTTGAATACAAACCTGAGATTTTTAATAAAAATATATAGTTCCAGGAGTTGGGCCCCAGGAACTTGCATGTAGTAACTATGCTTCAGTCCTACCCTAGACAAAGTAAGTTCTCAATATCCAAGAAGAACTTCAGAAAACATTACTCAGATTGGGTAGATTCTCTAACGTATTACTTGATAGGCTGAAAATAAGACATTATGATGAACACTGGTACTTCCTGGTAGTTGTTCCTTGATTTTGTCCAAATTTTGTACTTAGACACTGAAATAAGGACATAATATTCTATTCTTAGATCTCCATTATAAACTTGTCTATCCTAAGACTATCCTCTTTAACTTGATAGGAACAGACTGTAAGACCACAGTTGTACATGGCAATCAGTCTCTTTCTAGCAGATCTACTAGTACTAGATCAGAAAAATGCTAGCAAATGATGCAAAGTTCTGAGCTCATACATACTTTTCAATGTAAAAAAAAATGTGAAGGTTAACTTTATCTTGGAGGATTTGCCACTGGATCAGGTATTATCTGACCAAGCTGCTTTTACTTTATGCTGAGTCAGGTATCTCTTTTGCTTTTACAGACAGTAGAAAAGAGAATAGTCACTATGAAAGCAGCATAAACACTGTATCAGCTGCTCTGGTGATGTGACAGAAATGCCATGCTGCATTCATGTTTGACCTGTATTAAACATGTAAGGTGATCTACTATACAAACTTGGAACCACATGCCCAAAGGTTTCTTCTGATATTTTTTCTTCTGATGTTCCAGTAAAGACCAGGGTGCTGATTGCCCTTGAAATACACTCATCATAACAGCTAGTAGATTTACTTAATTACAACACTATTCATGTAAAACATCTCATTCGACATTTTTTCCCAGAAGTTTTAAAAGTTGAAGGCAAGATAAGATAGAAATATATGCTTTTAAAATAGTGGATCCTGAGATCCAGATCCTACAAGGTATTTATTTATCAAACTTCCATTCTAAATAACTTGAATGTTTTGGGTTGAAGCAAATCAATGCTGTGAAACAAAAGAATATTTTTTCCGACTCATCTGGAAATCAGAACTACGGGCAGCTGATTTAATAAAACTATGAAAGACTAAAGAGAGAAACTTTAAATAAAGATGCAATTTTACAACTGTAGTGGCACAGTTTCTACAGATAAGATTGAAGTAATTGAGTTGCACATTTATCTATAGTAACCAACATATTTTAGTAATGAACCAACGTATTTTAGTAAAATAATCAAGAACCCAGGATATTCATCACAGCTTCAAGTGAGTAAATGGTAAGATTTAATATTCTATCCCAAAAATCAATTGGGCAATCAGTTTTTCACAGTTATTCCCAGAAAGTCTCTGACAAATTTATCTGGGAGGTGGGTAGAAATGGATTTGTAGTTGTACCTAGATACAAAGCTTGAGACCCTGCATTGCCTGGGACACCCTTTGCTTGGAACAGTAGGTACATTCGCGAGGCTCTCTCTGTAGGTGGATAGTTTGGCAACCAATTCCTATGCAGGTCCACACAGATCTTTAAACCTGCCAGATGTAGACAAATGCAAGGTAGAGCAGATATGCCTTTTTATGATCCAAAACTCACAGCTGCAGCCTCCCAGAATGCCAGGTAAGTGGACTGATGGATACCTTTCCTTTTCTGTTGTTTTACAGCTGGCACAGTATAACAACTGAACCATTTTTTTTCTATAATTTTAGTTTTGGTTTAATTGAATTTTATAAATTGACACTATAATTCCTGTCATTCCACTTAAAGTAATTTTGCCTACCAAGAAGACCTGTGCCATCTGTGAAAGTATTTCTTCACAGAGACTTTATTCAATTTGGGTCTCTACTTGCTCTTTGATATCTCACTGCCTTTAATGTAAAAACAGTTACCGATTTATGCAAACTATCTGGAAAGCAAGTTTTGCAGTTCTGTCTCTTTTCCACAAGTTTAGAAAAAGAATCTTAGCTGCCTTAATCGTCTTGCTGCATTCCTCTGCTTGATGTGTACCTCTTCCACATTTCTACAATGTCCTCATTTTTTGTCAATTCCTTTTTGTTCTGTTTGCTCCTCTGATCCTGGAGCACTTCTATTGGGAGAAGTAAAAGATTCGTATCAGAATATAGAATATATTTTTAGTTCTTCATGAGCTAAAACTTTTATCATATTGTCAAAATTATTTGCATCTAAGGATGCTATAATAGGCTTCCCTCAAGTGGTTCTGAAATACATAAAGAATGTTTTAGAACAGCGAATACAGTGCTTCTCACAGGCAGCTCTTGTCTAGGTTAAACACTGTCTGGATGGACTGTAGTCAGTGTTCACAGATTTATGCTTATTTTTCAAATAAAATATCACTCATTTTGCACAGTATGGCCTTCTGAAAGTTTCCTTGGCAAAAGATGGTTCTTGCTAAGTGTAAAGTGTGAAATCTGGCAATAAAATTTTAAATTAAACCCATCATTTTTCATCCTACGTCATGGCAACTAAAGAGTAGCAATTTGTAACCAGCACTATGCGCAGAAGCATAAGAGGGTGTAAATGAGTGCTTGTCTTGCTGCATTTATTAATATATGTTTTTAATAACAAGTTTTAAGATCTTATAATGCAATATTCTGTACTTGTATTGGTAACAGGAAGTCCAAATGGTGTAATGATTGGCTTAATATTTTACACTGAGATATCATTTAAGAGTATCACATAGGCCCATTGTACTAGTGAGTTCATAAACATCTTAATACCTGTTCCAAAGAGTTCACATTTTAACTACAGTCTATTTAACTATTGGAAAATACATTGCAATTATAGTTTTAAATGAAATTAAATTCTAGAAATTGTGTAAAGGAGAGCATGTGTAGTCACATAATAGCTAACTCAGCTGTGGGGGTTAGAAAGACTCAGTTAGCTGAGATTTATGTGTCTATCCCTAACCTAATGCTCACTTACCTTCCCTAACACGCTCAGTGCTTTTCTCCTGTACTCCCCAAATTAGCTCGAGATAACCTTAAAAAAAAAGATAGCTAATATTATTAATATTATAATTAATATTACTGTTATCTGCTTTACTTCAAAACATAATTCCAATTTATGTCATTAGCTAAAAACTAACTAAATAATAACATATAAGACATTGTAATTTATTTTTTCTGTGAACCTTTAGAAATTCAGATAGCTGGCATCATCTTCTGGTTTTAAAACCATGGCACATTTTATGCAAGTATTTAAGCAAGTAAGGTGGGGAATACAGGAGTGAGTAGTCACCCATTTGCCAGGGCAGTCAGGGGCAACCTAAAACCTGTGGCAGGAGACCTGAAGTGCCTTTATTTATTCATTTATTTGTTACTATGTGGTGCTCCCAGCCAAGGGCGCTGGGCTCAGGAGGGGCCTCAATGCAGGCATCTCTGCAGGTGCCCCTCTCTTATCAAAGTAAAGTATCAAGATGTTGCTGCCTCCTTCTTGAGTACAGAGCCAATTATACAGTTGTGTAAATCAACTGCTTAGATTAGAGGTTAAAATTGATACAAACTGTAGGGTGTATTTTGGTTTGATTTTGGTTTTTTTTAATACTATCTGTAAATGTCGTAAATTTTGTCCCAATATGTCCCAATAAGACAGACATTTCAAATCATTGTTTAAAATCGCTGGAATCTTAAGTTATTTTAGCTGAAGCTTAAATTCCAAGTCTTTTTTACTTAATGCTCGTTTTCTGCTCTGCCGTAACTCGGAGTTCTGCCCTCCCCGCGCACTGGAAATACTCTCGGACGCGCCACGTCGGGCGCCCTCTTTAAAAATGGCGCTCAGGTGTCATTGTTCCCAACGGCGGTGAAGCCGCCCGCGCCCTCCGGCCTCCATTTTGAGACTGCGCGGGGCCCCCGGGCTGCGCGGTCCCCTCGGCGCGGGAGGCGGCGGGGCCGGGCGGGCGCCGGGGAGGGAGCGGGGCTCTGGTTTCCTGTCGTTGAGGCAATTGCAAGATTATTCATGGGGTGGCTTAAGGCCATTGCGAGCTGACGGATAAACCTCCATTTGGGAGGAAAAAATAATTAATTAAACCATCAGTGCTGAAGAGGTATTAAAAACAAACAAGCAAACAGTGGTAACTGATCAAAAAAAAAAAGGAGGGGCAGAGATAAGAATGTGTATTCCTATGGTAGGCATGTGGATGTGGAATACAGGGGAGAGCTGCCAAACGCACGTGTGTGAGTGTGTGTTGTAGCGTATATTAAGCAGTGGCACACAAATAATTCACCCTTAGATACCAAACTGACGCCTTATTGCACCTGCAGTTTGGCATGTTGCTGTTGGCACAGCCACCATCCTCCTCTAAGCTCTTCTTTCCTGTGCTTCCCCCTCCAGGTTCTGTGCCAATTGCAGCAGGTTTCCCTACGGCAGTTTATCCCTATGTCTTTCACGGAGGCACTTGCTTTGTACTGGGATAGAGTCTATTAATACGTAGCCCGTGCCTGAGATAATGGTTTGTGCCACAAATATGTTTTGATATTTTGAGGAATTACCTCGTCGTCCTCCAAGCAGTCAGTCTTTGGAGGGACCAGATAACTGCAGAAACACAAAATAGTGAAGGTGGTCTTTCCATGCTGTCAGTTACGCTGTTGTCCTTATTGTTGACCTGTATCTATATTGACCTGCATACGGTAAATTAGCTTGTATTTTTGCCCCAAAAGGTTGCCTTTGGCCACTGTTTAAGGTAACAAAGTGATGGCTGGACCCAGATAGGCTTAACTGTGTGTGGTCACATTGGGTCCTCCTCTCTCTGATTATAGCAGAAAGTCCTAGCCTTACCTTCTCTCAAATCCAAGAACATACAAATCATATTTCTTTTCCTATTCTTATTCAAAGCAGGGAATTGTTCTCCAGTTTCCCAATTAACAAATTAGGCTAGATTTCAGCCTCTGAAAGTATACATCTGGATGGTTTACAATTGCTGAGTAGGGCTCCAATTCTCTTGGTATCAGCCTTGCAGCTGTCTTTACAACCAGCTTTACTTGCGCTGAAATTCTACTCAGTGCAGAATGCTTTAATTCTGCTGCAGTATGTGGTGGTACCTTTCCTGAACATGGCCTTTCCAGCCCCAGCCACCAGCAAGGTTGAGGTGACCTAGGCCACAGCTAGGTCACATAAAGATTCTCCCTGGTTATTTGAAAAAGCAAAAGTAAAAATAAACACAAATACATGATTATTTCTTAATTTCTTCTGAGCCCTGCCAAATGCTGAGAAAGAATTTTTTTTTTTCCCCCACAGAGAGCTCAGGCTAGAGTCAATAGTTCCTGGAAGCCAGACACGGCACCTTCTCTCACCAGCCCAGTTTTTCATATTCAGGCTCAGATTCCTTCACTCCTGGGCCCCAGCCAGCCCACTCCTTCCTTCCCAGCCAGCTGAGCTGCCCTGTCCTCTTTTAGTGCTTCACTGAAGCCTGACATCTCTTCGAAGGTGTGTGACATGGCTGAGGAGGCTCCCCCGACATTTCTGCCACCCCTCACAGCCAGCAGAATGGGTCAGGACTGGGCTTCTTTGACAACTATTCCGGTCCTAGTTCTTACCTAAGTATCTATCAATTAATTTAATTTGGAAAAAAAAAGGCAAATCAGTGACTTTTTGTGACCATATATTTCATGTCTGGTTTGACTGTATGCAAGCATCACAGTGGAGTATCACCAGGCTCCAAATGCTTCTGGAGTATCACATCCTTTTCACACCTACTCCACATGGTTCACATACACTGAACTTCACATCCCCCCTAAACGAGGCGTTCAGCCCTAGCCAGGAGGCACATGTCCTGCCGTAGGCCCAGGCCCCTGTGCGTCCCGCTGTGCAACTGCCACGGGTTGTCACATGTGAGCTGCTTTGCACATTGTCCATCGCAGTGTACGTTGCATTGAGGTGCCTCTTTGTTTGGCACCATCACATGAGCTGATCTGCAGAGTTGAAGTAGAGGTATCTGGCTCATGATTTTTTTTTTATTCTTTCAAATACCATTCCTACGTGTGGTACATGCAGTCCTCTGCTTGATAAAAAAAAAAAAAAAAAAGTGACCACACTGTCCCAATTTTTCTCAGAACTGGAACACTAACTGAACATTATTTGCTTTGAGGATTTGTCCTGCTCACATTTCTGCCATAGGATAAGTGGGTTTCTCTGTGTGATAATATGCTATCCATGGGAATATATACTTAAACAGTTCCTCTCATATGAGGATTTGAAGTGTTTAAAAGTTAATTCATACTACATTGTATTTATTACTTGTGTGACGTAAGTAAATATTTTCACCAGTGCAGAAACAAATACTGAAATTAAGATTTTGTAGACTATCATAGATATCTATATAAAAATGGTCTTATTTTTGAAGGTACGAAGTACTTACAGTTTCAACTGAGTTTAGCATCTAACTTTAGTCATCCGCTTTTGAAAATATCAAGTTAGATGAATTGCGCTGGGACACAGGGTAACATATTTGTAGGAAGTAGCTGCCTCTGCTTGATCAGAAGTTCAAAGAGAAACTCAACTTTAGCTCTCTTCACAGTCTATAACCTTCTCACATGTCAGGAAAAAACAAACCAAAACCAAAACAAACAAAAAAAAAAACACACACTGAGCTCATATATACAGTCATTTCAAGAAGCTGGCAGAATATGATGCTATGTCTTAATTTTTTTTAAAGAGACAGTACAATTCCTAGCAGATTCTGCATTGCTGGGCAACCAGGCAAGCTCACTGTGCTATGGATTTAGCTCAGTAATGTGCAGAGACTGCCACACCACATGGCAGCACTGTCCGGACATGGGGAGCAGTTTGTTCTGCTCTGTAACTCATCAGGAAGAACTTCAGGATAGCAATTCCCTATAAATAGGCTTAAATGTGATCCCAACAGGGGCAGGAGTTGTGAGTGAAACAGGTTTTCCTGAGATGAGGCTGGCACTGCAAGGCTGCCTGCCTGAAGGCATGTAGATAGATTATTATTATTATTATTATTACTACTACTACTAACACTAATATTTGCTTGTTCAGTGGGCTAATAACCTGCCCTTTTGCTTTGTTTACCTAGGGATTAAAGCTTAGTTGAGAGAGTTTAACTGAGGGGTTTGTGGCCTTATTTATGCTAGTTTGGAGAGAGAGAGAAGATTGGTTTATATGGCTTAAAACTTGGGGCCGGGGTGGGGGGGAATGACCTCAATTTAACCTTTTAACTAGGTTAAAAGTTTCTGATTCATTTGACTGTAGCAGTTCAGTGTGTTAATCTCTCAGCTGCCTCCTTGCCAAGGAGCTTTACCTTAACCCCCAGAAGATCTGGCAGCCAGAAGTAGGTGCCACATCTCTGCTCTGTTTCAGCCTCCTATGCTAGCCCACCTTCAGGAGCAGATTAGTGCCAAGCTCTGTCCTTTGGCATGTGGTCCTTTCTGTCTAGTGTACCAGAAAGCTAGCAAGACTTGGAAATGGGTAAGACAGGGGTGAGAAATGGGTGAGAGAAGTTCTCAACCCCGTGGGGCAAGATCTGCTGGTTTTTCACCTCAGATTCCTCAGGGGGCTTGTTCCAGGGCCAGGCTCTTTGTCATGCTCACACTGATGCATCTAACCAAGCTCCTGATACTGGTATCGCAGGAAACAGCTCTTTAGGGAATGTTTCTTCCCTCCCTTCAGGGAAGATGAAGCCTCCTGGCCAAACACCCTTTGAGACTAGCATGAAATGTGGTAGCATAGTTATGTGCTAGAAGTACTTGCTTTGGGCTGCATTAATTCCCTGATCCAGCTCACACATGGCTATGGAAGCAGCTGAGTTAAAATGAGTTTGTTATAGCAAAACTAATCCTATATCTACCTCCTAGACCAGGCAACACTTTGCTCTTAAACGTCTGGCAACTAGCTGTCAAACTGATATCAGGGAGAACTAGGAGAGCTTTGGCTTTTCAGTATTATGGCAGTTGCTAAAATTTTGTGTGCTACACTACAGACAAATCACAATCTATCTTATAAATAAGCAAAATAAAACTTTTTTTTTTAATGTCAACACAGTGTTTCATTTCATTTAATCTGCTAATTATTTCAGAATTTTGATTAGGTAAAATTTTAAAGTTTTTGAATTTTTACTCTATTTCAAGAAGGTAAAATATTTTGACCTGCTACAAATGTTGAAATATTATAAATACTGTTTCTTGTTCAGATGTAAGAGTGATCAAGAAATATGAGTGAAGTCAAAGAGTTTTAGGTAAAACTACTAGATAAACTGCCAAAAAATGAGTCCATATTTTCCTACTTCAGTTTAAATTTCTTTCTTTGCCAAACACAGATCCAGCAATCCTAGACCTAGAAAGCAGAAACTAAACACACAGAGAAATGTCATATTTTTTCAGAATTGTGGTGAGCAGGTTCTTAAATTGTTCAGATTTACAGAACATTTCCAGCCTCAGTGAAGCTGTGGAAGAGCAAGTCAGTTTACAAAGAAATATTTGTATGCCCCAATTTTGAAGGAACACAACAAACACACACACAAAAATGAAATAGCCCATGCTGTATTGAGGTCTATTTTCCTTGAACAGCAACTCCCTAATTGCCAGGCATGTCTTGTGCTTACCAAGCTGTGGTGCTTTAGATGCTATCTGTATCCTGGCGCATAAGTTTCACACATTTACATGATACTCTCAAACTGTCTTTTGGACCAAAGGCTCTCTGTCACTTCCTCTCTTGGTGCAATGCCACAGCCCTTTCCCACTCCGTGAACCCATGCTCCAGTTGTGGCCGGTCAGCACATCCCTGCTCCCTGCAGCCAAACGAAGGAAAGCGGATCATGGAGCAGAGGAGAGGTGTCCACCCTGCAGCAAGATCTACCTTGCTTAGCAAGGTTCATCCTCAAAGGTTGGTGGCATATTCCTGAGCTGCATCCCAGTGCCTTTGCTCTTCCCTTCTCATAAAATCCAGAAACAAATTCTTCATGAATTTTAAGTGCTGTCGCAAGTATGGAACAAGATACTTATGTATTTTTAAGTACCTAATGTCTTATCAATGGCATGGCTCAATTTTGAGTGATTCCAGTAGTGATTCCACTGTTCCCATGGCCGTGGTGTTAGTCAGTCAGTCGCTGTCCAGTAGAGGCCGTAGCCACAGACAGGCTGGTGGATCCTCTGCGCAGTGCAAAATATGGAATCGAAAATAGCAGGTAGTTCTCTGTCATTTGGCAGTGCAATTTTCACTATCTCGTTTGAGGGTTAAAGTGTCAGAAACTGGTTAAAGTTTGTCCACGTGTCACGTGTTCTTCCTTCAGAGGAAGAGATCGGCTTTCTTGCTGGGGTCAGGAAAAGGGAAATATGCACCAAGGGAAGTGCAAAGGGGAAGGCCTCAGGGACCTGCAGGCTATTTTGGTTAGGGTGATTTGGAATTGCTTGGGGTTGTGTTAAACTGCTCTGCAGAAAATGGCCTGAGATGTGGGTGGGACAGTGTTTTCCTTCTGGGCTGGAAGCTCCTGCCTTTAGAGTTATTTTTAGGTCTGTCCTGGTCACTTAAACAAGCTGCTCCCTGGGCCTTTCTCTCAGGAACCTCTTCTGTATCAAATACTGATAACAAAATGAATGACTGTTGTTCAAAAACAAATTAAGAGCTGAATATACTTGGGGAATGCTTCCTCCAGGCCTTAACTTTCCTGTTTGGTTAGCAGTTAATTATTGCTTTTTTAGAGACTGGACAAAGAATATAAGCTGAAAAATATTTGAAATGCATTTTGTTATATGCATTGATTATATTAGTGATCAAAGTAGATTTGGAAAAGACAGGTAACATCTGCCAAGCCTAAATGATGGTCTGACAATTACATTTTCATTCTTGACTCCAGTGTTGTTTTAAAGAAAAATGCTGACTTAGATATCTAAGTGAGAAATATGGCTTTTTATTCACTTAAAAATTTATTAATATGTCATGTATATAAGTGTCTGGTAACTATATAAGGTTAGGGTTTATAGATTATTTTACGAACATGAGTCATGCACATTTTTCTCCACATAAATATGCTAAATACACGTTGGTGAACTGCACTAATACTGAGGAGAACAGAGAAAAGAGGCCTGCCCACCCAGACTAAAAATAGAAAATCCAAGTCATCCTATCCATATGGGACCAGAAGAGATACATAATTGTAGTGTAGTTTTTCCATGTTTCTTTTCACTCAATTTAAGGTTCTAATGATAAATCCAAAACTTGTCACCAGATGGCACTGCAGTGATATTATATTGTAACCACTCTTAATGCCCCAAGCGGTGGTACGATGAGGTAGTATGGAAAAGACTTGCATATTTATAGAGCACATATCACTTCAGATGGCATGAAGCAATCCTTTCTCCACACACCAGTTGTGTTTATACCAGCAGGTTTGCTGGCACAGCCACGTTAGGTAGTCTTTTATTTATTTATTTATTTATTTAATTCCCAGCCAATTTAACTTTGTAGGCAAAACTGCAAAGTGCATACCAAGTCCTGCACTAGGCTACATTTGTCCAGATTTTGCTATGAGCAGTATTTCAGGCAAACACTGTCTTTGGTAGCTAGAGATGAAGAGCAGCAATGGTGCCCACCTCTGTGTCAGGTCGTGCTCATCTGAAAGCGGAGAGGTGCCTCTGTTCCCTGCACAGCCCCATCCCTTCGGAACAGCATCCCTACTCCAGGCTGTCACTTACTGCCTTCTTGTAGGCCCCATATTTCCATATTCCAACGCAGAACTCCGGCCCCATACTTTCCCTTGTCTCCTACTTTCTCCTACCATCTAAATCCAAACGGGATCCCATGTCCAATGCCCTAATCTAGCTCATCTCAGTTCTAACACTCCCTCCCTTATTCCATCATGATGCCAGAGTTTGAGTTGAAAGTTCAAATCTTAATCTCGACTCATTGCAGACTCTAGGATGCAGAAAGAATTAAATCTGGGAGTGGAGAGAGATGTTGAGCAGCTAGTTACTGCTAATCACCTCAGGCATGGTACTTGCTGTTGTAAAAAAGCTCATTTTGGTGTTGACACAGCTGCCCTGTGGAGTGGAACCCAGAGCTACTATTGCTGCTGTTATCTGAGCTATCACTTTGACGGTGTTCCAGTGGTAAATACACCTAGTTTGGAATCTTTATGCAGGTCAAGGTGTGTGGAATTTATAAGCTTGCAATATAAAGTTACTCTCACAACTTTGTTGTTTATTTGTTTTGTCAGATACCCCCCTGATTTTCAGCAAGACCATGATACTTGGTGATATATAGTAGGGGAGTAATCCTGGGATATAGTTAGTTGAAAGCTAGCAGTCGTTTCGCTTCCGACTGTTGTGCATGGCACCATGCTGCATGGTGTGTATTTGGGAAGTTTACCTATGTGCCCTGTTAGTGATAACACACTTTAGCATACAGCAAACACAACCTTCCTCTGTAGTAGACAAAAGGAAACTTACTGGTGCTTTTCATAATTCTGCTCCTTTTTCTTCCACTAAAATATCTCTTTCCTTAAAAAAATAATGATTATACCAAAGACAGTGCATATGCAGAATATGCTACTGATGTTAATAAACATAAATACTTAAACATCCATTTAATACTTCAACAAATATTTAAACACTCACTTGTAAAATCATAATTCAAGGCTATGCTTGCTTCAGAAAATGAAAAGGAGTCTGGTAGTATATATATGGTCAGCATATTATGAATACCAAACAACCAAAAAAGATAACTTTTAATGTCTTAAAATTCTATGATAAAACAAACTTTGATAGTACAAAATTAGGGTTGTCTGTTGTGGTCTTTTTACAGGGTGAAAGCAAATTACCATATGATCATAACTATTGCTCCCCATGACTTTCATGCAGTTTAGCTGCTTTCACAATATTAAACATAACTGCACTAAATGTACACTAGCTTGAACAGTTTAGTAATACTCCTCTGTGATATAACTTGGAATAAGTAAGTCAGAATAATTTAAATTGAAGTTTTAGGCAGAAAGAAAACATTGGAACATCATCTTTGTGGGTCCATCTTGCTGCTTTTGAAAACTGTTTTCATTACCTGATGTCAATGGTAAAGCATAGCAAGGTAGGAAATGAACTGTCCATGATTGTGATGATGAAGGAGCAGTAGCCAAGATGATACAGTGTAAATGAGGGTGACAGAATGATTAAATATAGCAGAGTTTAGGTTCTTTGAGTATGGAACCCTAAAATGTTTGACAGTAGGACTTAGCAAAGCTTAAAAACAGCATGCAGGTATGTGTGTTATACTGAGACTTGACTAATGAAGACAAGTTAAGGGTGCATGAGCATCCTGTATGAAATAACTATCTGGTTTTGGATATCTATTTATCATTTCATTGTTTCTGAAAGTTGGAATCTTCTCAAGCTAGTGTGAGATAACGTTCAGTCTTTCTAATTAAGCTTTTTATCAACCAAATTCCCAGAGTTCCTTTTTTTTATAAAAAAAGATATGTTTCTTCTAGCAGCCAGTAATCATTTGCTATTGAGACATTGTTGCAGCTACAGAAACGTAAAAATGTTACGGAATTTCTAAACACCCCTTTGTCCATTCTGTTCATTTCTTATAATACATAGGAAATTATTGTTTTGTATATAAATACTTGCAAATTTTCTTACTAACATGATTTAGAAGACTCTGCTTGAAAATCATGCGAATTTTATTAGACATTCCTCCACTCCTCTTATTTTTTTTATCAGAACCAACCCACACATTTCAAAATATAGCTTTTTGGACGGCCAGGGTAATAGGAGTTTCCTCCTGCTCTTCTGTATCCCTCTTGTATCTCTGCTACAGCCTGATTTCCTCTCTTTGCTTGGAGTAACTATCCTTCCTCTCAAATCTCTGTTTTCTGATTTTCAGAGGTTTAAATCTTTGTTCATCTCACTACTTTATGCCTAGGAGTCTCTACTTCAGGAATAGGTGGTCTGAGAAACAGACACTGTTCGGGGAACTCATGGTTTCTCCAGATCCTGATACGTGCTTAGAGAAATAGGGGAAGGTGATTGAGATTCTCTCTTGTACCTCAGGTTTCCACAGACAGGCAGAAAAATTAAGAGCATTTCCCAAGAGATGGGGAAGTCCCTCAGCAACAGGTTGATACCTTCTTTGGAATTAACTTCTTGAACATCATGTTTGATGTTGCTTTTTCAAAGCAACAGTCCATGCCATGGACTAAGATAAGGTAAATGTTAAATATATGAGATTCTTTGGGCTTTTTCAGTGTCATAGTTTTGTTAATAAGATAAAAAAATATTTTCTCCTGAAGCATTGCCCTGTTATCCAAGGAGTTCCCTTGCTCAACACCGTACTACATGGGCACCTGGACCAGAGAGGCTACTGCAGTAGTGGGAGCCAAGGAACTGCCTATTTTACCAAGGTTGCTGCTGGTTTTCTCCCTGGGGAGGCTAATGAGCCTCCTATTTATTTTCTCTTATGAGTTACTGTGCAGTAGCCTAATTACATGTTCCATCTCGGACCCAGACAAGCTACTGTGTCTGATGGATGGCAGGAGACAGGCTGCAGCGCTCGGTGTAAGGCAATGAGGAAGCACGTGCGACTTGCCACCTTTCAGAAGAAAACTGTCACCTTTGTAACAAAGCCGCTGGCCTGCAGGAGACTGGTCTGCCGGCAGCCGTCACGAGGCCTATTTCCACACAGATCCATTTCCCGCATCGAGCCCTGCAGCTCCTTTCTTACAGCGTCCCCAGGAGCAGGGCGAGAGCAGGGCAGCACCCGGCTGCCTCAGCCGGGCACAGCCCCCGCGCATGCGCTCGTCGCCCCGGCCAGGCGGGCGGCCAGTGCGCAGGCGCAGCAGCCGCTGGCAGCGCAGCCGTTGGCGGGCGGGGCTTCGCTGCGGGACGTTACAACTCGTCGAGGTTGGCGGCGGCGCCATTTTGAACGGGTTGCGGGTTGGAGGTGGCGGTTGTTGAGTGTGGCTTCGCGTCCCTCGAGAAAAGCGGCGAGAAGGAAGGGAGCGAGACCTGAATATGGCAGCGAATAGGAACCTGAAGCAAGTGCGGATTGAGAATAGCTCCCCAGCCACGCCGCTGGGCATGGTGGGGGGTGGCGGCAGCCTGAAGGGATTGCGGGGCCTAGAAACGGAGAGCGAGGCGGCGGCAGCCATGGCGGTAGTGCCGGGCAAGGAAGCTGGCGACGAAGAGCAGGAGGTCGGGTTCACTATCGACATTAAGAGTTTTCTCAAGCCGGGGGAGAAGAGCTACACGCAGCGCTGCCGGCTCTTTGTGGGGAACCTGCCTACCGACATCACCGAAGAGGATTTCAAACGCCTCTTCGAGCGCTACGGGGAGCCCAGCGAGGTCTTCATTAATCGCGACCGAGGCTTCGGCTTCATCCGCCTGGTGAGGGCTTCTGGGGGCTGCCTTTGTAGGCGGGAGATGCTTCCTTCCACAGCCTCCCCCACCACCTCCTCCTTTCCCCTGCTAGCATCGGTTAAGAGGAGAGGGTCTGCCCGGCATTCTTGTCCTCCCTTTGCCACTAAGGCAGCTTTCTTGGCTTCCTCTTACCTCCCCTTTCTGCCTCCATGCAACACTCCTGCATTTTCAGCATCTTTCCCAAGCCTCTGGCCTTTAGGCTTCCCCCTCAGTACTCGGCATGTCTGCTAGTTTCCGCCAGTTACCATTTCCATGCTGCTATCACGGGTGCTCCTGCGGGTACGGCATGAATGTCAGTAAGTGGGAGAGGCATTTGTGCAAGCTTCTTGGTGTAACACTGTCATATAATAAAATAAAAAAAAATTCATTAAAGGTATTTAATTGGGAACCTCCTACAGTACTTCAGAACTGGAAGTTTTCTTTTGTAATGAAGTAAATTTCAGCCTGTATGGTTCACTATGAATATAGATTGCAGTGTATGGAAAAAAATGCATTAATTTTAGAAGCCCTTCAGCAAAGGAGTTATAATATTGTTTTAAAATACTTAGACATCGTGAAAGCTAAGGATATATAATTTCAGAATTGGAAGCTTGGGTTGATTAAATTAATGGTGTCTAGGTAAGAAATAAATGACTAGATTTTTATGCAATTCAATCAATATTACCCTGAGCATGCAAAAAAAAAAAAAAAGGAAGCATTGAAAAACGTGAAGTAACTGTTTAAATCAATCAACCATTTATCAGTTTAATCTGCAGGATTACTTTTCATGGCTTCCACGTTGAGAATGCACTGATTTATATCCTTACAAGAAAAACCTTACAGTGCTTTGGATGTCTCTAGTTATGATTTTTGATATACTACTCTGTTTAGCTTTTTTGTTTGGTTGTCATTTTAATGATGACTTCAGAAATGTTGCTATATGTTTTCTATTAACAATGCCCTGCCTCAAATGGCTTTTTTTTTTTTTTTTTTAGAAAGTGCAGTTGGCTTACATGTGTTATTCACATGCATGTATAATACAGATCGGGTATTGTGTTTATTTAAATTTCCCTTAGTGATAATTATATTTAGAGAATGGATTATTCTTTGACAAATTATCTAGTCAGATGAACTGTCCCTGTGGGAGCAGAGGGGTTGGACTGGATGATCTCTAGAGGTCCCTTCCAACCTCAACCATTCTGTGAGTCTGTGAGATGAACTGCAGACAAAATGGCTATGATCTAAAGAATTTTTTCTTTAAGTCTAAACAGTTGTAGGTATCAAGCTAAGTGAAAAAGCTGTGAAATAAAACAAGGATAATCATTAAGGAAGACTGTCTCAAGGATCTGGGTGCAGAAAGTGCATGTGTACAAGAGTAAATTATTTGTTGACGACATTTTAAATATATGTCCATTAAGTGTTCATCCAGCAGCACTGATGTGTGATAGTGACAAAATAGTCATTCATTTAAAAAGTGAAATCTTAGATGCTTTTGTATAATGTTTCAAAACACTTCTTCCTACTATACAGAGATAAGGATGCAGGGTATGCACTTTTCGACTCTACTGAAAATGCTTTACAAAGCAGAACACACCAAGCTAACATTGATAAAAGTAAGTTCATGAATGTGCAATTAAAGTTTGTGCATAGGACATTCTCTGAGTAAACGTACAGAAACACAATGGTCTATTTTCAATCAGTGGAAAGAAATTTTTGAAAAATATTGTTGAATGACTTTAATGTACTCAAGGTTAAAATATATACATGCAGACACACAGATGCACATATTTGGCTTGGGGGAGAGGGATTTCTGTTTTTTTTTGAAAATAGTGCATATAAAATGTTTTATATTTTGAAAAAGGAATCTAGGACACTGGCTGAAATAGCAAAAGCAGAACTTGATGGTACTATTTTGAAGAGCAGACCACTTCGAATTCGATTTGCCACACATGGAGCTGCCTTAACTGTGAAGAATCTTTCACCTGTGGTTTCTAACGAGCTGTTGGAACAAGCATTTTCTCAGTTTGGCCCGGTGGAAAGAGCTGTTGTTGTAGTAGATGATCGTGGCAGAGCTACAGGAAAAGGTTTTGTAGAATTTGCGGCAAAACCTCCAGCACGGAAAGCTCTAGAAAGATGCAGTGATGGAGCATTCTTGCTTACAACGTAAGTTCATAGTTTTTGTTTGAATTTGTGTGTTTCGTTAACATGAAGAAAAGCAGCATTTGTGATTGTTGTCTACTTCTGTTTGCATCTCATGGAAGCTATGAGATGAGGAATTAAGGTGGTGAATACTCACAATACTCCTAATTTTTTGGTGACTTCTTTAACTGACTAGCTGTAAGTCTTGTAATTACTGTATGGAAGCCTGTCAGTGAAATGATTTTTGTTAACTTTTCTCTACCTAATAGAACTTTTTTGTTTTGTTTTTAATTTTTTATTAATTATGCTATTTTGATCCTTGTGAGAATGGGCAAAACAATTATATTCCTCTCTCTTCCTCTTGGTGTGTGAGACTGTGCACTGAATTACTGATGATATTTTTGTAGGCTCAGGAGTGTTTTTGCTTGCTTCTCTATTCTCAGAGTTCTACTTGTGACTTGCCAGGGCATATTTATATATTTTGAAAATGAAGACTTAGATTCTGCAGAAGTCAACGGCAGAGATGTTTGAAAAACTTTGTAATTCTAGGGCAAGCAATCTTGCACATTACAATACTTATCTATATCTCATTTTTTTAATTACTAAAGAGATACCAACCTTGAGAATTACCCTTTCGTATTGGCATCTCCAAATGCTTTCTTAAACATGTGTGAAACAATAGGTATTCAATAATATATTTCATGTTTATGTTCTTTTTCTCACTTGGGAAAGTAAATTTATGGTCCCAGAGGTTTGAAGATGCTCTGGGTAGTTGCTGCCATCCCATTGGAGAAGTCTCGGTTCTCCTCTTTCTGCCCTATGCTGTTTATATTTCTCCTCTTAAGAACTGGGTCGGATAGTTGTGTAAACCACCTAAACTTTGGAAAACAGCAGAAAACTGTTGATCTGTTTCTGTTGGTTTCATTTTCTCACTGTTGCAGCAAGTGCTTGCTAACGCAGGTAGTATGAATATCAGGCCCAGGAGAAATGTCTTTTTTTTTTTTTTTTTTTTTTACTGGAGAAGATAGCCCTTGTGGAAAGGATCTGGTGCTCTGCCTTCTGATGCTAATGAGCTCTTAAATCTGGTCTGTTACTGAACTACATCCTGATTATCTGGATCACTGGCTGCATAGTAAATTTGATCTGAATAAGTCTCTCCTGATATCAAGAGGTACCAGCAATTTGCTCTTACCCTGGGTTTTCTTAGTGTTTGAATGGCAGCATGGTGAGCCAAAACAATCAACAGATCTAGTTCAGTGAACACCACAGTGCTATGTGAATGTTATTGTTGGCATGAGGGATGTGGAGCTGGGGGGAAGAAGCTAAGATGTAATGAGGGTTTTCTTGTTTTATAGACTCCATAGGCATGTTGGATTGAACTGACCATCTAACCATTGCCTGAGTAAATAAAAAAGTTGATCTCAGCCTTGCTTGGGAGGCTGACATGTTCTGTAATGAACGTTTTCAATATAAGTAGTGTGATTCTGCTGGTATAATATTTACTTTGATAATTTGCTCTGGAATCCAAGATTTTACTTTTTTAGCCTAAGTCCTAAAAGTCTTCTAATGTATGAACCAAATATATCAAACCCATACATTTGAAACATTAATTTGGAAAGATATTTGTTTTAATTGTAAACGTACTAAATCTCCATGTTACTTGTATTTAGATGTATTTAAATGTTAGAACTAATAATAGTTGTCATACAGATTATTTAAGAGCAGTAGCTGCTGAGATATCCTCTGGATTTCCAGTTTTCATTTTTTTTTTTAAACCTTCCTTAATGTCCAAATAGTCTTAAAATGTATTGATGGCCTATTTTTTTTTTTTTAATCCTGAGAAAAAGTTTTGCAAAGTGATGTAAAGGTGTGGAATGCTATAATTATGCTTTTGGTCAATACTCATCTCTACTTCAGGAGAAGAGGCAGGAAAGTGTTCGGGAAAGTGAACTGGGAAAATGGATTTGTGAGAGTATGGTAGTTCACAGAATGGATTAAAAATAACTTAGAAATATTTTTTTTTCTAATCATTGGAGTATTAGTGTTAAATTATCAGGATGTTTTTATTTGTAGAATTATTTTTAAGAATAAGTAACATGCCCTACTCCATATGCTACATGGTAGTCTGGCTTTCTTTGGTACTGCTCAATACGGTTCTCAATGTGGTTTGAGCTACACTGCCTCCCCAGTGAAAACAGAAAATAGTTCCTAGGTGTTTTGTAATTGTTTATATAACGCCTGGAGTTTTTTTTTTTTTAATATACTGTTTAAACATCCTTGTATTTGACATCATATAGAACTATATAATGGAAGAAAAATGTGTTTGCTAGGCAAAACAGGTTAATTTGAGTATAAAACAAATAGATTATAGATAGTGTATGTTGTTACTTTTCTGGAGTACTTCCTCAAAATGCTAAGGTAAATACTAATTAATTTATGAATCAATTATTCAATTAAAATTCTCTTCTAGAACACCTCGACCTGTTGTTGTAGAACCAATGGAGCAATTCGATGATGAGGATGGGCTCCCAGAGAAGCTAATGCAGAAAACACAACAGTATCACAAGTAAGTTTGGTAGACTTTATTTCGTTGAAGATGACTTCGTTAGCTTAAGAAATATATGATAGTTTTAAGTCTGTGAGGTAGAAGTAGATACAGAAGTAGATGCTGATGTCTGGGGCAGATGACTGTAGGACCTTATGAAGATTTTCTAATTCAAAAATTCAAATTTCAGATTTTCTAATTCAAAATTCAAACTTATTGATTTAACATTTACTGAAGTATTTTGATTTCTGGTATCCACTGAAATCATATGGAGCTTAGTGTCAGATAAAAATGGACTTTTGGACATCAAGGGTATGTGGTCTAATCTTCCAGATCTAATCTTGTGGTCCAATCTGTATACCCACAATTTTTTGTCTGGTGACTAGCTTTTTTTTTTTTTTTCAGTAAAGCTAATGGGATCCAAGTCCCTGTAGCTTCCTGGCTGCAGATACCCAGTTCTATTGAGTCTTGACTGTGAAGTGAAAAAGGAGATGCCTAATCTAATTTGAGAAAATAAATAATTAATATAACAATTTGATTGTTATTTAGAAACCTTGTTGCTTGAAGGTAAAATAATGATTATGCTATGCTTGTGGAATACTAGTTTTAAAAACCTCTTGATGACTTTAGAAAGCTAAAGGCAGTTTTTTAGTGTCACAGCTTTAAGTATTTGTATCAATATAAAAATGAATTTCTGACTTAATTATATTGCGCGAGCAATATACTTTGGCATTTGGACAACTTGGTTGTCTTAACAGTTGTATCTAACATTAAGCTGTGACCAGTTGTTTTGGAACATTGCTTGTAGTTTGATTTGAAGTCAGAACTACACTTGTTTGCTTAGAAATTTTATTTGCCTGCTACTTTTATTGATCCAGATGTATGCTTCTGTACCTTTTAACTGCAAAATTTTTATTAGGGAAAGAGAACAGCCTCCGCGTTTTGCTCAGCCTGGAACTTTTGAGTTTGAATATGCTTCACGGTGGAAGGCTCTTGATGAAATGGAAAAACAACAGCGTGAGCAGGTTGACAGGAACATTAGAGAAGCCAAAGAGAAACTAGAGGCAGAAATGGAAGCAGCTAGACATGAACATCAGCTGATGTTGATGAGACAAGGTAAAAATGAGAATGTTGAAGTTTGTTTTGTCATATATTTTCTTCGTGTAGCGTATTGAACTGTTTGGTAAACTTAGTGGTCTTGCTTGACTACATTTAATTAAATGCATAGAACTGAGAAGGGAAGTAATATTTCAACTTAAGCATACCTGATCATTTGCAGAGATGGATTGAGAAATAGATACCTATAAAAGAAACTGTGGGAAAATGTGATTCCACAGATTTATTTTCTTCACTTAAAAATCTATCTAGTTTGAGTGGCATAGGTGAAAAAATATATTCTGAATTTGTGATTTCATTCATTCATCAGTACAATTTGTTTTTCAGTTTTACTGCTGTATATGGTACTAGACTGGACTAAGTAGTTGTGGGCCCTGTGTAGGAAAACATGAAAAAGTAGCTGGCTCTTCTCATTACTGTTTTGTATGACTTTCTCACAGAGATTCCAGAAGCTTATTTTGTAGTATCTTTCTCTTTGAAACCCCAATGAAAAATCTCGTACATGTAGTTATATGTAAAAATAGCTCAAGGGTATGTTGTCATTATTTTCATTCATCCATGAAATGACAAAGTTCTGTATCCATCCTTTGTAATTTTTTGGGCATGTTCTCTGCCTCACTCCTACCCTTCCCAATTTTGGGACAAGCAAGCCCACTACCAAATACTGTCAGCCATTGCCTTTGCATATAGGACTGGGTGGAACTTTTTCTTGGATGGAGATGAAGTAACAGGGCAAATAACTAGGAATCTGTGCTCCTTATCCTTTCCAGAACTCTGTAGGCTTGTAATTATTGCTTTTGACGTTGCTTCCCACTTGAAAGCTTTTGGGTTGCTACTTTGGTTACCCCATAAGACTTCAAGAACTGTAAGAATTTTGAGTGGATGAAGGGATGTCCAGGCTCTTTGCACAAATGAAACACTGAAAGATGTTATAATATGTTAAAATTTGTTAGATTATAAGACTTAAATGTACTAATCAGTGTGATAGTTTGAATTAAGAATACTTTATCATTTTGAAAGGGATTTGAAATTCTTGAAATTTTAGGGAATGGGTGCATTTCAAGCCTTAAATCGAGATAACTAATATGTAAACTTCATATTACAATTTTGCTTTACTTAATGGTTATCTTTTAAGAAAGGATGTGTTGATAGTGCAGCTTTGCTGTATGGCTGGTTTGTCTTTTTTTCTTTTCCCTTTTTTTCCTGATGGCCTGATTTGCATATTGAAAATCTGCATATTGGCGGGATTTAGCTTGGAGGCTTCAAAGAACCTAAATGTTTAGGTTACTTTTCCTGCTTATTTTGAACTTTAGTTTAAAATTTTTGAAGTTTTACTACTCTTTTTTTTTTTTTTAGCTGAAAAAGTTTATAAAACATATTTTCTGTTTGATTTTAATGAAATATGTAAATTACTGCAGATGAAAATTGTTAAAAAGTTTAGAAAAGTTGCCTTTTCTAATTGGAGATGTTTGCTTTTTATCAGAAACCTTTATGTTTATATAAGATCTTCTGCTGAAATACAAAGCAAATACCAAAAATTAATCAACTCGTTTAAAATGACTTGATTACATTCATCATTGACATAACTAATTGTTAATATTTGATTGTGCAAATGATTCATACCAGAATCAATACGGTTACTTTCTTAGGATTTGTTCAACAGTTGAAGGTAAGAATAGGGATTATTTTTTCCCAAACCATTATGTGTTATATATGTTTTAAACTGCGACGAGACCTGGAGACTGACCTGCTTTAAGATAGAAAGCTCTTAATGGGAAAACATGAGAGAACAGCTCAGATATGTCCTGTGGATTTGAGGTTTTCTTTTAGAGACAACAGGAAAAAAAATCCAAGTGCAAAAATTTCCTTTTTGAATATCTGTTAATCTGTTTAGATATAACTTTCCATTATCACCATATCATTTCTAGTGTTAAAGAGCCCTGAGAATATGGATGTTTTTGGTACGGATATTCCTTGCTAATGTGGAAATGATCTATTCCTTCCCCCACACCCTTTTCATTTGTGATTAGGATATTTCACTTTGGTACTGAATAACTCGATTTATTGTACTTAGTTTCAGACATTAGCTCCTTCTAAATCTTTCTTGTTTCAACTGAGTATCTGGGTGCAGGTAGTTAAGAACATATAAAGATAATCTATCACTATGAAGCTTTTCAAGAAAGCATCAATGAAACTTTAAGCATCAGAACCTAGTATGAATATTTCAGTATACTTAATGTGTATGTCACAGGTTTCAAAGTGTTTTGAAATAGGTGTCCTCAAATATGAAATATAAAACTTCAATAATGTCAGCAGCTAAAAAGAAGACAGGAAAAGTGGATTATAGTTTATATATGCCTGCTCATTAAGTAGGAAATAAGTTTTTGTAGAAAGTGCTTTTTCTGATTTAGAAGGACTAGGCCATGTTGACTTAAGTACTTATATTTTCTTGGTATATTGTTACTGAAGGTAGAGACTTCATTCTTTTGATAGGTGTGATTTTTCACTCCTGACTGTTTTGAAAGAATATGAATCAGAAGTAATTTATAAAGCAGAATACATATTTCTAGGTATAAATAAATTGGCATGTTTCTAGTCCACATATTGCTCAAATGCTTCCAAATTTTGTAAATATTTGCTCGTACTGGATAGTTAGTTTAATAAAGTAGTAGGAAAGTAGTAATGACCAAATTTAATCACAGACTTATTCTTTGTGAGCCATATAGAAACTTGGCATTTGTTTTCTAGTTTTAGAACCTTAAAAAATCAGTTAAAACAATTTAAAAATGTGCTTTGAACTTGGTGATTCTGCTTATGGATTAATCCTTCAGCAAGTGTACATTCACCTTCTGCACTCCTTGCTCTGCGGAAGATAGAGTATAATCAATTGAGATTACTGAGTATATATCGATTGAGCGTGTATATATATATATATATCTTTTTAAATACAAGGCACAAAAGCACCCTGTGCTTGTAATGCTTTTTCCTCCTCGTTTCCCATATTTGCTTTGGTGCCATTCCGTTTTATTCAAAGTAGCATATGTCCAACGTGAGTCAGTGGAGAACTACCAGCATTGTAGATCTCTTAATGTGTGTGGCTCTGTGCATTGAACTTCTGCATCTATATTTTTCTTTGGTTAGCAGAGCTTTGTACCAACATTTTGCCGTGGTCAAATGATACTGAACCATAAATTAATATGTTGAGTTTTAAAGTACTGATAATTCCGGGAGAGGCAAGAATTAATTTCCGTGAAAATACTAGGAAGAAACTGAAAAAAAAAAATGGAAGTATACACTTTGGAATAAAGAGAAAGAAATGATAAATTCATAGAAATAAATGTAGAGAGATAGTAGGAGATCCTGCTTTCATGTATAACAGGAGTATGTTACATAAGGGAATAAACGAAATAAAAATTGAAAAGGAATAAAGGCAGAACTGCAAAGGAAGCCTCTTGACCCATGTGTTTGTGGTACTGTCCAAATAAAAGGATAATTGCGGTGAATTGCTAAATGAAGTACTATTGAAAAGAAATACTCTCTGATTTTGTGATTCGAGTGCATACTCAATATAACCATTTTTCTATTAGTTAGTTTTTCAAATCAGATGTGAAAAAGAAGCCTGTAACATTCCTTAAAAAAGGACCTATATTGTCAGTAAGATAAAAATCTGGAAGGCTTTTTAGAAAATAAAAGTAATGCACAACATTTTTGTTAGAATGTACTGGTCATTGTAGTCTTTGGTTAGTAAAGTACAAGGTTATTAGTAACATGTACTGATGGAGGTTTGAAAATAGTCATGTGTGTAGCTGGTAAAGATGTGTTAGAGGAGCTAAGAAATACATAGAGCAGTGATATGATAGATTGATATGGTGGAAATTTCCTCACGTGTCTGTAAAACCACCATGTTGCTGATGTCCTGTAAAGACAGGCAAAATTTCTGGTCTGTATCTTACTTGGGAAGCAGTGTCAGTTCTGTGCCTTTCTATGCATGTGTGAACCTTCGATTCTAGTGTGTTTTCTCATGTGCCTGTTCTCCTAGTTCCTTTCCATCAAGTTAAATAGTATCAGTTAAATGTACTGAGATATTTCATCAGATGCAAAATTAAATTTCAGAACTGTAGGCTGATGGTAACAGCAATTTTTGTTGTGTTGCAGTTTTGACTGGTAACTTTTGTCTTTATTTCCTTTTTAATGCTTTCAGACCTTATGCGTCGCCAAGAGGAGTTGAGGCGTTTGGAAGAACTTCGAAATCAAGAACTTCAAAAACGCAAACAGATACAACTGAGGTACTTTCTCTTGTGCTGTGCAAAGGTGTGACAATATTTTAAACATGTTACTATTGCAGGTCTGCATTCAAATAGTCTAGCTTCTAGAGCTATATACCTTTGATACCACTATAAACACTTCTGCTATTTAATTTCTTTTTTTTTTAATGTACCGTCAGTTTTTCCTTCCAGAACTGGTTTACAGTTTATTTTCATACATCTGATAAATTTTAAAAAATAGACCACATAGCTAGTTTGTTTATGTAAATACTTTTTATGGTAAATACTTTTCAAATTAAATATTGTAAGAAATGCATATGAGAAGAAAAAGAAGGAAAAAGAAGATAATAAGGCCAAACACTTTGCAGAATTAACAATGTGGCTTTTGGGAGTATTGAAATATTTTACTGTGTAGTGTCATGTGTCCCTGCAGCTCCACTCCTCCAAAAAAAAAACCCCAAAATCCCAGTATTTTAATAGTTAAACAGAAATGCTAGGTACATAATTATTAGTACTGTGAATAACTTGCTGTACACTGTATAGAATTTTAAACAATTAGTAGTTTTATTAATATGGTTGATGTCATGCTCACCCAATAAAAGCCTGAAGAAGTCAAGAGTCTAAATGACTTGATTTTCTGAAATATCCTCTAGACATGAAGAAGAACACAGACGTCGAGAAGAGGAGATGTTGCGCCAGAGGGAACAGGAGGAATTACGACGACAGCAGGAGGGAGGATTTAAGCCAAATTTCATGGACAATGTAAGTAGAATTCTATCTGATTAAAGTCCAAATTGTAAAAGACTATTTTCTATGGTAATGTTTTTGTGTATATTCTAGAAGTCTGTTGAGCTGCCTTCCTCTCTTTTTAAGTGTTTTCCTTCAGGATTTCATGATTTTCTTAGTAGAATAGTACGAAAGTTAGCAGTGTAGCTTTTTTCTTGTATCGTGAACTCACTATTTTTTTCCCCCCTCATACCAACTGGTTATGTGTGATTTAAGCTAAGTAAAGCTCTTCAGAAAATTCTCTTTTTAATTCAGAAAGTTAAATTGCTGATTTTGTTTAAAAAAAAATCACACAACTTTCTATGTAGGAAGTCATAGGAATATATTATATCCTGATGATGTGCTCTAGTTTGATTGAAGGTAGACATTTTAAATCAGTTTAGTTTGGGGTGGTGGTGGAAATTTGTTACTTTGTTTTAAACTTCAAAAGCAAATTAGGCAGTCAACTGCAAATGGAGCCTAATTACTCTCTACTAATTCTACTGTAAAATTGATGAGGAAAATCTCTAGACCGTTACTAAGGATTATTTAGGAAGAAAAAAATTTTGCATCTGTTATTTTGTTATTTAATATTTACACTATTTATATCAGTACTTTAGATCTCTTCTACCTCTGAAGACTTATCCTGAAGACCTAGCAAAATGGTGGTATTAGAGGTCTTAAATCTCTTTTAATTTTATGTTGATCTGTTTTGGTGTAAAGTGTTAGGGTTTTGTTTGTTTGTTCTGTTTTGTTTTTTTTTTCCCCTAAAAACCAAAGCAGTTAAATTAGTACAACCTGTATTTGAAATGCTTCAGTAAAAGGATGCATTTTACTGTTAAGTCTCCTTTTAGGGAGCAAGGAATGGATAAGCTATACACACAAAGGCTTTTTTACACTGCTAAAATTATAGCTGTTGTAGGGAATTATGCTACAGTTCAGAAGTAAACTTCATATATGAAAATTAAAAATAAACCATTGGTTTGTCAGTTACTTTCTGATTGTTATGTGCAACAAATACTTTATGTTCTGTGCCATTATATGTTCTGTACAATTGCGACCTCCTAAAAAAAGTTGGAAAATA
>JAUBNY010000877.1:6340000-6358048 GCA_032275445.1 Crypturellus soui
CCGTTGGCAGGAATTATTTTCTACCACCCCCTATCCCTTAGGGTTTGCAGTAAAGATAGGTAGGAGAAGTCTTCCTCTGTGATGTTGCTACCTGCTGTCAGCTGATTTTGATGGTTGTACTTAAGCTTGCAATAGAAAAGTCAGTCATTGACTTCTGTATGTGCTTACGCCATGAAAAAGAATACTATTTCAACCTTGCATTTTCTATGGAGTGATGAAGATCACAAAATAAAAGGTTATACTGCCTGTTAGTACATACCAACATATTAAACTGTAAGTAATGTTTTCTGAAATAGCATTTTAACAACTCTGATGTGATTTAGGAAACCTGTTGAGTGATTGTGACTTTCCTAATACCAAACTTGAAGATTCAATTTATTTTACTCTTCTAACAGAGAGTCTTCGGAGTTGGCAAAACTTCTGTCTGTACTGTGTGTGCAATTCTTTGGCTAGGAACCATGAGAGCCCTGCTACTCACTCCAGAGAGCTGTGGGAAAGGGAATGAGATGACAGGATGCTCTCAGATTCCATTGATCTGTTACACAATATAAATGGCCTATACTTTTCAGCATGGGTGCTTGCAAAAACTAGATCATGTTGGTCATGGCACCTTTTTCTGATTCACTTCTTGCAGCTATTTGGAGTCATGTTACTTAGGTTTCTTGAACTGCTTACCACAGTTTGGCTGCCCTGCTGCTTAGCTACACAATGTAGTTAAATTCTTAAATCTGTCTGAGTAGACAGTGTTCATGCTAGTATGTCTGACATTTCAAAAACGTGATGTGAGAAGGGAAGAGGAATGGTTGAAGTGGAAAGCATTTCAGTCACCTGAGTAATTCTTGTGACTTCTATATGATGAAATTTTATGAAGAAAGGTGGGAGAAATCAAAATGATTTGGAAGAATTTAAGTAGCTCTCCTACCAGGTTGCCTCACTAGAATTGTATGTTCATCTCATCTTGCATGAGACTGCAAGAATATATACATATAGCTGCGTAGTGACAACCCTGCCAAAACTGGTATAAATTATACATACTAATATATAGCATAGCTTTTACTGGATTTCTTTTTAAATGTGAAGTGTACTTAAAATGGCATTTACAACAATTTGAACAATGTTCTCTAGTTGTGTTAAGAATTTTTTCTGTTCTGGTCATGTGAAACTCTTAAATGTGACATATAATTTTGTAAGCGTTTATTATAACGTACTTAGATAACTATTTAAGTTGTAATATGTGCTGGAAGTTTGAAAATACCTTTGTTTTGGAGCAGACTAGAAATGTACAACATTTCTGGATGCATCTATTTTTCAATTTTATTACCAAGTTAAATTTTTTATTCATTATTTCTAATACATCTTTAATGCAGAGCTTCCATCTGCCAGTTCTTTCTAGTCTCAGAGTACTATTGTAGAAATAATAAAGAAAAGTTACTCCTCTCTCTTTAAAGTTTAAACCTTACCTCTTTACGAAACTATTTTATGATACAAATTGATAATATTTACCATGTCAGGACTTGGTATGCTATTAATTTTGGATAATTCCTGTAATATTTCATAGTCTTCTGACAATCACATATGTAGAAAGAAAATAATTTTCTAATACTTGTTTTTGTTTCTTAAAAGCTTTGAAAACTATGCTTCCTTCACTTTTATCCTATCCTTTTTTTACTGTTCGATATAAAAGGAGGGCACAACTGGTAAGTGCAATGGCAGACGGAATTTGAACCCCAGGCTTCCATGTTTTAAGTTTTTCCCTTTATGTGTTAAAACTTTGATATTTAAGTTAGACTTTTTTTGAGAAATGTCTTTCAAAATTAAAAGGAGGAAAAAAAAAACCTCTGAGTAAGCACATCAAGATCAGTTACTCTTTTTTCTTGTTTTGATTAAAATTGGCATTTTTTTTATTGTATGTTCTTTTGCTGAAGCTATTTTTGAAGATCTAGTTCATAGTGATGCTGCATTTTTTTAAGTGATTGACCTGATGCAAATTTAATGGACCTAAGGATTTTATTATGTGAAGTGTGTGATCTCTAGTAGATAGTGATTTTTTTTTTCTTGTTGAAGCTTTTCATATTGGTTAGGATTTTCCTTTTTTTCTAAAGTTGGTTAGCTGAAATCTGCTGATGTATAATTCAATATTTCAATTCCAAATTAGCTTAATAAGTATTTTTTCCTTTCATGATTTGCTAATTGTAATTATGCATGCATACTGTTTTTCACTAGAAACTGTCATAGATATTGCAAGCAATATTTTATTTCTGTGTGACACAAGTATCTTTTTAACAAAAAGTATAATAGTGTTAAGTGCTAGTAATATTTTAACCAGCTAAACAGTACAGTGGTTAGTAGCCAATTGTGAATAGCTTCATTAATTTTGTATTGATTTTTTTTATATACCAAATCATTCATTCCAGTACATGAGAATTATTTTTTTTTGTCAGTGATCTAGGCAAATGAAAGGTGAATGATTTGGACTCAGTGGTATTAAAATTGTTTTTGTTTGTCTACAAAAGAAATCAAAATATATCAGAAATTTTATTTTTGGAGTTTTATATGCAGAGGTGTTTTTCATTAGTAACACTGTAAGGTAGGTGAGTATTGTACTAAAATAATATCATAACTGTTGTTTTACAATAACGCTTTTACAGAATTTACTGATGATTTTAAAAGGGAACGAGTCTTTTGATCTCTCTTTCCCCAAGTCCCCAAAAGAATCCTCTCTTTTTTCAAATGAAATTTGGACTGTGAGGAACTCTTTTCTCCAGAGCTCATGAGTTTATGCTTCCGAATGATTTCTCTTCTTTCTAGTTAGATTGTTTCTTGAGTACATGCATTTCTTTTATTTCTTACTGTTTTAAAAAATTCAGTAGATGTTTGTTTTACTTCTTTGTTTTCTTAAATAAAGTTCTGTTATTCAGGTATTTGGCAAATAGCAGTTAGCAACAGCTAAAGCAATGGAGACTGCTTGAACAGCAGAGATGGTGGTAGGCCTGAAGGAAAAATTGGAAGTCATAGGAGCATGGAAACCTGAAGACCAAGGCGAACCCCAAACAGTACTGAAGCGTTCATGGTTTCAGTAATAGTGGGAGCTTATTTGGGAGAAAAAGAGCCCCCCCAATTTTGGTCTTCTATGATTTTGTTTGTTCTTATTTAGAGGAGTTTATAAATGCAACCTCAACTTTCCTTACTAGTTTGAGCCTATTGAGGCACATCTTATCTCTTGTACATTTAAGTACAATGGATGAAACAGCAGACAACTTTTTTGGAAAGAGGATCACTTAGATTTCCTTAGACTTCTATAATCAAATTTCGGACCAAGATTCTTCCTATTTGTACAGCAACTTGGATTAGGAAGTTTTATTAGAGGCAGTCTGTGTGTGTTTCATCTTGGTTTTGGCAGTAAATTTTTTTTATTTTTGCATATTGGAGTGATGCATACTGTTAGGCAGATGTTTAAATCTTGATCTTGCATTTCTTTTGTGCCCCAAACAGCATTTGAAACGTTAGACTTGATGTCTTAAACAATAATTATAATGCCCTAACAGCCTTTGAAATATTCTCACTGATATTTTCAGAAGCTAAATAAAGTAGTTTTGAGATCTGGCAACAAAATAAAGGCTGGAAATAACTGTGCTGTCATATATGCTTATAGTATAAAAAAAAATTGCATGAAAATAGTCTTAAACTATTCTTTGTATAGAATGCTGTGTTTTATGTATATGTTATTCATACCGAAGTTATTTTTGAAATCCGATAACTTTTTGGAAACAATCAGAATTTGTGTTCTGACCTTAAGTTGGTTCATAATTGATTTTACAGATTATTCTTACGTGTATGAAGGAGAATATAAATTTTTCAGTAACAGTGTTACCATCGTTTCTAACTTTATATTTCAGTACCTGTGAACTGTGATTATTTAGGGTACAGCGATTATAACTTCCCTTATTTTAAGTCATAATATACATATTTGGGAAACACATTTTGACCTTTTAATTCTCTTGCAGTCAAATTTTAATGTCTGCACAAACTCTTTGAACTATACTATGGTTTGTTTATATTGAAATTGCAAACAGAGTAAGTGAACACTTGTAAATAATTTTGTGTCAGTAAGTGTGCTGCAAGATGCGCATAAATTTCTAGTATGGATTCAGGTGGTGCAGTGCTACTAAGCAGCTGCAGGTTTGTTCTGTTTCACAATAATTGATTCTTGCGCGTGTTTTCTTAGATTATCTTCTTTTCTTTAGAAATTAGTTTTCTTTCAGTAAGAATGAGGATTCAGGAAACTAGAAATATCCCTCTGAAAATATTTCTATATGAGGGCGAAGTTGCCAACCCTTGCGAGCTTGAGTGTATTTCATGAGGCTTCACACATAGGTAATGCCATTTTTGTTGAACTATTTATTGAAAGCCCTCAAGTGCACTTGGTGTGCTTGTTTATAGAATACCTCATTTGTTTACTTAATTTCTCATGCTTTACTGATTTTGTAGATGCAAATAAAATTTCTGTTCCCCATTAAAGAGCAGTTTTAATTTGAATGTAGTTCCTTTCCATATATTTAATGTACTATCTGAATATTGCTACAGCTGGCAAGCTAAAAAATACATAACTTAAATCAAACTTCTTCAGATACGGAGTTCTTTGTTTTTTTCTCTTCTGGCAAGTAAGAATGAGGCTTCAATAAATGAGGCTCATTTATTAAAGTAACTGTTTTGCTGATGAATGTTCTACATATTTTGAAGAAGCTAAAATTAATATTTGCCTTAATCATTTTCATTTTCTTTTCCTCAGCTACTGGAATTAAAGTTTGACTTGGAATTTGTCCTTGTATTTATCCAGACTAAGAAGAGATTAACTTTCAGTCCTAGGTCCTGTCTACTTGGTATCTGTTTTGGACTGGTCTCTGCCTATCTGAATCCTGAGATTGGTGACATTGAGAGTTGCAGCCAAGATAAGCTGCTGTACCTAGAAAGAGCTACCATTTTTCGAAGGCTCCTTTCTTTCTTTAATTAAAAAAAAAAAAGGATAAAACACTCAAGGAGTTAGGAACTGAGTGAATCCATAGACACTTATTTTTTTTTAATGTGAGGAATTCTGTCAGTGGGTCTGACTGAATTGGTGAGTGTGAGAAGATCTCATTTTTAAATGTTTGCTTTTTGCCAAGGCGCAGTGCCTTCTAAGGAGATTTTTCCTTTCTTGGTAAGAGCAGTAAGCTTTGACCTTTTGACTGGTCTCTAATGCTCTACACCAGTAGCTTGAAGTACGGGAATTTGGTGAGCTCTAGGACCTAGAAATGAACCTGTCTTAATTGGACTGTCTGTCTTTTGTCAACAGGCTTGGTGCTCTTCATTGATAAAAATATTTTAAGTATTTTTCTCATGAATCTTTGCAAGTCTCATTTGTGTAGTGCAGTAGACATTAAATAGATTTATCTGATTTCAAGAGCTATTTCTCTTTTGGATAATTAAAAATTCCATGAGCATAGGAAATTTAATTCTGATAGATCTGTTTCCCAATGAGTATTTTGTTAATTTCATGTTAATTTTTCAAGGACTTGCTGTTACTTTTAGGTTAGTTAGTTTTTTTTAACTGTTTTTTGGAGGGGAGAGTATTTCAGAAAAGTTTCTGAACAGCTTTTTCTCTAATTGTTCAAATGGGGAATTTGATGGCTTGGTTGCTGTAAACAGATTTTTGAAGTTTCAAAGAAATGAACTAAATTCATTAAAGGTTAAAGGTTTGGTGTTTTTTCTCTCAATGGTTCCACAGTGGCTAAGGGCTCACTAAGTTGTCTGACATGAATTATTCATCTTTCCAAGATTGCACTGCTTTTACTAATGTTGCTGAATGCAATTCTGCTGATTGTTCTGTTAATGGAAAATCTTAGGGGTTTGAGACAGAAAAAGTATTTATACACAAGATTTACTAATAAGAACACTCTAAGGTCAAAAATACACTCGCCAAACCTTCTTTCTCTTCTGCATGGGTTGTTGAAGCTTTTTATAAAATTGTTCCTTCTTCCCTCTCTGTGTCCCTCCATTTTTGTTCTGAATTATTTAATATTTGTTTAGGTGAACTTCTATGTTTTTTTAGCTAAGAATTAGCAGCTTTTGTTGCTATTACATTCTGATTCCCACTGTATTCCCTAATATGTTGCTGACTGTAGCACTTGTATGTGATGCTGGGGTTGTGGGTTTTTTTGTTTGTTTTGTTTTGCTAAACTTTTTTGGAAGCGAACGCTGTAGCAGGAAAAGCTACTAAATTGGGGTTTGAAACATGACATTTAACTAGAAGCCAGTGTTTTTCTTACTCCATTTGGATTTGTTCAAATGACAAGTTTCTTAAAGATTTGGTTAAAATACTTTGGCAAAAATCAACTGCTATTGATTGTTCAGACTTAGAATTGTTTTATTCAAATGATTGGTCACAATCTTCATTCAGCACTAGTTAATCTCCCTCTTGCTTAATAGTAAATGATATCCAGGTTTTATAATAGTGCTGGCTGGAAAGCTCTGGAGCAGTGGGAGGAAGTGTCTTTTTCCTGCCAGGAAGCTTCCTTCTTGCCAGGTGCTCTGTTGTTTATGTTCTGTATTTGTAAGTGTTGTATGTGTGACTGTCCAGAAATGTCCAGAAATAGCTAAACACTAGTTCATTCTGATCTTAAACAACATTGGTAACTTGTACATAAAAGACTTGGATATTTTTATGTTAGAAGTTTCTTCTACAGGATCTTTGTGTGGTGGTGAGACTGCACTTCCATCTCCATTTGAAAGTTTGGCTTTCAGTTCCTTTTGGCAAACACCTACATTAACCACTTGGTAAATCAGATCAGTTACAGAATAGTTACTACAACTGGACTAGATATTGTTCAGGTGTCACTATTTAGTATATATAGTATCTTGTTAAAAGAAAAAAAGTTATTTTAGGAGAATCTGGAAAATAAGTATTTAATTTATTGTCATTATAGTTAGTGCTGCTGTTTTAATCACTTCATTTAGCAGTATTGTTAGATTTGATGTATTCTTCTTTGACTTCCAAGTAAACATTTATGTCTTGTCCATTTCATGTCATATTTGATTGTGAAGTTGAAGATAACTTTGAAACATGTAGTGTTATTGTATCAGTTTGGATATTTACTTGGACTTGTTTCATGTGCAAAATACCCTATATGTGCAAAATCTAAAACGTTGCATTGTTTTATAATGCCCAATTTTCAGTTAAGTATTTTACTATATTTTAGCATCATATTTTGTATAGTGGGCTCTGTTGTTGCTGATAAGACAGCCTTTGAACTCTACAACTACCAAGGAGTGAATTGTGGACTAATGTCTTAAATGAGCTAATTGACTTTTGTGAAAGTATCCTCTATTCTTCCAGTGATGCATCTCTTCTACTTTGCTGTTCAAGTATTCTCATGCCATTCATTTAGCTAAAGTAAAAATAGAATGACTCTTAAGATGAGCTTCAACACAAAATCCTCTTATGCTTCATGAAACGGGAGTATATTGCAAATGTAATGTGAACTTGATGATATTGTGGATGTAGCTTTCAGAAAATAGTTTTACAGGTAAGTAAAGACTTAAGTGTCTAAAATTGCTTTTTTAGTTTGTTTGGAAAATATTTGCATTATGTTCAGCTATTGAACTGCATTTAACTTGTCTTTCATTATTGCCATTCATTAAACAAAAGTAATACGGAATGGGCAAAGCATTTTTAAATATTGACTCCGTCTTAGGCAGATCTTGCCTCCTTTTAAACCAAGTTTCTTAACAGAATGTCTTAGTGAGCAAGTGACTATCAGGAGTTATTGTGTAAATTTCTTAATTTTTAAGTGACTTTCAGATTCATAAAACTGCTCGTCTCTTCTGAACTTCTCTGTCCCGTGAAAAGTTTTAATTTGAAATATTTCCAAATTTTATCTTTTAATGGAGAAGCAACGTTTTATTTTTGTTGCAAGTAGTAGTTAGAAATTAAGAGAAGATTTGACTAGTTTAAATACCTCTGTTTTTGGCTGGTAGATAGTGTTTTCTGTAGGTTGTGAGAAAATAAACTACAGCTAATTCATCTTTTTATTGAGTTTTATTCTGTGTTGCTTTATACAAGGCAAAATTGGTGAGAAAATGTCAGGAATTAATGATGTCTTAAGGCAGAACTTTAAACAGTATTTCTCAAAATACAGAGAAAAGCATCAAGTAACTGCAAGGCAAAAAAAAAAAAGGCAAATTTTAAAAGACTTTTTACAGAAGAGCCAAATTTCAAAAGAGAATGAAGTTGTATGTTTAAAGTAGATTTTACTCTAAATATTGCTATTTTTAAGCTACTGTGTATTTTAGCAATCTTACAGGTTGTCATTTGAATTTTTTTCCCCATAATAAAGCATTCCCAAAGTATGAATACTGCGTATAGTGAAGTTCTAAGTCATAAAAATTTTTCACTTCTATGTATGTAACTTGAATAGAATATCTGCTAAAATAATTAAAGAATTAGTTTTTATATTAAAAATGATTTCATTGGTCTTTTTAGTCAAGTTGTTGAGATTTTAGATTTTTCTGAATAAGCTTGCCAAGCTTTATTCCTGAGGTCACTATAAAAAGGCATTTAGAAAAGCCTGCTAGAGTTATATAGACAACTTCTGTAGTGGCAATGGCCATTTTTTAATATTGGAGATAGATGAATATTTCTGCATGCTAATTGGTGAATTCTCACTTGGCTCCATGATAAAATTGGAATCCCAAGTGCTGATTGATGAACATATTCTATAAAAGTTTTGTATTACTACTTTCTGCTTTAAGTGTTCTGTTCGCTTGCTCTTTTTTATTTTTTTTTTAAATGACAGCTATCCACTTTTTCCATTTTGAAGTTGACTTTTCTTCTCCAGCTTACTTGCCACGTTTCATAAACTTAGAAAAGTGGCTATATTCTGCTTCTCACAAGGTACTAGCGAGAAGGTTTCTCTGTGCATAACAACTGTTCTGGTCCATTTTCGTAAATTAATTTTCTAACTCTGTTAGCCCTGAAACTAAAACTTTGAAAAGCCCATTTGTTGATAGTTACTTTAATCTACTGAGAGTAATTCTACACTACAAAGAGGCTACACTCTAAAATATTACCAAGTTTTGGTTGATTCTTAAAAGAATTTCAGTCAGTTCTTAAGTTGTCATCTTGCATCAGTGGCTGTTTGTTTACAAGATATTTTTTTTTTGTGCTCTTCTGTGAATCAGTTGCTGAAAAACACTTCAACCCTGGAATAAGACCAATGTGTCCAACATACAGAATTTGATTCCAGCATAGCAGTGGTATTTGGGAGTTCTCACTGTTTGACAAAAATACTGCTTCCTCTCTGATGATGCTTTAGTCCACATTTTGTGTAAAGAAATTGTATCTCTGATCTAGTTTTCAGTTTTGATTGTAAAAGAATATATATATTCATGTTCTTCCAGATATTACAGCCTCTCTTATAGATAGAATCAGCCAGAATATTTTGCATTTAAAAAGAATCAAGTAATAGAAAGAGTGATACGAAATAAAAAATCTGGTTGACGAAGTAATGGTTTCTAGGCATTACGAAGAAGGCGAAAGAGCACGGAGCTACTGTCTTAGAAACAGAAAAGCTGTATTTAGAAAGTATGAAATCTAATCTTTCTTGGGCAGAACACAAGAACAGCAAGTATACTGTATTAATAAACTCAAGAGACTGCTGTTGGGTTAGACTCTGAGGACGACCTAAAATCTTACAGATCATATTAAAGCTCATCTTAAAAAAAGATGGCTTACAGCCATCTCTGAGGCAAGAGCGATATAATGATTCTTGTATAGTTTCAGTACTTGTGGTTAGATTGCATTAATAAAACTTCAGCTGTGATAGATGACTAATTTTGGGTGTTAACATGTACTTTTGGCTTTTAAGTGTTTGGTTAATGAAGTAGTGTCAATTGTGTAGTATCATGTCAAATTTTTTCATATGCTATATAAAATGTACTAGTATATGTTACACGGCATGTTAAAACTAACATTTTTCTGTGATGCTGTTAGTCGTCTTGCATGTTGCTAACATAAATTTAATTTTTCTTTGTAATCTATTTTAATACATATTATATGCCTGCACAGAATAGATGCACAGAAATCTTGCATGTTGAAATTAGGTCAAAATTTTTCATTTACAGTTATTTAAAGTTACTTCCTCTAGGATGGCTGGAACTATTTTTTGCTACTGCAACGTTAGAGATTTTGCGTACAAGTCCTAATATATGAGTAAAAGGTGAAAGTGAAAGGTAAAATGGGGGGAGGAGGTAGCTTTTTCACTTTTGCTCCTAACTGGTAGTGTAACTTACAATGAACTAGTACTGGTAGAAATTCTAAAGAAAACATACATCATGTGTATTCAGAACTATCTCATACATTCTAGTTTTTGGGTCTGAACAGTGATCTTAACACCTTGAACAGCGATTAATGTCTTTAAAATATAACACTCTTACAGTAAATTACAGTGTTGTGTAAATCAGCAGCTAGTAGTTTCTGTTAGTCTTTCATGGAAGGGAAAAACATTATCATGAAAGTAATCTATGCAAAAAATTAGTTATGCTCCCTAGAAAGACCATTGGAAATAGCTTTTCTTACCTGGAAAGACTTAATGAAGTAAACCAATCTTAGAAGAAGACAACACATTCTTGTAAGAGGTACATAAGTATCTTAAATATTTTGTCAAAGAAGAAGCTAGAAAGCAAACTCAGGTTCCACATAATGAAAACAGGTAACAAAAATCAGTCATGTGAATTAATATTTTTTACTGAATACACAACTTTAACTGTGCTGATTTATGAGGTTACTGGGTTTTCTTTAATGTACAAATTGTGTTATGTGTTTTAATTAGGATTTTTTGATGTGTCCTATTTTGGCTGTGTCCTATTTTGGCTGCCGTTTCTTAGAGTAGATAGCCTTACATGAATCAGAAATTGCATTTCTGAGCCACAGACGCTTGAAGGGAACTATATAATCTGTCTTCTGGTACGAACAGGTACTTAGTATTTCCGTTGATACCTTTTTCTTTCTCAAAAGTTATTCAGTGATACATACCTATTTAATATAATTTTTGACAGATGTATTACAATGAATAGTTTATCATTTGTAGACAAGTTTTAATTTATTTGGACTTATGAAATTACAAGGCATGTTCTCAGAAGTAAAAAAAAAAAAAAAAAAAAGTCATGTCAAATGGTCAAGAATGCCAGTGATGTTGATTTAAAAGCAAAAATTTGTCAGTTTTTTTAATTGTATTTTCATTTTCAATGCAAGAGATGAATGGTATCTGCAGAAAGCTCCTCTGTATGTCATCTGGGATACTTTTCAAAGCTGATGAATTTTATGATGTTATGGAGAAGGGGATTTAAAAACTATGTTTTTAAAAAAGAATCATCAACCTGGCAGTTTTGTGTTTGCTTAGACTGCTGCTATCAATCCTGATTGAAGTATAAGAACATTGTTATTCATACTACATATATTGAGTGTCAAGAAATCTAAGTTATAGTGCCTGTAAAACGCAGAATCCATAAAATATAAAATGTACAATGTGTATGCAATTTGAAAATCGGGAATATTCAATATTTTAATGTAGATCTATTTTCTACAGTTGGCATTAAAAGAAATTGAAAACGTGGGGAAATCTCGCTTATTTTTAGTACATGCATCCAAATAACTACTGAAGTACATGCATCCAAATAACTACTGAGCACAATACTGTGGGTAGTTGAGATTGTATCAAGTTTTCTAAAAGCAGATTGTTCAGATGAATCAGACCCTTTTGAGATATGCTGGTACTGAGTTCTAAAGCATCTTAATAGAATAATGCAAAAGATAACTTGGTAGGAAATTTGGCTTTTGACTTGCATGAAGCTTATATTACACTTTATTATTTTGTCTTTCATATTTTAATTTCCCTCTTGTAATTGTGTATTATCAATTATTCTTGTTTTCTTCCAGTTTGCATCCTTTTACCAGTCACTGTGCAACTTAAGAGATTTTTAACCACCACCCATCTCTAATAACAGTTTAACCCTCTTCTTTCTAGCTGCTCAATTTTAACTCTTTTGTAGCTACTTTACGGGTGGCTTCAGGAGAAGGGTTGGATCGTGCTAGTACTCAAGAATGGGCAATCATACAGTGAGAAAAGAAGCTTTGCAAAGAATATACAGTTTTATCTTTGTGTTTCACAAAGAGTTTGAGTGTCAGAGAGCAGAACCTTCAGGTAGACTAGAATATCGACCAGCCATGGCTCAGCTGCTTTACTCTGCCTGGCTAGTGGTATTCCCTTCTTGGTAGTGTTTTACATAAATGCATCAGAATGGTGAGCTTAACTGAAGGAACTTGTTTGTACCCCTGTAGGAAATGGTTATTTAGGTCCCAATTTGTGTGGGATGGGACTGAGGTTTTTTTGCTAGCATAGGGATCATTTAAATATGAGCTTTTATAAATAATCTTATTCAAATACTTTTTCATAATTACTATGTCAAGTGTTTGATTACATTAATCCTGTATTCTCTCAGTTGACATTTGAAGCTATTTCTTCTGATTAGGGTTTTATCTTACTAATTCAGTGTTAATTTTATAGATGAAGAATTTCCCTATGCTAAAAATCAACAGAATGCTACAAACTGTGAAAATACAAAAATAGGGAAAGAGGAAAGGAATAAGAGGCGTTTTAGTAGGCATGCTGCCAGATAATAATCATCAGAGATCATGAGGTGCCTCAGTGGATCCTGAGTCTAAAGCTGAAATGTTTTTTAGATCCTAATAAGTCAACCCCAAAGTTAAAGATGCAAAATGGCAAATAGCTTGGCTTATTGTTATAAAGATTAAGTTAGTGGGGGAAAAACAAGTAAAAATTCCTACAGTCCTCCATGTCTTTCACTCCCCCTTCCGTCATGCTTATTGTACTTAGGTTTGATTGAAGACTTATAGAATTTCTGGCAAGCTGAGAAGTTAAGTGTGTATCCAAGCCTACCAATGCCTCTATCTTTCACAAATAGAACTAGTTAAGTTTTAGTAATTAGTACATTTCTGTAGCTCTGTATTTAATATTCTTTTCTACCTGATTTCATACTACTTGGCACTGCCTTGTGTAGTGCATCTCACAAGTACTGTGCAGTGCAACCTGACATACTTAAATTCCTGAAGAATTGGAAGTGTTCTAAATTAGATTATGGGCAGTAATTAAAAATTGAATCCATTCAGTTATAGCTAAAGAATGTCCCTTGTGGCTTCTCTGAGGTAATTGGTTTATGCACACTGAAATGCTTGAATACCACATGATGGATGTAAATAGATAGCCATGGCTGAGGTAAGGATTGGCATTAGTGAAGAAACACCGGATTTTTTCCTTCAATCTCCTAATACGAGTTAAGATATAATAATAGACTGATAACAACAAAATTGTATGCTGGTTTTTGTGACTAACCAACTGGTATCAATTTATGGATGTGATTGCCCTTTGCAATCACAAAGTAGGAATATTGCTACTACTTAAATACTAGTAGACACTGCTCTGAAAGGTTTTTATGGTTCTTTGGGATGAAAAATTTCATGGTTCTTTGGAATAAAAAGGCTTAAGTTGGGTTATTGGATCAGAAGAGGAAGTCTGTAAGATGTTCAGCACTGACTTCACAGCAGGACCTGAAAACCTATTTCTGTCTTCAGTTATGAGCCCTAATTTTTGCTCTCTTCATTAAGTAGCATTTCATCCAAAGCAGAGTTTAATCATTATCCTTACTATTAAATACAATTACTAGGCTAATATGGTTTACCAAAGCAAAACCATTGACCTGAGAACCTTTTCTCATAACACATGATGACAATTTCCTATACCAGCGTATTTTTATAAAACTATTGACTCCTCTCTGTCATTGTGATGATTGTTACTTTAAATATGTGAAGGTAGAAGACTCTCAGATTTGTCATCCAAAGCATGATTGAACGAGAAGGGACCTTTGTGAAGCAGTAGAAATACTCTGACTGGATTTTGAAATAGTAAATAAAAAAAGTTTAAAAGTTGTTTTTAGCAAGACTGCTTGAGTTGCTCAGGATAATGGAGTTCGTTTCAACGGGTGTAAATCGTAAATGGAATGATTTTCAGAAAATCAGGTAATATTTGTCTTTTCACATATGCTTGTTATCAGCGTGCATGTGTGTGTACACTCAAGGGCAAGGGTGGAATATACTTTGACATTCTTGTGGAAGGTCCTTAACGAGAAGATGTTACTTGTTTTTTGGTACAAATTTAATTTTTTTTTCATTTTGAACTGTGAAATCTGTTCTGTTGAAATTGTCTAGAATTTTAATTATCTGTGATAGGTATACCTTCTTCTGTAAGTGATTTTTGCCATTCTAGTACTACTTCTGAGTATCGTTTCATTGCAGGCCGTGGTTCATGATCAGTACTGTCAGAAATCTCTCTTTTTTTTTTTTTTCTGGTGGATAATTGAGAATCAATTGAATCTGGATCAGTTCAGCGTGTCAGATTGTATTTGTTTAGCATAAATGCATGTTGCATAGCTTGATGATGCATTTTATGCTAGCTGCAAGAAGAGGGTCACTGATTTGGCATAACTGGCGTAACAGTAGCACGGTTTAAGCAATTGATCAAAAACTCAGTGCCACGACTGAGTTAACAGTTAGAATTATTTGATTGTTTAGTCTGGCAGATTGACTTTTTTGTTATAGTATAACCCAGGTATTTGTTGGTTTCAAATCTACAAAGCATTTTTGAGTCAATAAGCCAGATTGAGTGTATTATTGAACCACGGCCAGTAGGCAACATGGTAACAAGAAATCTTTTATTTACACATCAATACATAAGTATACTGCTTTTTATTAATGAAAATAGTGAAATTGGTCACATTACTGTTTTGAAAATTTAGATGTCTTCATCAGATGAAGAAACTTGTAATAATATTCTCCTTTTGCATTGAGCAAAAATACATATTGTTCTATTGAATTTAATACTACCTTCCATTTTGTAAAAGCAGGGGAATATATTGTGCACTTTCGTAATCAATGGAAACTTTTAAAACTTGAAAATCTTTTATTTTCATGGAGTAAATTGGAATGTTTAAGTTCTAAGAATCCTAGGTTGACCATGAAAACTATGTTTGCTTTCAGAGAGAACAGGAAATGAGAATGGGTGATATGGGTCCTCGTGGAGCAATAAACATGGGAGGTAGGGATCTGAAGGAAAAAGGCTTCTGTAATTTAAAATTTAATTTCTTTGGGACTGTACATGTTACTCATAGGTACTATTAATTTGTGACAAGTACTAGTTAAAAGAAATAGAGTTTTGTACTAGGAATTACAAAATCTCACTTTGCTTCCAAACTGCTGATTTTTTTTGAGTGAATATCTGCTTGTTAGTATTTTATTTTGAATACATGGAGAAATTATGATTTACAAGCTGGAAAAACAAAAAGGCAAGAAAAATGGGGGAGGGGATTCTTGAATTCCTCTGATCTGATATCTGCCTTAGCTGGTGCAGATATCTGCATATCCAATATCTAAATCTTCTGTTGCTTAAGAACTCTTCAGTGTTGCTTTGGGGGGCTGCCTGATCAGAAAAGTCGTAACGGTAATTGCGTGTATTGAAATGGTTTAGAATTTAAATAGGGTAGTTCTTGCTGACATGCTCATTAAAAGCTTAATGAATAATGAGGCTGGTATATTTATTAATTTACTGTTATATTGATTTATTTGTACTTGCAAATATTCTCAGTTCAACTGGTACTGTGAAGGCTCAATAAGTATGTTCCTAATAATTAGCACTTATTCCATATATTAAGACTGAAATGATTAGGGTTTTTTGTTTAATCATAATATCTGCTTTTAAACAATACTGAACTTAGAATACTTCTTGAAAAACAATATTGGGAGGATTTCTGATGTTTATAAAAACAGCTTAAAATTGCAGACTTAGGAAAAGATAGTATTGTTCTTGTGGATAATAGATTTGAATGTATATGTGAGATTTAAGTGCTATGGCTTAACTTAGTGAATGTGAATTTATACATTAGTATATTTGTTTGGCCAAGGTTTAATATTCATTTCATGTTCACCAACAGCAGCACATTTACAAATGTGCAAAAAATGATTTTTTTCCTTTTGGAAAGTAGTTTTGAAAGGTTAAAATTACTTGGTCTTTACAATGTCTTCCTTTTTAAAATAATGAAATAGTATTTAGAAGCATATGTTTTCACTTTTTTTTTAACTTTATAGTTGTATTTTTGCCTGTTATTTTCATACACTCAAAAATTCCCATTTAATTGGGAAACTTAAAACACTAATATTGTAGAATCTCTTAGTGCCAATTTTCCAGATCTGTATTTTATGTCTTTATATATATATATATATATATGTATTCTAAATTTTTCTAGATGCATGCATATTTATAGCAGTCAGTTGATTGCCCTTCACTTTTCTTAGCATATTTTAATGTTTAAGTCCATCATAGACCTACTTAAAAGGTTTTGAATATGACTTTCCGTATAAACATACTAAAAATGACTGCTTTAGAAATAAATATGTAATTTCAGAAGAGGTCATAGTAACAGCTAATTGCCCTTTTTTTTAAAAAAAGGGTAAGATGTCATAGTAAGTGGTGCTTAAAGGTGGTGCTTTTTCCGCAGTATATAGTTTTTAGATTAGTTTGTTGTAGAGTGGGTACTTTTCTGACAGTGGGGAACAGGGTTACTGGAAAGCAAGGCACCTTTGTGCTGCTTTCAGTTAGTACAGAGCACTCAGTAAACCTTCTTGTCTGCAGCCAACAAGCTCTGAGAGGCCACGTATATAAGCCATGGGATAGCATTGCACTGGATGTGCAGTGTGGGGTCCAGCTAATAAACATTTTTCTAATACGAAGAACAACTTCATGGGAATTGTCTTCCCTTTGGAGATTGCTGACTGTGGCTTCTTGCAGCTGTGTCAGCCCTTGATGCGTGCAGCGTAGATACTTGTAGTGTATATAACAGTAGAAGGGTAATTGGACATGAATTACATGTGACCAGCTGGGCCCTGCCAAGTTTAAGTGCCATGGTAAACATGCTATAGAAAGTAGTGTGGACTGGTTTCAGTTAGCTGCAGTACAAGCCCTGAGCACTGCCATCATGGTAGTCATGCTGGGCACTTTTAACCTCTGAAAACAAAGATTTTTCTGGATGTGCGTAGTTCTGTACTTTTCTCCCTTTTCATCCATATTTAGCGCTCAGTGGATGGCACTAAAGGCAGTTTTATCAAGGAGTCAGCTTCAGTTTTCTCTTGAATTGCAGAACCTGCACCATGAACACATTTATGGGTATATAAAAAGTACCTAACTACACAGGCTTTCACTTGGCCTGGTGTTACAGGGAGAAGTTTTGGAGAAAAACTTGTGGCAAAACTCAAAAGTGAGTTTTGCTTTTTGAAAATCATAGGGCTTCTCAATCTCAGCTAATAAAACTGTGTAGTACTTAACACATAGCACTGTGATGCATGGATTATTTTTTACTACACTGCTTGCATTGGGCACTTCTGTAGATGATTTGGCCTAGATCTGCAATTTTAGCAGTAGTGTTCTTGGATGTAGTGATTGACTGACTGCTGTAATACTTGTGCTCAGTGCAGGTTATAAAGGTGCAGTTTTGCATGTGTGCAGATGGTAAAAACCTGTATTTAGGCTAGATGACCTGTTTACAGTGATGCTCACTTCTGTATTCATTACTGGAAAAGTAGTAGTTCTCATGACAGACTGATTTTTGATATGGAAATGATGATTAAGTTTCAGTCTGGCACTGTCTATTATTTCTTGAGTGGGCTCAGGTGTTGCCATGACTTAATGCGGACTAGTTCCTTGAGGCACATTTTCTATTACCAAATTATGAATGCACACTCTTGGTTGATTGAGATGGATTATCAGTGTGGAAATAGTGTCTTAAAAGTTGATGACCTCATATAATAGCAGACATAACCGGACCTTTTCTTTCTTTCTTATAACATTATAAAATGTCACACATGCAGTTTTACTTATACATTGAGTATAT
>JAUBNY010000877.1:6363667-6375646 GCA_032275445.1 Crypturellus soui
TACTCTTGTCCCTGTATCTCAATCTTCCATTACAGACTTAGTCACAAGAGACTTGTGAGCAGAGTCCATCTGGTGTTGAAAATTTAACTCAGAAAATCTTTGGAAAACAAATTTGTATGTATGTTTTATTCATAACTGAATGAATGGATTTCAGTAAGCTATATACAATATATTTGTGCAGAAGAAAAATCTGCTACAACATCAGTGTGTTCTCCTGATGGTTCGGGTATCCTGCCATCACAAGAGAGGAGTTATTTGTGCCAGCTGGTTTTAAGGCTTTCCTCTGTGGAATGCATTATTGTATGTATATATTCTCCCCGTGTGTGGCTTGAAAAGAAACAACTCTGTTACCACTGGGTAACTGTTCAGTTTAAAGGCACATGTGTGTTTTCATGTTAAAATAATTGTTTGCTTCTAATAGAATATTCATGTGCATTAAAAGTCAATGAGCTTAAGCATTCTTGGTAAATGATTTGTAGGGTAAAAATTTGAAAAGCACCCATTTCTAGCACAGTAACTCAGGCTGATTGAGTGATGTGGTAAAACTGACTATAAACCTACTAAGAAACATTATGATTCAGATTTTGTCAATGGTGGAAGATGATGGAAAAGGCCTATTAGTTCTACTCCTCTAATGGCAAGAAAGTCAGCATGTTATTGGTTAATGTTGTATTTTTTCTATACAAAATGGTTTCAAAATAATAGGTTTTTTGTTTCTTTTCAGTTTACTCGCGTTTTCACAAATTATTAAAATTCATCAGTATGAGTTGTAATGCTAAACTGATTTGATGCAATAATGAACCCTAATTTTATCAGAACAACATGTATATAGCTTAAGGCATGGGATGCAAACTGCAGAGTGTGTATGTGTTTTTAATATACATTTGTGGTGGTCTTATTGAATTAAAATGGGAATAATGGCCATCAGGAGAAAAGTAGACACATGGCTGCCATTTTGGAAGTACAATATTTGAAGTGCCAGGGTTGTGTGGCTTACGATGATAGCAGATTGTTTTGATAGAACTAGAGTTAATATGTTTGTGGGTGTTCACCTATCTTTTCCTAGTCTCTTAAATTTTAATGCTACTGTCTTTTTGCTCAATAATTTGAGATAGAAATCACATTTTATAATTTGTAATGCAATAGCAAGTGAGATTTAAAATCTACCTGATAATTTTTAATGTTACAACACTTTCAAGAAAGCTACAACTGGTTTTACTGAGCCTGTTATCTTGAAAAAAAAGCTGCTTTTTCACGAAGCACAAAGATTTGTACTTAAGCTCTCTGATTTCTTGCTGTGCACTCAGTTGAAGGATGCATCACTTTGAGTTAGTGTCTGATTTATTTACACATTTTTCCCACGCGTTCTGATTGTGGCATTTGCATTGGGATTGAGAAAACTACTGTGATTTATTTGGTAGTTGTCCACTGTAAAGCTGTAAGGGGACATGTTTACAAAATGTAATTTGAATTAAAGAAGTCCTGTTTTTGTTGTTTTTGTGGGGTGTTTTTCAAGGCTTTTTTGAGGTATTTCTCTCTCATTTTTACTCCAAAGGAGAACACTTATTTGGGCCATTGTATGTGTTCTAGGTAGATTCCTGGTACTCATCTCTATAGTGTCTGTATCAGCAGTTCCTTAAACATACCGTATCTGTGAAAAATGATTCATTCTTTCCTTGTTAGCCTCATGGTATTTTAAGTGCTTTTTTTTTTTCTAGCAAATAGAAGGGGTGGGTGGGTGTGTATGTGTGCGTGTTTGTTTTTGAAGGTTATTACAGAGATAAATGTGATAGAAAGACTGTGGAATAAAAATGACTAAAGCTCCAGCTTAAATAGGTCTGCCAGTGCTAGCAGTGGGTTTGTCTTCTATTACAGAATGTTATTTGTTATTTTTAAAATACACAGAAACAAAGTCACTAAGTCCTTAAAAAAGGCAAATAACTCAAATGTTGTTTTTGGACACATTTTAAAGCTTCTGTAAAGAATGCTTTTTGTTGCTGAAGACAGACTGCCAAGTTCTGATTATAATAAAGGTTTCTTAGGGCTGCCTGCTCATGTTTATATTTGTATCTAGCTCAGTAGTAAGGCAGAGCTATGTTTTCCTGTTTTAAGGATAACTGACACTAGGTATACAGTGAATTTTGTTTAAAAAAAGAATAGTCCTAACTTCTTTGAAATAGTTTTAAAAAGGTTTTTGTGTGTGTGTGTGTGTGTGTTTTGCTGCAAGATCCTGCTCACATGCTGGTAGTGATTTACCTTTCTTATTTTTCTATCTGTCTCACTGTGTATTCCTTTTCTCCAGTGTACACATGTACTTGACATGTACACTCTCCTCCTGTACTGGCTGACTGGGAAGCACAGTGAGCTCCTGACTAATTTTTCTGCTTGCTGTTGTAGTACAAATAATAGTAATAACAAAATATATGAATATATTACTGTACTTACTGTGATTTTAGGATACTTCTGGAATTTCTGTGGAAAAATGCTTGATTTTCATGTGAGGCACTGTCTCAGCACTCCCATATTTTAAAAATATAGAACATGTCTATAGTTTATATTTTTATAGAAACAAAATACACAGACTACTTCATTCTGGAGTCATGCGACTCAATCTCTGCACTACTTTATCAGCCTGTGATCCATGAGCTCTGGTCACTGTGACAGCAGAAGGTAGCTGCCAAAATATATATAAAAAAAAACCTGCATGTATTCATTTTTAAGTGAAAAGTGTGAAATAAATGTTCAGAGCGGTCTCTATATAGTAAAGAACAGAAATATACAGATGGATTTATGGATATCTCTTCCTTTTTTAAGCCATTTTTTATTGAGCAGAAGGGAAGTAGTGAGAACACTTGGAATACTGTAAACATTGTTTCCACGGTATGGTGATGATCTGAATGGTCTAAGGTCCAGCACGTAGAACTACATTTGTATTTGTTGTGTCAGTTACTTAAAAGGGAGCTTTCTGGCATTTAAAAAAAAAATCGGTTATGGGTACAGTTCTGTCTAGTTTCTTCTGTTCAGTGTCTTAGAGAAAGAGCATAACAACTTGCTGGTGATCCAGACACACTAAGCTGTGTTTTCTAAGACTACAAAAAAGATAATACAGTTTTTCTGAAAAAGAAAATTCCTTAACTTGAGATGTTTTATTGTCCATATTTCTGTTTTAGACTGAAATGCATTTGGATCTTAAAATAAAATAAGTTGGAGACCAAATCTTTGAACCTTCTTTTACTGGAACGTGTATTTTCACTTTCAGTCCTAGATTTGACAGTTGAAAATAGAATCATTTGCAATTACAGCTTCTTTTTATAAAATTATTACAAGAATGCACCACCTTATATATAACCTATCATATATATATATTAAAAAAAATCTTATTTCACCTTATATTAACGTACCAGTTATATAACTAATCTTAGTCTAAATGAGAATTCCTCAAAACCCTAAAGGCAAAACAGCAAGTGAGTTTTGTTCTCTGATGGCCAAAGGCTCATATTACTTAAACATATCGTAGGAAAGCATTTTTTTGTCAAGCCTTTTTTTTTTTTTTTTTTTTTTTTTTTTTAGGCCAATAAATGGCAGTGCCTCTGTTTGGTTAAATTGAAATAAAATTTAAACTGGTGAAATAAACATTTGAATTATTTTAAAGCAGGTGAGGTCAGGCAGTAGCTGACAAAGTCACTTTAGGTTGGACCACAAATATGAAGCAAATCTCTGTCCCGTTCCAGAAACTTGGAATTATCCATATATCCTCAGGTAGTTCTGCAGAGTGTGAATCTCATATGTCTAGTTAGACTGTGCCCTAAATTATTTTTTGGGGCTCTGTGCTATGTAAGCAGGTAGTCTCATCCTGAAATTTGGCATATTGCATGGGCTTTTAGCTCTTTCAGAATTAATATTCCTTCCTGTTAAAATATACTTATTCTTGAATGACTAGTTGAAAATGAGACAGTGGCCTATGGAAAATCCAGGGATTGGATGTTACTTTTTTAGATTATTGGTTATTGTGTAGTATCTTAGTGGCAGCTTGGGACTTCTTCTAACTGCATTTATTTCTTTGAAATCAATTTGCTGAAATAGGAGGAGTTGATACTTAAAAACAGGATTGAGTAATTAACCTGCAGTTTTTTTTTGTCTAAAACCTATCTTTTAGAGGTGGTGAAATAAACTGAATACTGAATTTTCTGAAAACCAATACTTGTGAAACAATCCCTTTTATGTTCTTTTTCAGTGGGATAGATCCAATAGGTCTTTTCCATCTCAAACTTCCTTAAGCTACAACAAAAATTAATATAGTTGAAATTTGGAGGTTTTCACATTACACAGCTTCAGCCTTACCAAGTCTGACAGATAAGTCTGATGTTCATTTTTAGTAAGCAGGAAGAGGCAGTTTTTTTCAGAAGAGCAGTGGAGAGTAGGTGCTGGGTTTTTTTTGTTTTTTTTTTTTCCCCTCCTAATGAAATGAACCATGTGAAGTTTTAACTTTAGAGAAAAACATAACCTTCTTACAGGTAAAGATCACTTTAAAACCGCTTTCACAGAGTAATTCTATTTTTATATCCAGTCATATTAAAAGAAAAAAGTCCCTGTACATGTCGATAAACCTGACGATGTTGTATAGCAACTGAAGTTGCAAACAAAATGCTGTTCATAGAAGGTATGAAATTCCAAAGAAGCTGAATTGTGTTGCTGCGTACACGTGTTGTGTGGGTTTTTTTACTTTGTTTTGCTTCATGGCTTGACTACAGTTTCTGTTGTTCCTAGCTTTACCAGTGCTTTTGTATCTATTTTTTGTAGAGTAACATATAGCTGTATAAGTTTGTTTGAATTTACACATGTACTTATTGTATTTTGGAACATCGGTGCTTGACTTAAAAGAAGTGCAGTGAGAATAAAGATGCTATTCTTGCTTTTAATCCCCAAGTAAAAAAGATTGCACAGAAGCAGGAATAAGTGTCCTGTGTGTAAACTGAAAAAAGTGGGAGCAAAAAAATAAAGTAACATAATAAAAATGGGAAAATTGTCGCTTACTTTTGTACATTTGATATAAATATAAAATTATCTTGAAAGGTGGTTGTTATGAAAAACCTTGAAAACTAATATTAATAGAAAAGATAGAAGTACCAGTTGCATTAATATCTTGAATTTTTGTGAACTTCAGGTTTAGCATTATGCAGATTGTCTTAATTTCATAGAGCTAAAGAAAAAGTTTTTGTATTCTAAGTAATCAGATATACTTAACCAAGGTGAAAGAGGAAATGTAACAAATCTGTAAAAACATGCAGAAATACTAGGAATATTTGTTAATAAATGTTTCTGTAGGTGACCGTTCTTGCTGTTTGGGCATTTTAACATGCTGCTTGGTTTTATGTAGTTCCTTGCTGCCTACCATAGTGATTAGGTAGATACAACAATTTAAAAATCGTTCTGTCTGAACCCATTTCCAAAATGTAAATGTTATCCATTAAACAAGGTTATTGCTAGTGCAGAGATTATTGAAAACTTATAAGTTGAAACTAATCTTTTGAATATTTTTGTCACATTCATATTGGTACCATCTTTTCCTCATTGTTTGCTATAAAATAATTTATTCTGCAGTACTGTTGCTAAGCTTTAAATATTTTTATCTGGTGTAAAATTGAAAAAGAAACTGTAAGGCACTACTGCAGTACTGTAGCATGCAGTCCTAGTGCAGTGCAGGCTGAAAGCTGCTCATAAAAGTTTTAAATGCTTGTATGCTGACAGCAAAGCCTGAACAAATTTAAATTCTGAAAATTGAAATATTGTTCAGGTAGCATAGGTCGATTATTGTATATTAAAAATAATTCAGTACGTACATTTGTACAGATAGGAACGATTCTTCCTTTTGCCCTGCTTGCTGCTGCTTTGGGTCGTGCTTGCAGGGAGCAGGAACAGCGAGGGTGGTCACTCAAGCAGGACTCAGTGCAGGTATAAGCCAGTGTGTGCTGTAGCTACATTCTGCAAAGAGAACATAATCTTACATGTGTTCTTCATTATACCTGGCAAAGAGGGCAAGAATTAGAAGTAACAATTAACTTACTGCTAAAATGTTTTACCATATAGTGCGTGAGCTTGATTCATCTCTTCATTTTCTGTGGTCATTTTAGAAGGCAACATGTAAGCCAGTGAGCATGGAAAGTAATGTTCTTCACAGCTTGTCCAAGAAAAGTAATATGCACAGTTGCTTAAGAGAAGCAAATCTTTTCACTTTGTATTTTTTTCTTTGAAGAAAATACATAAATTGCAGTTACAGAGACTGGAAATAGTATGTCTTTAAAAATGCGAACTTCTTCACTGTTTGATACAGCATCACCGCGTTGTTCCTTATATTAATGTAAGAGCTTAAGGGGTGGAGCATTTTGAAGGTAAGATGCAACTCCAGCTTTAAACAACCTGAGATCAAAAGCCTTTTCCAGAAGGAAAAACAACTGTCTATCTTCTGCTTTGTTGCTCTGCGCGGCATCAGGATTCTCAAACTTCCGGCATTGTGCAAGTAGCTGTTCTACATCTGAAATTTTTCAGAACCAGAGCTATGCCAAATAATGCAAATAAAGTTTTTGACTAAATGGGGGTGGATAACGGAATTACCACGTTTCAGACACCAAACTTTCAGAGTTTTGAAATTATAAAATAATTGTGGTATATTGAATTACTGGTTTACAAGTGTCAGCTTCCTTGGCATTAAGGATCGACGATGTTTTTAGAACTACCATGTTTTATTTGTCTGTTGTTGCTGTGTTGTCCTTTGTGTAGCTTTTGTAATGTCACTTCAGTTAATCCATGTTTTGCCTCATTTATTCTTGAATCACAGTTGTCTATATCTCATGGTTTATTCACTCTCACTTCTCAGTGCAAATGCCTGTCTAGAAGGAAGATACTAGAATATTTTACATAACTATAAAATTTGGGAGTCTTTTGCTAAACTTGTTCATTCTGCATGCTTTGTGCAAAAGGTGCTTTTGCTACCTCTTACAGGGGGAAAGAGTATCAAGACATTAAAATAGGTTTAATAGGAAAGTAAGCTGAAGTCACCTTATATTGTTTTTACAATAACTGGCTTAGAATGTATCACTTGATCCATCTTTCTGCATGATTATGTCTCGATTCTCTTCTACTTATGGGCCATCTCAATATTTATATAAATATTTTTTCTCAGTTAAATCTTGATAATATTCTGCTTTTAATACATAGACACAAGCAGCACAAACGTGTAAAAGTGAATTAATAAAAATTCTTTCTTTTTTGGTCTGAATGTTACTAAGTTTCCAGAGTGCATAAAACATCCTAATTTTTAAAGTAAAAATCAGAAGATGTATTGGATGGGCGAAAGACAATCCACTGCATTGAAGAACAGTTTCTGTGCAGGATTTGTGGAGAAATGTTGCTCTTGCATGAGTTGCATTGTGTTAATGGACATGTAGTTATTTATCCAGTTTTCCCAATTGAGAAAGTAAAAATTACTCATTCTGAGGAATTAAAACTACTGTTTATGTTAATTTTAACCAGCTTTAGACCTAATTAACTATGCCAGTATGTTAACAGTAGGACTGGTGATACTAAACGTGTTGTGGATTTAGCTTTGCAGTAAGAATACGTGAAGTGGAAAAACTCAAGTAATGGCATTTACTGAAGAGTGATATGTTTTGCTTTTAAGCCCACTGGGATAAAAGCTGATCTTGGTTTAGCATTATGCTTATTACCTTTTAACTGGAATCTTTCTTGTGTCTTTTTCCACTTCCAGTTATTCATAAACCTGATGTCTAGATGTCTGGTACTTGGAGGGAAATAAATACCAATTAAAAAATTTTGCTCACAACTCTGATACTAATATTTGCACTTGAACTTCATTGCTCTAATAATTGTATCACAAATTTAAAAATCATATTTTTAGATTCTGGGGGGAGGAAAGGGGTTGATTAATTGTTTATTGCTTACTACCAGAGGCCTCAAATGGAAAAAAAAAAAATCAGAAACATAATACTGTTGTAAAAAAAAACTTTCTCGATTTTTTTTAAACGATTATGAATCTTCAAAACCACCCAATGTCAAGGAAGCTGGATGGTGCATCTTTTCAAGAAAGTGGGAGGACTTTCTATTTTAGCAGGTATTTTAAATGTCTGTGAAGTATTAGTGCGCTAAATACTTCTCTGGGTTGCTACGGGGTATGTGGAATCCCAGTCTTCAGTTAGTATTATGCTGAAAATTCACATTTTCTCACTTTCCTCAAAACTTTAAAGGAAGCAGCTTGGGCATCACATTACTTGCTCATACTAAAGTTTTGGGCTGAATCTTGCATCTTTGAAGACTTTCAGTGACCTGCTGTGGATATCTTGATCCTTTCCCTGTAGAATTTCATTTCCAGTTCTGTCTGGAGACTTCTCTTTATTGTGAATGGCTTTACTGATTCCTGATGATACAAGCTGTGTAAAACTTCATTCAGAAGGCTTTAGTACTAAATTTGACAGAAATAGATAAAAGTTATCAGATGCACAATAAAAATATAGTTCTTCATCTGATTCTGTGTTTCCTTACATCTCCCCACATGTATCTTGTTAGCATGTGAATACCATGTATGTTTTAATGTATTGTGATGTTAAAAAGAGGATTTTTCAACACTTTGTGTTGAGAAAGTCTCATGTCAGTTCTGGTTTAATTTCTTTTTTAAAGTTTCTCAGTTTTGCAAATAAATATACAATAATTAAGCAAATACTATAACATTTAGATAAATGCCTTTCTCTTCTGGATTTTACAGATGTGGGAGATACTGATACGGAAAAATGTGAATGTTTGATCTTTTTAGTTTCTGAACGTTTTTTCACCTTCACCTTTCAAAATTGTGGAAGCTACTATTAAGATTAAAAAACTCATATTTCTGACTGTTGTTGCAGAGTTCTGCTAAAAATGAAAATTATGTAAATGTATCCTTTGATGGACAAAAGTAACCCGAAAATCTGGGTTGCATTAAGGTTGATAGATTTATCACTTTGGCAAGAGAATCAAAGTAATGCATAGTTCAGCAGTCAACACTTGAGGTAGCTTGTCTGTTGATTGGATACGTTTACAGCTGTATTTTTTCCCATTTCTTTAAATTCTGTATTGCCTTTGGTTATTTCAGGAGTTAACTTTTCCAGCTTCAATTACAGTGTTCATTTTTCAAGAGTATTTCCCTATCTCTTGGTCTGTTTAGTGAATTTAAGTCGCACAGTGGCAGCTACTGTACATGGTGGGGAGGAATGGCCATAGGTATGCAGAACCTATGCAAACCTAAGTTGGGCTTGGAGTACATAATTTGGCTCATCTTCAGGTCAGTTGCAGGCTGCTTGACCTTACACTTCTTGTGGGATCATTGTGCAGCACCTCATAACGCTGCTTGTGTGAGCAAGCGTGAATAGCAACTCAACAGTGTCATATGCAAAACTGGAAAAAATAAAAAGCCACTATACTTGACTATCAACAGCACAGATTTCTTTAATATTTCAGTGTATACTGCAGAAAATGAGTACGTTGGATGATTATTTTGGTCTCAAGCCACTAATTTTCTAATGAAGCAGCTGTCCCATCTGTCCCATTTCTGCCTTTGTCTCCCAATGAATGCTTCCTTTGAGCTTTTGAACTGTTTGGCATTTGTTTTAGTTTGCACAGTGTGGCATGAACTAGAATCACCCATGCTCCATAAGAGCACTTTGCAGTCAAATGTTGACCAGATGCAGTGTTTGGTAGAGCTCAGAATCAAGAGAAATTGGCCAAGTTAGGTTTTAAATTCCACGAGAGTCCCATTAAGAGGAAGCAAGATCAGGATAGGAGGACTAACTGTAAATTACGCTCTTTGATACCGTTCCATTAAAAACAGTGGAAAGATGTGATAACAAGTAAATGTACTTTCTGCCTTTCGAAGAAAGTGATATATGAAGTGCACAGAACTTTGGAGTTGAAATATGGACTTCATCTGAGGAACATGGAGCTTCTTTTCAAGACATAGTAAAGGATGTTTGTAGCGTGTTAGAATGGATTTTTTTTCCTTTTCTACATCAGAAGTTACAAACAGGTAACTATGAAGCACCAGCTTTTATATTTTAGTCTATTCATAAGCATTTTCTCATTAATGTGTTATTTTAAAATTTGTCGCTCAGCATTTACCTTTCACTTCTGTATGTGTTTTCAATATACAAGGATTTTAGTATGGGCTTGTCTCTTGAAATCTGAATGAACTTTGTGTATGATTAAAATTAATGCTAATTGTCTGATTCTGAATAGCTAACACTTGAAGATGAGGCCAACTGATCTGACTTGAATCATATGTAAGATGACAGCAAAAGGAATTTCTCTATTTCTTACCATGTGGTCTTAGCCTAGACTTGCGCAAAAGTGAAGTATCTTTTAAGAAGTAAAAAAGCTTAACGTTAATGATAGTCCTAAAGCACACTGACATACCTGGCAGTTCAGACTGTTACCCAAACTTGAAAATATTGCTAGTAACTGCTAGTATCTTGCTTTTCTTCAGTCCTTTATTACGCAAGTACTTCGGTAGTTATACGAGAGAGCAAGCTCGATATTCTATTGATATTTTGTTTACTTGATATTTAGAACTATTTCACATCAGGTAGGAACAATGATTCCTATAGGAATTAGTCCCTATTTAAATTACAATGAGAAGAGGAAGCTGGTAAGTGGGAAGTTGAAGTAAATCTTTGTGGAGTGTCAGTTCAGCTGTACAAGGACAAAGACACGTCTGGGTCCCAGCTTGCTGGATGGTAAATCTTGCATAGTAATAGGAAGCTGGGAATCTCTGCGCTAATCCTAGACAGCTGAATTGAAAGAGTATTGTGCCTTACAAGTGTGTCACAGGTTCCTTGGCATTACTGTGTGCAACTTCATCCCAGGTCTCAATAGCTGCTTAGACTAGGCAAGTGCAGTCTTTTGTTTACTGTAAAGGCTACATATGTAATATTTAAACACATAGGTAAATTACTTCATGGCTGCAAAATAAGTCTTCATGAGAACTGTTACATTCAACATTCTCTTGTGGTTTTTTTTTTTTTTTTTCGTAAACAGGTCTGATTTCAATGGACCCATAGAGCATTTGCAGGATACACTGCAAATTATTAACACTGTGTTTTCATCCTTGTGAAATACAGATTGTTTCCTGTCTTTTTCCAATCCAGTGCAAGATCATCATGTTTTTTTTTTCCTTCTAGAAATTATAATATTGCTACAATAAATTGTATTTATTATGGTATAGGTAGCTGCTTAGTATTTGTTTTGGTGAAGCTATCAGAGGTATGAAAAGTCAGTGTTCCAGTAGTAAAATTGAGCATAGGAGAGAAATTTAATTGCAAAAAAGTAATTATCAAATCTAAGTAAAACTTTTAAGTTTAATGATCTGTATGAATTAATATAAGCTATGTTAGCTGCTAAGCTCTGCTTAGCTACTGAACGCTTCCTCACCAAGAAAACTGCATGTATTCAGCATTGCTATGTTATGTTTTCAAATGAAACGCTTGAGAGATGAAAGCTCAGAGTGAAACATCGACTGAGTAGTTGATGTTTACATAGACCACAGGCTGCCCTTCCCTTTCCCCCAACACAATCATATGGCTTAAGAAGCTTTAGTCCCACAAAGATTTTTTTTCAATTCTGCTGTCATTATTTTGGAAGAGGAAGGTAGGACACTGACCTTACTTGACACCTGCTTCAAAAATGACAGGTAAGGAATCTTACACAAAGCTCCCCCTTCCCTTCCTGTAAAGTTGTATAAAGAACCATTACTAATGCTCATTTTGGAATAATGCTCTGTACCTCAGTTAGTTTTGCAGTTCCTTGAGAACAAAACCCCAGGAAGTTTCCCTTGAGACTAGAATGCCTTTTTTTTTTTTTTTTAAGAAGAATAAAATATCCTTGAACTGCTGAGGTATTTGCATTTCAACTATACACAGATATTCTTGTGATTGCAAAGGC
>JAUBNY010000877.1:6380670-6397631 GCA_032275445.1 Crypturellus soui
ACCCCCATTTTGTTAACAACACTTAGTTGCAGGGATCCAAATATTTCAGTCACGAAGCATGAGAGGGGGATCTTTGGCCTTGGGTACTGACAAGCTGAGCAGAAAGCAATTTTGTCTGAGCGTGTGAGTCATTAAAACCCTCCAAACAGAAGGTGGAAGTTAGGACAAGTGTCAGGAGTGGGTTTTTCAGAACAGGGCTACACTGGCTGCAGTTCGTGCTCAAGTCTGAAAATGTGAAAACTTGTTGGGGTTCTTGAATGAGCTGTAGCTGCTAAACGTTAAGGAGCAAGAGTAGAAAACTCTGAATACGCGAAGCTGTGTGGTAGCTAGATACATTCATTAAGAGTTATTTCCCTGTTAAAAAAGTGGATATTTGAGGGGAAACAAAACAAAAAACAAGCTATTGTATTTTCTACTTTGTTTAAAATGGTTTGGTTTGCCAAACCATTTGGTTAGGTTCTACTTGGTTTAAATGGTTATTTACTGTCTTTTTATTTTTTAGGATACTATTAGAGTATTAAAATGCGGATGAAGATGGACTTGTGCAGAATCCTGCTTCTACCTTATGACTACATAAAGGCAGAATCTTAAACAGGTTTTAGTATAAGGTACGTATTAAGTTATTTAACTTTTTTTTTCCAGCAATCACTAAAATCTGCTTTTTGTTCGTATTTATCAGCCGAAGTAGAATAATTCTGCTTATGCTTCAGCTAATATTTACTCTCTGATAATGCACGTCTATTCTTTGTGTAATTTCCGCCTGTGGTTCATGTGTTTCCCAGTGATGGGGCCTGTACCCAGCATTCTACAGCAGCTCCCTAGCGCACCCGGTGTCCCCGGGCCCTGGGCTGCCCTGGGGTCGCTGCGTCCAAGCTGATGAGTTTTGCTGTGGTTCTGTGCTCAGGAGACAGTTTGAGTAACAGCGTTGTCCTTCCCAGAGCTGAGCCGTCTCCGGGATCAGCACGGAGGCTCTCTGACTTTCAATCTGACTTGCTCTGGGGAGCTGGTTTCACTGTAAAACTTGGGTGGAATTTGGCTGCCTTGCAATAGGGATTGAGTTTAACCTGCCCTAGGCATGAGCAGCACCAGTGTGGCACTGTCAGATACAAGTTTTAATTGGAGATCTATGCAGCTTGGTTCAGCTTCCGAAAGGTCAGTTACTTTTGTAAAGTACAAATGATTTTAAAAGCTGATGGAGGTTTAAGATTTGCAAGTTATACTGATAACGTGAGGAATTTGGGCAAGTTCTTTCATGTTCATGACTGGCCTAGAATTGAGAGCTGCCTCTGTTTCTCTATTTACTGCTAACGCCTCTGTAACGAAGGAGCAGTGTGTAATGCCGAGGGTATCTGTAGCCGTGGGGGACTCTTTTCCCATCTCGCTGGTTTGGGGAGACTGCAGGCTCTTCCTGTGCCCAGCTCTGTGGCGCTGCCTCCCAACTGGCCTCTGCAGCCCTGGACACGTGCAGGGAAAGGCCCGCAAAGCTGGACTGTGTCCCAAAGAAAGCCCCAAAGCAGGGAAGCGGTTGTAGGAAAACTGCTGTATTTATGTATGCTAAAATTAAGTCCTACCGTCTGGAGACGGTAGCGGTTTGACGGTTCTCCAGGAGCCACAGAGGTGTCCTCCTCTCGACCTATTCTGTTCCCTTCCTGTGAAGGGAAGAAGGGGTGGCCGCGGGGTGTCTTGGAGTTACAAGCGCTGCCTTGACTAGCAGCTGAATGGGGACTTTGTCTCAGTAGAGCGATAAAATCCTTGCTGCTCCCCTTGTCTGCAGGGCACAGCCGAGGCTGCAGCTCCAGGCGCCAGCGTGCGCCTGCTGCACCACCAGCAAAGCCGAGGAAACCCCAGCACGAAGCGTGAGGGGCTTCGACTGCAGCTGGAACGTGCTGTGCACACTGCGGAATAAGATACAAAAGATTGTGGGAGAGTGAGGCAAATCGGTCCAAATCACCCCTGCTCAGTTTGTTCTTTCTCAGCCTTTACATGAACAGTATTTTAGAGAGATCAGTGTTGGCTGCAGCGTGGCTGTCCCCCCTTCTGCTTTGGGAATGAACTTTTGCTTGCGGTTCAGTTATTCCAGGAAGTGCACTGGCTGCTGATTTAATTTCTAGGGAAGCTACAGTGTTCTCTTGGTCTTTTTGCTGCTGAAATACCTAAAATGTAGAGGAGTTTTTCAGATAACTGCTTGGTGATGCTAGAGAATCATAAGCACCTCCCAGCTCCTGATCCATCCACCTATATTTGTATTTACACTTCAGCCTGAATCTTAATTTTGTCAAAATATTGCACTAGGTTTTAATGAATGCTACCAGAGACCATCCTGCCTTGGAAATGGAAAATGTTGTGCTGTGCCGTGACTGTGTGCGGAATTCTGCTCTTCAGGTCAGCACCAAAATGATCCCCCGTGGTGAGAATATAATAGTGTTTTTAGTCATGAGGGTGTTTCCAGCGGCTGAGATGCTTGTGAAGAGACTGTGCTGGTGCTAAAGCTGCATTCTGGATCTTGCCTGAGTGACTGCTGTGCACCACATGCTGCCACCTGAGTAATCCAGTAAAACTGGCACTGGCTAAGTAGCACGGAGGGATGAGCTGAATCTGCCCCACGGCTTCATGCTCTCGTCCTTGGCAGGTTTCGTCGTCCTGCAGCCCTGGGAGATGGAGCCCACGGGTTGTTCTTGTAAAATGACGTGAGGGGGATCATCAGTGCGGAGATGTCCTGATCTCAGGGTCTGTTCAGCTGCTTTGCTGCCCCCACCAGTCACCCCACAGTGGAAAAGAAGCACTAGAAAAATCTGCTGATGGTCAGGATCTTCTCTGAGGAGCAGAAGTTGCATCTTTTCCACCAAAGCAGCAGTATGGGAGGCTAAGTTGAGCATTTTCTGCTGTGAGACAACAGCGATGCTTTACTTAGCTTTTGACTCCTACTACAGCCTAGACTGTACTGGGAGCTGGATTTAGTTTTCAGGTCTCTAGTGCTCTTTTTGGGAAATGACATTGATAAAATGAATTAAATTTGCAGATATTACAATTGGAGTCAGGGTAAATGATGCATTAAAATAGTGTTTCTAGGTTAAATTATTGTTTTTGGATTAGTAAACACTACTAGAGGTCAATGAGTAAGACTATGTTAAAGCACTGACACAGAACAGAATAAGGGAAAATATAGTGCCAGACTTAAGAGTCTCAATTTTGTGTTTCGTTTTAAACTACTGTATCAAGTTTCATTTAGAACAGTCATGGTAGTTACCTGGGGTGAGTTGTGTGAGCAACGACTTAAAAATGGTGAGAAAATTGAACTACCTGGGAGACTAAAGCTGCGGGGAGATTTCATGAGCTGTGCAGTGAAGTTTTGTACTTTCAAGCTACAGTAAAAACACTTGTTGTCTTAACATGGCCTAAAAGCTAATGATAAAAAAAAAATATTTTGATGCGTTAGATGTTAACATTGTGCTGTAACATACCAGCAGTGTAACTGTATTTCAGGATTTATTTTTCCAATAAAATTATTTCTAATTAAGCTGTGAAGAGCAGGAAGCTTGGTCTGTATCTCCTGAAAGGGGAGGAGGCCCCTGGTTCGGCAGAGGGCAGTGGGGCTGGTGCTGGCACCAGGCGCAGGCAGCTCCACAGGGGCCTCCTGGGACCTGGAGTGACTGCGGGGCCAGGAGGCTGCGGCGGGAGCGAGTCCAGCGACGGCCTCTGGAATGGGGGCGCTTGAGCACAGCCTTGGTGGGAGCCGGCTCTGTGCTGCTCGGCAGGCAGGGGCGCAGCACTAGGAATGTCACCACTGTCTTCAGCTCCGCTGTGGGCTCTGGGCTGTGGCTGGACAGGGCCGCTTGGGAGAAGAAACGCTGCTCCATGGAGTGAGGCTCTTTTCTTTCCTCTCCAAAATGAGGGTTGTCATCCACTACTACAAGTTGTCTGAAGAGTTTGTGGAACTCCTGCTCAAAGCCCAACAGCCCATGCACAGCCTGAGTTCATTCCTGTGTTGATGTGTGCAGAGGGTTGAGCGGGATGCACCTCAGGACCATTTCTCCATTTCATTATGAACAGGCAATGTGGATGGGAGGGCGGTAGCAATTTTCAGTGTACTTAAAAATGTCACCTCATGCTACAAATCAAAATGGTGCAGGTCAGTGCTGGTGTCATCTGAACTGGTTTGTCCGCCCCTGGGAACACTGAGAGCTCTTGGGAATCGCCTTGTTTTGGGAAGAGGCAAGGCAGGAGGCAGAGTGTAAGAGAAGTCCCATCCTTGGCTTCCAGGCCAAGGAAGGAGTGGTGTCTGGGGCTATGGGGGTCCTGTCTGTACCAGGTCCCCATGAGGGCAGGGCACAGCAGGGTTGGGAGAGCAGCTGCCTCTGTGCCCCCTGCAGGCCCTTCTGCACAGGTTCTCACAGCAGGAACATGCACAAAGCTTGGCCCTCCACCCCCTTCTTTGGATAAATCTGCATGTAAATACCTGGAAATGAGGGACCTGAAAGCTGAGGACCTACAGCAACGCGATCAGCTATTGTCCCTGTAATCAGTAGGGATGATTGTGTTGGGTGCACAAAATGGCACTGCTCTGCGAAGTTTACCTAGAATTCTCCTCCTGAATTTGTCCCTCCTGTTGACCATAGAAATATTGAGCAAGTTGTACCCTCTCAGAAGAATGAGACTGCTTAAGGTGGGGTTTGCGAGTCAGAAGCAGCTTGGGGGCCATCTGGGTCATGTTGTCCTTGAGCACATGGTGGGTAACACAGGTCCTGTTGAAACCTGCCCCACAGCTTGATGGGTGTCAGGGTTTAACGGAGACAGCTGCGGGCTTGTGTGGGGGCTTTGTTACAGGGACTTTTTTGTGATCTGTGTTAAGTGCAGGGGTGAGAGAAGGAAGCCAGGAAAAATGGGGGCCTGGATGCCACCTTTGCTTTAGTCTTTACTGGATGATGGAGAGAGGCTGGAGAAAGGAAGACTGTCCCTGCATCAGGACAGGGTCTGTGGAGAAAGTCCTGGTGGACACCAAGGTGACCATGAGGCAGCAATGTGCTGTCGTGGCTGAGGCCACTGGGATCCTGGCTGCACCTGGAGGAGCGTTGCCAGCAGGTGGAGGGAGGGGATCCTGTCCATGTGCTCAGTGGTGCTGGGCCCGCACCTGGAGTGCTGGGTGTGGTGCCGGCCGAGGCTGTGGTGACTGTTGTGGCTCTGGACCTCGCTACCCTCTCCCCAGGGTCAGGTCTTGCACATCCCTGGGACGGCTCCTGTCACAGTGAGCATTGCCAGCCCAGACCCCTGCAGGGCAGCTAGTGCCAACCCCCCCCCCCCCCCGGCGCCTCACGGTGCTGAAGGGAGCCAGGAACCTGAGCCACCCCCATCCCAGCCCTCTAGTTAAGGCCAGGACAGCTCACGGTCCCCACCCCTTGCCTTGCCTTGCTGCTGGCAGCCCGGGAAAGCTGTCAGTACCTCCCTCTTCTTCACCCTGCCTGAAGAAGGGGCTTTTACTGTGGTTACTTTCTCCACCAAAACTTCTTCTAAGCAAGTGGGTTACAAAGATGTAGTAAATTAGAGCAGCTTCAAACACCTTCTCCCTTCCTTTTAGGCACCTTTGGCAGAGATCTTTGTATCACCCAAGGGAATGATGCCTACAAAAAAAACATCTCCTGCACTCCTTGCCTGGCAAAGTTACTCCTCATGCCTGGCACCCTCTCCCTTCCTTAAGGCTCAAGCCAACTGTGACAACTGAAGCTTTCAGCTTAAACTGTGCAATAGGAGCTCAGTTGCCCCTGAAGTAGTGGATGACCATTTGGTCTGAGCCCTTCTGTGCCACTGTTCACAGCCCAGGAGCAGCTCACACTTCCCCAGAGGGGTACGATACACAACTAACTTCTTACCACACGTGCACTGCTAAGGGCACAGTGCTGGAATAACTGAGGAAGGGGTGAACACACTACACAGACACTAAACTGGAGGAAGGACCCTGTCCTTATTAGTCTTTCAGGATTCTTTCCTAATACCAGGGTATAAAGAGTCACGAACAGCAACTACAAAGAAATGCAGCTGCACCGAGTTCCAAGTGCAGCAAAACGAGTCATTGACCACGTTTCAGAGAGGCACCCCTAACATCTCTGTGTAGAAACAGACTTGTTAACATCCCCTCAACATTGTTTAAGCAAAAAAGAAAAAAAAAAAAAAAAAAAGGAGCAACTATTTTAAATGAAAGTAGAAATGAGTATTTATATGTCATAGGGCCCTTCTAGTTTTATTTGGCTTCATGTGACATTCCATATATTTAAATAGTGTACTTAGTTCCTACAATTGGCATTTCTTAATATGAAAGTTTTAAACTTCCAAGAACCAAAAATTAAAAAATTGGTTCACTGAAGTTTACATTAAAGTCACAGTTCTTAAGTCACAGTTCTTAAATCCATTAATATATTTGCACCATTTTGATGGTGAGCACTCAGATACAGAATTTATCCACAACTGTTTTGTTAACAATACAGGCACAGAGTGGCAGGTAAACTACAGCTGGCACCCAGAACAGTAAAGGCACAATCTGGATCTTTTTACTTTTCAAGAGGTTGTTTAATTTACAAACAAAAATATACTTCATGCTGAAGTTTTACATCTGTATTTTATAGCACAGAACCATTACAGAACTGCTGTCAGCTGATAAAATGGATTGGTTAAATTAAAGGGATAGCAGCTCTCGACACCAAGGAAGCTGGTATTGGAACGTGAGGGCACTGCCACTGTCCCACAGTGGGTTTGGAACAGCTGCAGACCTGTGTGCAACCCCGTGTCCATGGCCTGCGCTGCCCCCCGCCAAAGGTAGGTTCAAACTCCCTGGTTTACTCTTTCGGCTTGTGTTTGTACTGTCACCTGATTAAGGACTCCACAGTAAAGATACCTGCAAAACTATCAGTTGTTTCTCCCATACAAAGTTAGTTTCAGAACAGCGATGTAGCCAGGCCTAACTACCTGCAGAGCCCTAAAGATGAGACCTCCTGAGCTCGGGGGTCCTGCCTGCAAAGCCACCGCTGGGGCTCTCCAGAGGGCGCCACCAAACACAGAACCGCCTGCTCAGACACCAAAGGGCTTCAACCCAGAACCCAGCCCAGCCTAATGCCGTCCCTTCAAACTGTAATTACACCCACAGCTCTAAGGATAGACAGTTCTGCATTTTACATAGGAACATGAAAGTTAGGACGAGTAGAAAATTTTAGTTTACAAATGGAAAAGATCTATTAAAAAATTTTGTGTAGCTACTTTAAATAGTTCTTATATGCACCATTCCACATTGTGGAAAAGCTCAAATACGCAGTCTGGACTCCACAAGTTAAAGAAAACAGCATTATGTGTATTGGCACAAATACTTACACCCACATCTGTACAAAGTAACCCCCAGCAGGAACCCCGGCAGCCCTGCCCACCAGGGCAGCCTACTGGGATGCTCTGCCAAGGAGCCACGAGGCGGCAGCTTCGGCCCAAGTAAGCGCAGTGCCAAAGAGTTCCAAAATGCTGGTCAGTCCCTAAACAAGAATCAGGAGGAAGTCCAAAAAAGCCAGTGCTCCCCACAGTCACGATGCTGAGGTCACTGCAGCTGCACTCTGTAGGCTCCTATCAGCAGCTTCACCTGCAAGAGCAAACAAAGGGCTCACGTGAAAACTTCCCTCGTACGAGAACCAAGACCTCGGCCAGTGCAAGAGCAGCACGAGACAAGGTAGATCTACACAGGTGCTAGGGACTGGGGCAAGCAAAAGCTGCTCACAGTTTTTTGCCCAAGACCTTATTTTCTTTAATAGAGTACAGAGATTCAAATAAACACTGCTTTGTTGGTAATAACAGCTGACTCCCAACCTCACCTGCAGCCAACCACACACACTTCTCTTTGCCTACATACACTTACTGCTGGCATAGACTTTCTAAAAATAATACTTAGTAGAAAACATAAGGATAAGGAAAGTCTGAATTTAGAGGATGTAGAGGTTTCCCAGGCCTGTGTCCTGCGTTCGGATATTGCTACCGGAACAGGACAGGCTGGGAGCACGGCTCTGGCCCCGGCGGTTTCAGCCACTGGCCGCGACGCTGCCCTGCGCACGGACACAAACGACGCCCCAAGCCTGCCCTGCAGCCAGATCCTTCACGCTGCAGCGTGGCTTCACCTTGGCTCTCGTTACAGCAGGAAAATGTTCGAGGGAACCATGAGCGCCGGGAGAAGGGTGGGGAGAGGACAAGCGACCCCAAATGCCTTCACACTCGCACCACAGGCCGAGAAGCCCTGGGGGCTCTGCCCCACACTGACACACACATCCCGAGAGCACCTGGTACCTTGGCAGTAGGAGCTTCTGTCAACCGTATAAAAAGCTTGTTAAGGCCTGCAGTAGGGCTGAAGGAATAAATAAAGTGACTATCCTGAAAGGAAAAAGAAAATGGAGCAGGTTAATGACAGAAGTGGAACACTACATTCAACCTATACATTTTTTAAGAAGTCCTGAATACTGCAGAGATGCTCTAGTGCAGCCAAAGGGAAAACAAGACTACTTGAAAAATTGCACAGCAATGCCCTAAATGGGGAGTCATTGGAAACACAAGGAAAGAATTGTTTCAACAATACAAAGCATGCACTTACACTTTAGTGTAGAGCCAGCCTGCATCAAAAATTTGAGGGGTTAGGTGAACTTGGGGAGTAAGAGAGCTTTAAACTCAGAAATCTTATCTGCCTGCTCAATCCCTGAACTCTGAAGTCCCTGTCTTTTAAGACAAATTTATTTTTAATAGACTCTTGTACGGGCAAGGCTAGCAGCTCCCCTCCAACTATAAAGAAAAATTCAGTTTCGTGTAGCACCCCTGGGCCAAATCATGATAAACAAATGCTGCATTACACTACTCAAAATCCCAATTAAGGGTTTAAAAGTACCCAGATTGTTCTATAAAGATTTTATAAAGCCATTTATAGTCAATTAGTTAAATGGAAAGATTTACCAAAAATACAGGAAGCTGAAATTTATCGTTTAAAACCACAGCTTGTACACTGCAAGGTCCACAGAGCCGAGCGACCACTTCTCTACCAAAGAAATTTGAATGGAAAACAAACAGTAGAACTCCAGATCCTGGAAAGGGAGGAAGGGAAGACAATTAGGTGACATGGCCCTGGGACAAAACCCAGGATTTAAAACATCTGCGTGCACTAAACTTTAAAGACACCCTGCACAGGTACGACTAGTCATCCACGACGAGCTAGATTTCTTTTTTCCCCCCACCAAAAAAACTACCCAGGACTGTACACACCAACATCAATACACTGGGTGCATCTTAAATATATATATTTTTAGTATAAATATTGAATTCAATGCATCATCAAACAGGAAGGCAGTCCAGAATCGCCAGCTCTGCTGTCCCACAGGCTGGGGGCTGCGAGCACCAAACGCAGCCGCCTTGGCCGCTGAGTTCAGGTCTTCTGGCAGCAGCAGTTGTGTGGGGCCACCAGAAGAAAACGCAAAATGGGCCCTGCAAGTGTGCGGCACGTGTCCTTCACCGCTGCGCTGAGGTTTGTCTAGAGAGAGTTGGGAAATGTCATGTAGTCTGGGCTGTCTTTTCTCTTAGGAAGGGAAACTGAATGTAAACAATTACAGATTTTTGGGAACTGCAGTGAAATGTAATGAGTAAGAACCTTAAATACCCTCACATACCTCAGGTTTCTCTTAACACATGAACAAATATTATCTTTCTTAACTCTACAATTCCAGGTCCCAAACAGAAGAATGTATTTAACACAACCACCTATAATCTTTACAAAGCACTTTGGTCAGAATAATGTACTATTTAGAGAAAACTAGTATCAGCAGATACAGACCCTTCCCCAATATACACAAAAGGTGGAAAAAAAAGCTCAAGGTGGAGCCAAGAGTCGGACTCGTGCCTGACAGGATGAGAAACGATCCCCAGTGCCTCAGACACAGGGCTGAGCTCTGCAGCGCCGAAGGGCAGAGCAGAGCCAACCAGTCCTGAACAACCCACCCCCGTTTGGACCTGAGGCCTCTGGCTGCCCCTGGCCGCGCTCCAGGAGAGCAGCAGGCAGGGCCTGCATATGCTCTTAACAGAATAGTTAAACGCCCTTAATACAGAAGTACTTGAAAAGCAGATGGTCGGTTCTAAACTACCTTCTGGCACATTTTGTGGTGGTCTATAGTTAAAATCCGTGGAGAAGTCCGGCCCCTCGCAGAGACGGTGGCAGGCAATGGGGAAGACGGGCTCCAGCAGGGCGAGACGCGCCTCGAAGTAGTCCCGGATGGTGTCCTCGGCCACGCGCGACAGCCTGCGGCACAGCAGGGAGGTCGTGAGCACCTGGTGGTTCCCAGCCGCAACGAGCCCAGCGCCCAGGCGAAATTCCCAGTTACCTGCTCCAGCCTCCCCCTTTCGGGGAGGGTGTTCTCACTGCTAGCGTTCACACACAGGTGACCGCCAGGACCTGCAACCTGTTTTTTATCAGCAACCTGTTTGTGAAATTCATCTAGCCAGTCCCCAAAACAAATAAGACCACCCCACAAAAAAAGAGAAAAAAAAACCCAAAACAAAAATACAGGTTTCCCAATTCCAAAACTTCTCCTTAGCTGTGAGCTTGTAAAGCTAGTGATGGAGAAAGATCTCCCTGAAGCTCTGTGCACAGAGGCCAGTCAGGAACAGGCTGTTTAGGTACTGGTGACCATGACAGAGAATCGAGTTGATGGGGAAACGTTAGATAAGAGACAGAAGTCAGTCAAGAACTTCTGCAGACCAAAATATTTCAAATAAGCTTGACTACAAGCTACCTGTTAGATATCACCTTACATTATATATCATTCAGATAATTTTATCATAAACAACAAAGGATCCTGTAATGAGACAGCAATCCTCTGGCACCCAACACGCCTTTCGTGAAGAAGTTCGAAGAATCCCTTTAAATTTTAACCAACTTTAGTCAAGTTTTTAGACTGCCGGTTAAGATTTTTCTGACCTAAAGGGTTAACTCATCAGTATACTTTTAAATTGCTAAAGAGCAGCTTACTTTCTCCTTGCATCTATTTTTGTCTCCCTTTGGCATTTAAATTAATCAAGTCAGTATTCTACATGGTCATATCACAAAAACTCCACATCCTATAAACATTGCACATATTTTGCCTTTTTTTTTTTTTTTAGGAATAAGTTTTTTTAATGAAAAAACTCCCTGTGCATTTTATGCTTTCAAGTGAGCTGCTTTATTTAGCGTACTCCTAATGAGAATTTACACTGAATTGTCCTGCGTCTCTGCACTTTAAGGCTTTCCTGCTTGCTTTATTTCTAGTTTGATAAAGCTTTATTTCTAGTTTGATGAAAGTCTTTCACTTCTAGTGATTCTCATTTCCTCTTTTCTACCTTTTTATTCAATGTTTTTATTAATCACACGTGTTGATTCACATTACTTATTTCACACTAATTAGCTGGCTTTCTGCCCAAAGGATACCTGGGTTCTTCTCTGGCACTACCTCTCTTTCTCTGTGGTTTAAGCCAAAACTGCGACATGTCCAGTATTTGTATTTCAAACTTTACTGAAACATACACAAACTCAAAATGCAGTTTACTTACGTTTCCAAATGGCTCTTGAGCTGCTCATATACCAGTACATTATTACACTGTTTAGCAAAATGAAGGGCGTTGTTCTGGTGCTTGGATAAAATGTTACAGTCTGCTCCATTTTCAATCATTAGCCGTACGATATCAGAATTCCCTCTTTTACAGGCCTGCAAAGAGTGAGTGGAATAGGTAAGGATCGACAATTGCGCCTTTAAAGTAAACCCCAAATGTTGAAAAAAGCAGAATTGTAGAAGTTAAATTTTCAAAAAAATTAGAATTAGTTACTGTCCAGAAAGATTTTTTTCCAAGTATTTGCCCTCTGAAACCTAACAGAGTTTGAATTTGAGATTGCATTTTACTTTTATCCAGCCAATACTATGCACCAAATCCTCCAGAAGCACCAACATCCAGAGTTCCCAAATGGATTGGGTTAGGAAAAGAAACAGAAATCCAACACACTACAAAGGCAAGACAAGAACAGCAGCAGGAAATCAATACGAACAATGGTATTCTGCTAGACTCTAGTAACTAAATTTCCTAGAGTTATTAACCAAACTAAACAGGTTTCTATACAATGCCCAGAACAACTGAAGTAACACTTCAAAGCACCTATTTTTCCAGAAATCTCCATTTAAATGAGACTTAGATGTGCAATACATTAAGACAACCTGCTCCAAACTGTTATTTAGGTATGTTAGGCGGACACTGTATCAGGTGCATTAAGTGTCCAAGGCTGCTCAAAGTTGTCTGCAAGAATTTCAGGGCATCTCAACTTGACTTATGTCTTGACAAGGGTATAGGAAAACCTAAAAAACCCTCTTCTTTGAGGAATGAAACAACACGTACTCTTGGTTGCTCCATTTCAGACAGTTTACTCAAATGGCCAATTATCTTCTGAAAGTCCTCATGAAGATAGAAAAAGGTACAACAGAAAAATTTCTAGTTCTTTTGCTTCAGACCTGAACTTTCATCTGTGTTTTCCATCCATGATTGTAAAAACAAATTAAAAATCCTCACAGAAAGGAATAAAGTGTCAAAACTTCTTTAAAGATCCAACACATAAGGCTTTAATAAGAGTGACCTGACAAACACATTTAACACTTGTCCTGGTTCTTAGCGTCATTAGAGCAAAATAAGTATCAGCAATAAACCACTGCAGGTAGCCTGGCAGAGATAGCATGCATAGCCATGCATTAAACATGAAAAGCTGGTCTTCAAAACTGCAAAGCTCAAAACTGAAGTTCAGAGATGTAGCCAAATTCTGAAAAACCTCTGGGTTACGTGACTGAGGAAACCACAAACCTATCAGGACTTTTCTTTACAGTAGATGTGAATTCCCTGTGCCTGTTAAGCCTCACAGAAGGGAAGAGAAAGAATACTGTACCATCTTGGACAAAAAAAAAAGATTTTTAAGTGCTGCAGATTTGCTTAAAGAGCTTCTATATAAACAGAACTCCATCAGGAAGGACATTTTTGTTTTTAAATCAAGTAATTACACAAAACATAATAAACTATTTAGAGGAGCACAACTATTTTCCCAGTATAACAAAACAAACTGTTCTTCCTTTTAGTGTTGTCGGGCGGAAGCACAGAAGTCTTTTCAACCCTGCATCTCCGTGAGATCCAATTTACAGTTAAAGCATCTCTCGGGTAAGATGCTACCTCAGTTTCAAGACTGCATACAGATTTTTTTTTTTGATGTAAATGAAAGGCAGTAGAAGAGGATAATGAACCCCACTTAACACTATGTTAACAGCACGCAGATCCACTGCAAAAAGGCTCGACTAATACACTGGTCAGAAAAATTAGACTCATTTTCTATTTCAAATGTAGCACATGTTCCCTGATTAAACCAACTCTGGAAATATGCTTATGCCCTCAACCCCAAAATTAGCTCACCAAGCTTCATGTATCATTTATTATTAAACCACATGAGGACAAATATTGAATTTACCTTCATTAAGGCAGTTTCGCCACTGCTCTGCTGCATATTCACAAATGCTCCAGCTTCCAGAAGAATAGCTACTGTGGTTAGAAAGTTCTTAAAAACAAAACCATATCATAAGTAAGAATACTTTGCTTTGGTTTCAGACTATAAAAAAGTTAAAATACATCAGTAAAAAACAAAACGTGAAGCATGACACAAGTAAGACTGTTCTCTTGCCTGAGTATAAATTGTTCTTTACGAGCAATAAAGTTAGACAGTCTGCAGTATCCTTCTTTTTCTGAGTGCTTCTTATTACAGGATTAAAACAAACTAAAACAGTATGTTTGTCTAATAAATGAACTGCAATCAAACTCACTTTTGGCCTTTTACTTCCTGTAATCATACGAAGAAAGGAACCAATTTGAACAACAAAAGCTCACTCCATAAAACATCGTCGACTCTGGTCAAGTTAGTCTTAATTTAAGAAGGAATGACCACTATCTCTATCCTCCTAACTCTCAACTATTAAATTCACAGTTTAAAATCAGAGATTTCTTCTAATCAATTCAGTTCTCATGTAGCCAGAGAATATAATAAACATTTTCAAGGACTTTTATCACTCAGGATAGGCATAAATACCATTTACCTCACTTTTCCTTTTAGCTATTACGTTCTTTCCTCAGGGCAGGACTTGGGGAATCACCTACAAGGCAGCTCTGATTTTTTATTTACTTCTTTATTTTTAATTACACACTACAGTCACCACAGCCATCTGAAATATGTTGTTTAGGTTGTCGTGCTGTGTCTAGTTGCCTACATTTTAGGCAGAGTCAAATGATGGGAGAGAGAGTTGAGGAGAGGGATCTAAATTCAGTACCACTTTTAAATGTAAATATAGGAGACCCGTATTATAAATACAACAAAGAAACCGACCTTTTCAGCTGCATGTATCAATGCAGTTGTTCCATTTTTCTGTCTGCCATTCACTTTAGCTCCTTTCCTGATGAGGACGCGGAGAAGGTCATCATGCCCCCCTGCAGCAGCAAGCATTACCAAGGTCATTCCACTGGAGTCCTGCAACAACAATTGTCATAAACCAGAACTGCAGAACAAACTGCAGGTATGTCAAGAGATTTCAGCAGAAACCAAACATCTTCTTCCCCTACAGGAGGATTCACAGAAGAGTAATTACAAGACACTGACAATCCATCAGCTCCTACTTCTCTTCTTCCTCAGACCTTACTGGAAGCTCTACAGCCTGCAAAATACCTAATAAACTCAGAAACAGAACCACAAAGCAGAAGAAAACCACAACACTCTAAAAGAACTAGCAACAGTCCAAGACAACAAACCAAAAGCCCACAAAAGTGTCTTCATTCCTTGATCCCTACAGAGATGATAGCTCAAATGTATTTAAAACAGAAAGAGACTTTATTTAGCTACTCTGAATTCAAAAATAAAATATTTTACTCTGTTTTGGTGTGGTTATGCCAGCTACTACCACAAAGGTAGTTTCAGATTTACTCTAAGCATAAATATGGAGAGAGCCCTCTGACTGGCCAGTCTTCTTAGTCAACTCTTCATTTTCTACTAGATGTTACAGTCCAAAATATGCACACTTAGTTCAGTCCTTCACCTGGTATCACCTTTTCTACTATTCAACAGAAATTTTAGCATAATTTATGGTAAGAATGTTACACAATACAAGTAACAAGATCACCAATTAAAACAAACAAAAAACCACATTAGTGTAAGATCTAAATTTTCAAAATTTCTTTTGGAAAGATCTTTGAAAGAAAAACAAAAAACAAACAAAAACAATTAGAGCACAGTTGAAATTAAGAACTCGTAGAAAACAGATTTCAAATGGGAGTGAAGCGGTCCAAAACAGCCACACTAAACATTTTGTTTGTTTGAATAAATATTTTTATATTTTAACCACTTGACCTGCCAGATTTCAGCCTACCTCATAGCACAAACAGTTTTACATTTAACGTTCACATAAATCTAGCAGACAAATCTGTTCCTAATTTAACTACCAAGATACTTCTGAAAAGTTTTACTTTTTCTTTAGAAAAAATAAGGAACAATATCAAAGCCTCAAATTCTACATCGCCTTTTTTCTTGTGCTTACATTCACCAGAGCAGACAGAAATCTGCTCCTTGCAAGAGAGGGAAAAGCTTTTAGAAAAAAAAAAAAATTGAATTTTTTTCCAATATCATTTTCCTTCCCTCAGAAGGATTACCTCTTGATCCAGGTTATATTCTTCATTTGAAGAAAGTGCCATCTTCACTGTCATATAATCTCCATTTTTAACTGCATCCCTCAGGAGAGCTGTAAAATAAGTGTAATACAGATATAGGATATTTCTCTTTGAAATGCCAGATTAGAACTGTTCCTTCCTCCCTGCAACTACTCACTACTTGATATTGGTTCTGTAGAGACATGATTCTCATCTTCTCCATCCAGATGTTTCTGAAAGTCTTCAAGTGTCAGCCATTCTAACTGCATGTCCATACCCAAACTCAAGACTTGTTGCTTGCCATCTATCATGTATTGGATTTTATGAAAGAAAAACAAAAAAAAAATGAATATCAACTAATTAATAAATTGTCAACTCATACATTTCTTGCCATTTCTTCAATGATCAGCAGCGCAACATACATTTCCCCCCATTCAAGCCCACCCTGAAGGCAGCTGCTAGGGAATGGCTCCAAACACTGAAGGCCACATTACGGACACAAAACACGAGTTAAAGTAACACCAGTCAGCACTGGCTGCTACTGCCAACATAAGTTTTTGCTTAAAAACAAACAAACCCAACAATAACCACCACCCACATTCATTTGGTCTAAGCAATGAGGCTAAAGCATTCACACATCAAATACTCCATTTCTGTATTAGCACAAGCAAGCTGCATACTCAAAGATTATCAGTGTTTTTTTTTTTTTTTTTTTTTAATAAAACATTGTTTTAGCCTCCTGGAAGACATGGATTTCAGTACCAAAAGATGCAAATAGGAACAGAAGGGGGAAAAATAAAATAAAAATGAATGCAAGTGCTCAGCTTTCCCCTGATTTGTTTCTACTGCTCACCAGAGCTCTCCTCCACCTGACACACATCCATTACATCTCGATCCCCTTCTGCAGCAATGTAGGTCCACGTATCTGTCTCGTCTCTCATACTCCTTCTTTCCTTGTACATCTTGCTGTCTTTTGATTTTAATTCTTCCACAAATTTATAGTCCAGACAAGATTCTTCTCTTTTACGGTTATTCTCCGAATATTCATTTTTTTCCTCTGAAGCTACACTGAACAAGTCAAATGCATTTCTGATGTCCTTATAACCTAGAATATAGTTTAAAGACAGATACCAACAGGGATTATTTGAGTCCCTATTACATAACAAAGTCCATGTAAATGACCAGAATCCAAAGGGAGTGTGTGTATATATATATATATATATATA
>JAUBNY010000877.1:6397731-6413410 GCA_032275445.1 Crypturellus soui
CCAGAATCCAAAGGGAGTGTGTGTATATATATATATATATATATATATATATATTTTTTTTTTTTTTTTTTTTAAGAGGTCCATCACTGTTTGAGCACAGCAGTAAACTTCACAGCTTAAACCAGAACTAGCGAGGACTAATTCACTTCTGGCTACCTCAAGTGGATTGCTTTGAACTCAGTACCATCTTTAAAAGAAACATATATTTAGAGTTATACATAAATTACTACTTTGAAAATCATTCCATATTTCTGATAAATGTACGAAGGCACATGCCAAGTCATGAAGAATAATTAAGCCTGTTAAATTTTCTAAGCATTGTAAATATCCATTCTACTCCAAGTTAAAGATGTTTCTCTTTCACACACCATAGTTCCTCCTACATCCATTCATAAGCTACCTGTTCAAAAGTTACCTACTTTCCCCCCAGCAGTTCACTATCAGAGTAGTGAGAAAACTTATCTGAGACCAGGGGCAGTACCATTAAAACTCTATTGTACTGCTAAAAATGGAAGTAAATTCACGAAACCTAGGCATTTTTCTTCATGTTTCAAAGCATTTTGTTTTTGTGATATTGTAAGGTCCTCGCAGCTAATACAAGAGGCCAAGCAACCTGTCTCCAGGGAAGTTACTTTCTCTAATCATACAAAGTGCATATTCAGAGTATTATCAAAACCCTAAATTGTTAGATGAATTCTTCCAAAAAGATTAGTATTACCAGCATAATGTGGAAGCACAGCTGACAATATGAAATGGAAAAAAATGAGTTTGTCTACAAATTCCTGGAGATTTCTGTGTACAGAAATCCTCCATGTTTCATTCCTTCAAACATCAAGAAACCATTAAATAACAGACTTTTGCTTCCTAGAAATACAAGTAGAAATTGTTGTTTCTGATGTGTGTTACAGAAACATACTATTCTGCTCTTGCAGAAGCAAGAGGAATATACGCTGAATTCCCTTCTCTTATTTTAGCAATTAGCACTTACTTTTTATGCCCTTCTGTTCTCTTCTGCTCTTTTCTTCTTTCTCAGATTCTCTTTTTTGGGATTTTTCTTTTGTTTCATTTTTCTTTACTTCTTTCTCCTGTCATTAAAAAAGTAAAGAAATTAAACCAGCAGAGAGAAAATTAGAAAAACTTTTTCACTACTCAAATGAGACCATGTACTTAGCATCAGTACTACCCAAAACCGTACACAATACACTTGTGAACATTCCCTAAAATTGAACTGGTGGCAGTGGAATTATTCTGTGACAGCTTCTTAAGTTAGAGATGCCATTTCTAAAATAAAAGGATAGTTCTTCAATTCTTACTTTTACAGCATCCCAGTCATGCAAGGTACTTAACAGCATGAGATGCAGATATGCCAAAACCAGTCACGTTTCAAATTAAGACTATATTGCAACTCGGCTATCTGATATCAAAAAGCCTGCAAAGACAAAAACCAACACAAAACCTATTCTATTTAATACTGTAGGTCTTACAAGGTTAGTTGCAGCTTCCTGTGTCAACAGTTAGCAGGTAGAAACTAATATTGTTAGAGGCATTCTGTCTATTATAACTAAGATAATTTGTAGCCTTGTTAACATGGGATTTCAGTTAAGCAAACATCAACAAATATGTGAAATATTTAAGCGACTAAGTATTTACTAAAAGAAAATTCAATAATATGAAATTTTTATTTGTTCTGAATGCATAACCTGGATAGAACAGACTTTAAAGTATTTAGCACCTTCGTAGCGTTGTAGTCAAGGCAGGTACAACAGCATCAACCTCAGTCATAACTGAGAAAAGTGTATTTGTACACACGATTGTCTAGGTTTCCCAGTGGATACAAGCATAAAATCATAGCAGCAGTAATTTGTTAAAAAGGGACAAGCAGAACTGCCCCACGCAACGGACTGAGTTTAGCAATATCCCGTATCAAAAACTTCTTCATGGCAGATGTGGGGGATAATCAAATCTATCAGAACAACTACCCACACCAAAGGCTGCCTTTCTCCTCCTATAATCCTTTTTCTATATTTAGCTGGCAAATTCTGAAGTGCAGAGTGAGTGGCACAGGGTTTCATGCCAGCTTGACAATATCTGCTATGTGGAATTGCGTGTGCTTTGTGAAACCCCACACAATTAGCCCCCCGCAACACCTTTTGACCATGAATTTGTATCAAACATTACCATTTTCTAAACACAGGACAAGCTTGAATCAAAAAGGAAGAACTTAATATGGCATAATGTGTTAGCAGAGCTCTGACATTTAATCCTTGTCTCTGCTTTCTATCCAAAAGCAGCAGCTTTTGATCACTAACGTTGTTAACTAGTAGTTGTTATTCCCACTGATGCTCAGTAATTAGGAAGAGATAAAAATTCACCAAAGGGATTATCAGATATTTACTAAACAGAAGAGCTGGTAAAAAACAGTAATCTTCTATTCCAGACTTTAGATACTGATTGGATTCACGATATGCCCCACAGGTTTATTTTTGGAGCCAAAACAAAGGGAAACATCAACATAAAGGAGGACTCCAAACAGAGAATGTTGTATTACATTCTCTGTAATTACAAACTTTCATGACAGTGTTCTGTAGTCACCAAAGGAAGGACAGGTATTTGAAATACAAGAAATTATAATACTTGGAAGAAATAATGCATTTGGGACAATAACTTAACAAAAAACAAAACCAACAAAAAAAACCCTAACAATGAAACCCAGCACCAGAATGGATCCACAGCTACTAGGGATATTGACTAACCAGTCCCAGGAAACTTTGCTTGATTTCTGTAGAGTCTCAAAACAAAGGGCAGAGTTAGGCTGTCTTCTGCCTCCCTGGTGTCTCCAATCTACAAGAGCTCCAGGAATTAAGCTTACTGAAAAGCTAAAAGTAGATACCTTGTCATTTGTTTTCTTCACATTTGTGAACATGGGATTTTTATTTCACTGATAAATAAAATAAAACTCCAAAGATGTGTCTGATTTATCATCACTAATTTATGTTTCTAAGGAGGCTATGGCCTCAAACTATAACAAAAAATACCTGGAATAAGAAAGGGCCATAACATTAACAGAGAAAATTACTTACATAACTTTTTGAAACATGGCTATGCCTCATAGCTATTGCTTAACCTTTTTTACAAGAGCTTTTACCCTAAGTTCCAGCAAACTGGTATTTTATGTATCTGTAACCTGAAATAACTCCTTGTAACATTTCTCTATCCAAAAACAATTTGCTCATGTTTAAGAAGGCCTATTTAAGGTGGGCTACTCCATACGTTCAGTCTTAAGCAGAAGAGTACGGCCAAACTTAAGAGAAATTAGACACATGAGGCCATTCAATAATGGCCTCAGGCAAAGCAGAATATAATCCAGTGAGTTTCAAGGGATTTGGGCTGCAATTCTGTTATAAATCATAAAATGGTTTTCCTTGTGCAGCCAACAAAATTGTTGGAACTGCAAACTGTGTTAGAGTATTTATAAGCAGCTGAAAAAATACAAGTATTTTTCTCAGAAATTTTAGAAATACTGCTTTATTTTTTCCATATCTACACCTTTTTCCTTTTACCAACCTGCTTTTTTGAAAGCAATAGTGCACCCAATGAATAAAAGTATTTCAGTCATCAATTAGCTCATTTTTTAGGTCCTGCAAAGCATTTGTAATGAATATAGAATCAAGTCATTAAACCAAGCACTTTCTACATACACCACAGAAATTCAGGCAAGACAAGCCACCCACAGAATTTCCTGGGAGACTCTGATTCGGAAGCAATTTCAGTATCCCTGTTCCTAGGGAGGTGCTAACTGCATGACAGGTTTTTGAGGAAGATCAGGTGTCAATGTTAGCTCAGAGAGGCACTTCCCCGTGCAACAGCAGATCCAGCAGAGCAAACTCCTTGCCGTATGCGCAGACTGCACAGGCAGAAGGAAGTCAAACTGAAGCAGTGGTTGAAGGCAGGGGAGACAAGCGGCTAAAAGTAACAGCACATATTTGGAGAAGCAGTGAATTGCTTTGTAAGTAAATATAACAAGCAAAAGAAACCTCTTACTTTTCTGGTTACTCAAAAAAAAAGAAAAATGATTATATATAAGCTTGGTTCTGGAACTCATAATAACTTATAGTAACTCTACCTTCAATACCTTGCCTCTATTCTTCAATACCTTCTCCATCCAGATTATACTTAAGACACTTCAAGTTGCTTCCTCCTTTATAAGAGCTCAGAATCCAGAAAGTGTCTCAAATTGTGCAGTGGGCCTTGCCTTTCTTTTAAATTTCTCCTAAATCTCCCAATTTGTATTTTTCTCTTTGCCATCACACAGTGGCCTTTTGAAGTATTCATGTCCTTCAAATATCTGTCTGATCTAAGCAGCCTCCCTTCCTCCCCGCACCCCAGTGACTCCACACTGCTTACCTCCCCTGCTGAATCAGTTGACTTGCGGCCTCTCTCATCAGTGCTCGATTTTAAATCCTTCTGCACTGGTGCAGGTGATACTTTTTCCAAATCTGCAGCAACTATTTTAAGTTTCTCTTGACTTCTTTGCCTTTTGTGCATGCTCTTCTTCTCTAAATAGTTCTCTGCTTTTCTACCTTCCTCTTTATAATCTTCAACTTTCTGAATTTTTTTCTTCTTTCCTTTAACCTTAACTTCAATACTATCATCTTCATTACTAGTTGATCCATCAGGATGCCTATCAGAAATTGAATCTTTTTCAGCAATTTCTTGTCCCAACCTCTCCTTTCTGCTTCTTACCTTTTGCTTCTCTTCTTTATTTTCAAAATATAAGTCTGAATTTTCATTGTCAGCTCCTTGAGAAAAGGCATAATCTAAAGTGCTTGGTTCTGAGTCAAACTGAAGGTCTCCCTGCTTCTCCTTCCGTGATCTTTTATTTTCTTTAGAGTCTTCTTTAGATTTTTTTAAATCTTTAGATTCTCCTTTCTTTTTCTTTACCTCTTTAGTATCTTCTTTCTTTTGTTTCTTTGGATCTTTTGAATCCTCCTTGGATTCTGAAGTCCTTTTCTTCAGTTTTGAATCCGAAACCAAACTATCTGAAGAATTCTCACGTTCTATTTTGGGTTTTTCTTTGAGCTTTGCAGACTTAGACTTTTTCTTCCTCAGCTCATCTGAGCTTCTATCCTCTCCATCTTTTGACTTTTTCTTTTTCTTCTTTGGTGAAATATCTTCTTTTGTTTCACTTTGCCAGTCACTATCTGATTCAGCTTCAAACACATCATCACTTAGAGAAAGTTTCTATAACGCAAGAAAAAAAAAAAGAAATAAAAAGTTTTTTTTTCCTTTAAGCTGAATAATGTAGGCACAAACTATACAAAAATGAAACGCAAAGAGAAAAAGATTATAGCTAGTGATGGTGAAGAGGAAAAAGTCATCCTCTTTAAACACCACAAATATTATTCCTCATTGCTAAACTGAACAATTCATGCATGTTACAATTTTATTTCATTTACCTAAATCACATTACTAACTGTTTGGAACAGAATCTACACAAGCAGCTAAACCAGACACCCACCAGGGCCATTTGCCAGAACAGAACTCAGTCTCACTCTTCTACATCAAGTCAACATGTCTTTGCAAAATACATCTACAGCTTTCTCAAGAGTGTACAAGTTTACAAAAAGTTTATCATGATTTCAAAGCTAATCAAACAGTTTAAGAAAGGGCTACATGCAATTCCTCTTGCAATTAAATTTTCTTCCTTTATTTTTGACTCACTATTTCGCTAGTTGCAATGATTCTGTATCACTTACATAGTCCCATATTAAAATGACATTTATACTGTCCCATTAAACACTGATATAGAGGTGAAATGGATTTAGAGAGTACAAGTGAACTCATAAGATCAAACCAGTTCCCTAAGCATAAAATTGAAGCCATGTTCAGTTTCATCTGAAGCACTAAACAGTTTCAGACTGAGGAGATCCTTTACATTTTCCTTAATTCCACATAAATGCCTTTCTTTATTCCTCTACTACCCTCCCCCGGCACAAAAACCTAGAGGGAAAGACGTCTTCAAGACACAGTACCAAAGGTGAAACACACCTGGATGTCTTTTTTAACATGTTTGGGCTTATTGTCCACAATTTTCTTTCTGAATTCAAGCAGCACTTCTTTGCAGTCTTCCAAATGAATCTCTGGTTCCCAAGTATCATCATCAGAAGTGTATCCTTTCCACCGTACTTTGTAGAGAATTTTACCCTGTAAAAATGACAGTGATAAAACAAAAGAACCATTTCATACCTACAAATCATAAATATACATATATAAAATTGTGTATGTGTATGAGTTTTAATATAAGTTCAGCCTGCAGTTGACATGAGAACTTCTTCAATTACTTCCATGATCATCATGTACTGAATGAGTACTGAACTACTAATAACTGAATTAGTTAAAATGTTTAAAGGTTTTAGAAGTCAGAGCGGTTTTATCCAGAAAGTATTAGTATCTAAAATTGCTTCATAAAAGCAACAAAATAAAAAGATACATAGCTCCAGTTATTTTACAAAAATAGATTTTCTAACAGCTACAAAACTAAACATTAATATACGTTTTACCTTTAATATCACAACTATAAAAAATTCAAGATTAAATTGTTCTTCTTGCTGAAAAAGTTACCAATATGTTAAGATCAAAAATGCAATAACACCATTCACCTGATTTTATATTGGAATGTATAACTTGAGCTAGATCTGTGAAGTTCTTCATAAACTAAAATATCAACAATAATGAGTGGAAAAAAAAGTCAATTATATTGAGACAAAACCTGAGTTTCTGTGTTTCAACAGGGTTGTTCTTAAAGATTATGTACCATAGCCCTCGGTCAGTTGTTTCAATAGTATTTAACCTCACTATAAGAAAAATAAAGAGCTTAGTTTCCATCTTGTAAAACCCAAAGCTTTTCACCAAATCACCTCTTGCCCTTCTCAATATATTTTTTTTGGTAGTCTGAATACTTTAGTCTCTCAGCACAGACTCTTTTTCCTGCTGAGGTTGGGCTCGGCCTAATGCTCACACAGCCAGACAAGGACAGCTCTCACCTCCCGCACGAGGCTTGACTGCAAAGCACAGTCACATCCTGTGAGATCAGCCTGGCCATCCTGACTGATTGAACCTGCAGGGAGGACTAGAACCAGCACCAACCTTAACAAAATCTGCCTGCTTTATAAACACATAAACACTGAATACCAGGCAACATAATGACAACTTAACTTATATTTTGAAAGGAAGTCTAGACGCAGCATATGTACTAAGCAAAGTACCTTTGGAGAGGCAAAATAGCAGTAATTCTTTCAGGAACAGTCTGGCAATGCTCTCAAGATCCTATGTTGTTAACCAAGTTTGGGGAAAAGAATCTTCAGAAGAACTGCCATTTGCCACTTACTATTAAATATATTTCCACAACTTTACATTTTTGCCAGATCATCATTAATCATTTTCCAAGGTTATGCATATGATATATATGCTACTCGACTTGAGGAAGCAAAACTGGCTATACTCTTCATCAGTACTTTGATTCACAATCACCTAGATAGTAGCCAATATTCACACACAGTAGCAGGCTTCTCCTCTTACTATTTAGCCTAGCAATATACCTCTGATTCAGGGACATGCTTTCAAAATCATGTTCCATCTGTCCCTCTTTCCTTATTTTAATGGAGTTCCTCATCATCCCTTATTACAGAGAGAGAGATTTCTTCCTTGCATTTAATCCCATTTCCCCACGCTGCAGCTGGCGTCTGCTGCCTCTTCCCTTTTGCTGGGCACCTCCGAGACAGCTCTGACCCTGTCTGCTCATGCCCTGCCCCGAGTGGGGCAGAGGGGACTACAATCAGCCCTGAGCCTCCTCCTCTCCTACACAGCTCTCAACCTCTCCTTGCACCTCCTGGGCTCCAGCTCCTTATCTCTTTTGCTGGACCCCCTCCAGTAGGTCCATGCCTGTCCTGGAGACACCAAAACTGGGCATGGCTCTCCAGACGCCACCTCAGCAGCACCAAGCAGAGGAGAAAAACACATTTCCCTTGATCTGCTGGCTACACTCCTGATGGGGCTGGAAAAACTTCTCTGCTGCAAACCCTGCCGACTTGCCTTACATTAACTTGTTCGTGGGGAATTTAACACATTTACTGGAATGTAAATAAAAGTCTTTAAGTTTACACTATGTTTAAAAAACGAAAGTGAGACTGTTCAGCTGCTGAACAGCCCTGCATTCAGTACATGCTTAAACAATATAAAATTGCAGCTTATCAAAATGAATGAAACCAAGGCAAGAGATGACATTCATTATATTAAAGGCATAGAGACTTTCACTCATCTGCCAGAACTATCTGACTCGCATTATTATGTATTATTTACAAATAATTCAATAGTTTCAAATATTTTTATACTGATGCAGTTTCTCTGAGACCTAGTCATGGGCCAAACCCAATTCTTATGGAAAGGGCTATCACCGTGTAATTACGGAGCAAAGTTACCTGTTTATAGGTTATGCCAAAATTTGTCTTGGACGTGTTATCTCTGAAGAATTTTTGAACAACAGAAGCAGCTTTCTAGGCATGTAAAAGAAGTTTCCCAAACTTTTGTTGCCACCTGCCTTAAGCAGCATTTAACTCAGAACCTGCTTTTGAATACTCAGGAGGCACAAAACAGAGTTGGGAAATGCCTTTCAGCCAGGACACAGAACTTGACTTTTATTTTTTTAAAGAAAAGACTGTGCTCCACTTATACGCTGATCTTCTTCAGAAGCATGTGGAGTGCTATGACCTGCCAATACACAAATGTTACATTCCATCCTTGCGAGGGAAAGATGCTCGTATTTAAGTCTGACTCACTATTTGGACCTATGATTCTCACAGGCAAAACTACAAATACTGCCTCTGAAGTGTAACATTCATGAGAAAGCAAGACACAGTCTAACTGGGGCAGCATCACAGACATTAAAGAATTCTTGGTCCAAAGAATCTCTGACCTAAGGGTTTCAAAATTCTGACACATTAAATGCATTTGACCGAAGCCTAAAGTCAAACTTAAAAATCAGTTAAAATAACAAATCTATGCTTGAAAGTTGTTTAAAAGAGCTGCATTTGCTATTTCTTATATTTGAAGTTTATGAAATTTTAGAAAGACTCCAAACCACTCGGGCTGCTTCCAGAGCGAGCACACACGATCTTTCTAACCAAAGGTGCGAAGGGCACTGTGGACCATTATCTTCACGAGGAGCCCCGCTATTCGGATCACTTTCACACTCTGTGTGCTGGGTGTGTTTTTCGGTGACCACGTTCCGAAGCTCCCTCGGGCTCTGTCACACTCAGTCCTGCACATTTCAGCACTCCAAGTTCACACGGAAACAAGGGCAATGGTCAGGCAGAAGAGTATGGAAAAGGGAAAACAGGCGGGATATTCCAGATACATCCTACATGAGCTGAAAGAATAGCAAGGAAGAAAACCTTCTCTGCACTACCCCTGCTCCAAGCCGCGCGTCTAACGCGTCTCGGGGCGCCGGCGCTCGGCGTCTCCCGTGCACGGAAGCGAGGCCGCGCGCAGGAGCAGCCCGAGACATCGTCCCCCATGGAGGGGCCGCCCCGCCACGCCGGGGGCCGCCGTGAGACGCGGAGAGACCCACTCACCCCCTCGGTCTTCACGTCCAGGATCTTCTCCACCTCGAACACATCCTCGCCCTCCTCGCTCTCGCCGCCGCCGCCGGCAACCGCCGCCTTGGCGGAGCCGCCGCTGCTGCTCCCGCCGTCCTCCTCCTCCTCGTCCTCCTCATCCTCGGCCGCAGCCGCCGTCTCCTCCTCTTCCGCCGCCCCTTCCCGCCCGGCCGCCGCCTCGGCGCCGCTCCCAGCCGCCGCCGCCGCCATCTTGGGCCGGATTTCAAACGAGGACGGCGAGAGGCGGCTGCGCCACCGCCGCCGGGGAGGGGCGGGGCCACGGGCGTGCGGCCAATGGGCGCCGCGGCAGCCCGTGACGCAGGGGGCGGGGCACGCCGCGGCCGTCGCAGCCGCTGAGGTGAGCGGAGGCGCTGGCGGCGGTCGCGGCGCCGGCCTGGCCGAGGCCCCGCTGCGGGGAGCGGAGCGCGGCTCCCCCCCGAGGGAGGTTCCCCCGTTCCTGCCCTTCCCGCCGGGACGGCCCGTGAGGCGCCTTGTCCCGGTCCCGGTCCCGGCAGCGAGGGCGGGAGGCGCTCGAGCATCCCCCGGGGTTTGGGGAAAATGCACAGAAACGCCTCGGGAAGAGGCGGATGCGGGCCCTGGGGAAGCAGGTTTCCCTCTAGAGAAGCATGTTAAAAAAAACCCAATCCCCTGAACAGTTTTATTGCCATACTGTTTTGCATCTTGAAACAATCTGCGATAGGCAAGCACAGCTACTTTCACACAATAAAAATTTGTCTGGGTGTGTGCGGAAAAAAAGCACTCATCCATACTTTTTGCCAGCTGCCTTTCCTAGGTGCGTTTCCCAGGTCCTTTCTATATCCCGCTCCACCTAACGGCTTGAGCCTGTGGGCGCTGTACCAGCGTGTGTGCAGGACACGGCACCGCAAGGGTGGCCGTGCCCAAGCAGTCCGTGAGTCCGTGCAAGATGTTACTAAAATAATCTTTTATTCTTCCACCCATGGCCACTTTCTAACATGGCTCCACCATCAGTTGACCGAATACTTTAAAACAGACCCTAAACTAGCCTATAATTATATAAATTCTGTTTCTTTTCAACTGAAGTGCAGCTCAGCTCTTTCCTTTGTACTTACTGGAAAGAGTGAGACCCTTACAGACGTGAAAAAAGGGTTTATAGCACCTCGCATCTCCGTGTATGTGTGTGGCAGCTGCCTGCCCTTGCACAGGATGAAGTCACCGGCTCCACGAGGGGTGGATACTTGCTTGGCTTCTCCTGGAAATGCCTACAAAGGAGGCTGCACAGTTTGTTCCTCTGTCACTTCTAGAATGCACTTTGGTTCCTCAGCATGCTAACATGGAATCTATCATGGCCGATGAATCGTCTGCTTCTGGTATTTAAATAAATTTTCAAGACGCCAAAAGAGCATGTCCTGAACACCCTGATCGGGTCTGAGCGCCAGCACTTGTGCTAAGCCGCTAGCTAAAGCTCCTCAGGCCACAAGGTACCTGGCTGTGACTCTGCCCAGCTGCATCACCTAGAAGACATAACATTTGGTCCAGTTTGAAATAACATTAGTCAGCTTTTTTGCAGGATAAAATCAGAATACTGAGTAGCAGCAAAATAAAAGGGTCCCCATTCATTCTCAAAAACTGACATGTATTTACAAATTTACCTATGATAAGAAAACTGGTGCAGGAGAAAAGTAACTGTTCTGCTGGCTGCATTTCAAGGCATCCTGAAGGAGTTACAAAAACTATCCAATTGGAAACACTCATCTGTTACAACAATATTTATTATTTTTTCCTTAAACACATTCTATTATCTGTCAAAACATACACTGCATTTTTTAAATTGAGTTAGTATAACATTAATTGACACAGTACCATTAATAAAGTGTACAAGAGTTTTGAAGAAATCAAGACATCAATGACATCATTAAATCACTAATAATGTGCAATGAACCAGAGATTTATGGCAACTAATTAATTACTATGGCACTTAACAGTTCCAGGTAAGTTTACTCCTAACTAAACTACTACATATGCAAAACTAAGACTTTAAACTAGAAAATCCCATATCTCAATACCTTTAATTGAAGCCTATCACTATGAAAAATATTATTTAAGAATAATAGATCATTAAATGTCCACATTTAAAATATTTTATGTAAGATTGCAAGGAAAACTAACTTGGCTGTTATCTTAAAGAATTATGATGTGATTAAATATTTTATTAGAAAGAGAACTGATGCTAATTAAACTTAATACCCAGTATCTTTTTGGTGGCACAATCCCAGTCCTTCCCAAGTTCAAGTCGATAGTAAATGGCTGGAAATTGTGTTTCAACTCTTCTCACCCACTCTACTGCTTTCTTGATCAACTCAAACGCCCAATGAATAGTGCTGTGGATACAAATAAAGCTTTTCATAACAAAATCTCCGGAAGAAGCAAAAAGAAAACATTTTCTTCTAACTATAATCATCTAAAAATCACCTACAGCACAATGACACAGCTAGTACACAAAATAATTTAATACAGGAAAATACATCAGCATCCGTCCTGCCCAGATCTTTTCAGAAACATCCACATGCAAGGTATGGAGACTTGTAATCATTCCTTGTTACTTATTCACATTACTCCAATCAATTCAGTGAAGGAAAACTGATCTGTACAATGCACAGAAGAAACCTGACTCCCTCAGTATATTCACATATATCAGAATTCTTTCACTTTTTTCACTCAGTCTGCTTTGCATCTAGCAGTCAATGTGACTTCATTTTTATTCCTGATTAGAGTAACCAAAGGTACAAAAACAAGCCAATTTATCCCTCTGTCAAGGAATTTCAAGAGAGGATCAACAAACTGTGGGGTCCTCCTGGCAACTATTTTTATGTTCTTATATTCCCTGTAAGTACAAAGGGTGTCCCCAGCTTGGCACAAGAGTTTGTTGGTAGCGGGGGCAAGCTAGAATTTCTGGACACGTGTTCCTCCTTGGCCCTTTGTCTACATGAGAAAGTTTCCAAGCTGACAGTTGTTCACCACACTACAAATGAAAGGGGATGTCTATATTCACTGGGACACACTGAAATGAGTGGTCCTGTCAGAAGCAAACCAGCACTGGCATCCCCTTGAGCTAGTAGGGAGGGTGGAAGCTGCACTGGGAAGAAGCTTCTGCCCTAATGATTTCAAAAGTCAACTGCAATATTTTATGGTGTATGTTTGTGAACTACATCCCACTATAATTACAGAAACAGTAATGTTCCAAAGACTACAAAGGGTAAGAGCTGACACACGAGTTACTTTAAGGAAAATCTGATAGACACATTTTTTTTCCTAACTTCCAGAATAAGTGTGGTTAAACACTGACACAAGTCACCCAGAAAAGTAGTGGGATCTCCAACCTTAAAAATATTTCAAACTCAAGTGGGCAAGATCTTGAGCAACCTTTCTAACATCAAAGTCAACCCTGCATTAAATAAGTATCTTATTACCGCAATACATTGTTTGTATATTTAGCATTTTTTGAAATATGTTTTGTGGATTCCCTCTTCCATGCATCCTCTTAAAAAAGGAGCCATATGTCACCAATATCATTAATATGTTCCCTTCCCTTCTCTAAGCAATACACAACTGCAAAATCACTGACTCTCCATAATAAAATCTTCTGTATGTAGAAATGGTATATAAGTACATTAAATTATAAGACTGTATTTAAGAACACACCTTGAAGTTGATAAATCATCCAGTTTCATCAGTGATTTGAAGACTATGCCTTTCAGTTGCTGTGTGCAGCGGATGAACTGTAGCACAAGAAGAGTAGCAATCAACTGCAGTAACTTTTCTTTTCCATTTTGACCTAGGGGATGAGAGAAGGGAAGTAGTAGTACTTCTGTTTACTTTTTTGGTTAACAAGGCATCTTTACTTTTCTGCAGAGTATTCTATATAGCATATTAAACCAGTAATTGTCCGGATTCTTAATGAGATAAAATTATTTACCAAGTGACTGAATGCCTTTTCCGATAAGGACATCATTAATTAAATAATTAACGTCAAATTCTAAGATTTTTCCCAACTGTGGACTGAGATTCCATGAACCATCCTAGGGAATAAGCAAAGATATAGATAACTAAAAGACTTGAGACACTGAAAATATACTTGATAAAAACACAGAACAGACAGGAAAAATATTTTTAAACAATCAAAATCTTACAAAAATTCACAACCTGAAATTCACATAACCAACTCAGATGATTCAAATATTGAACTGCAAAAAGTTTGTAACTGACCTGGATAGTTAGCCTGTCCTGTAAAAAACCTTAAACAACAACAAAAACATTCAGATGTCACTTGCATACAAAGCAAGCACAACAACAATATTAATCTAGTCAAAATTCAAGCAAATTACTTCTGAAGATTTTTGCTCAAAATGAGCATTCCTGTAGCCCCAAATGAGCAACAGATGATCTCTGCTAGGAATGCTGAGTTGACATGAAATTGTTAAATCCAAATTAAAACCAATCCTATTTTATCTGACTCCTCCCTTTCAAAAATCACTTGTGCAAAACAGAGTCTTCTCTCACCACAAAGGCACATCAAAACCACAACATTTCCAATGCTAACTTCAAGTGGCCCACGCACACAATCGTGTTGCGACTCCTCCCTGCAGGATTCTTGCTCATACAAGGTTTAATTCAGGGCTCCTAGCAGCTGATCAGCCTGTCCACTGGAAGGAAGGTCCTACTGCAACATCACTTGGTTCAGCCCTCATCTAAAACTCAGGTACTTCTTATTCTCTTGCATAACTTCATTATTTGTAGTGAATTCCTGGAGAGATGTACTTTAGAAATGCATCTATGTTTTATTCCTAGCATCCTCTAAATGCTCTTATATTTGCCACAGGACATTCCCAAGTCCCAGACTGATGGAGAAGGTTCTGGAGATACAATATACTACACAATGGCCCTGATTTTATACTGTTTCCTAAGCATCCACAGTTGGATTGCCAACAACAGCAACAAAAACTAGCATGTCTGATCTCATCATGAGCTTTGCAAAGTGAGTTTATAAAACACAGAACAAATACACTTACAAAATGTTTATCTCAGAATAGAACTGAAATAATTTTCTTTCTACTTTTATCTTATTTTTAGGTAATACAAAAATGGCTACTGCACCTGATTCTGGAGGTCAAAAATTTCAATCCAGTTTACAGAAGGCAGTGATTTTGGTTCAGTGGTTTTCTTCTTTTTTCCCTTAAAACTCTGTACATTTTTTTGAACAAATAGAATAAGTAATTATTTATAAATTATCTTTATTTGTATGTTATTTAAAGAGCTATATATTATACAATGCTATATTATTTATGATTTTCAATAAACAATAATATTCAATTCTCTCATTACCCATGCAGCAGCATTACCCATACTTCATGATACAAAGTAAAACCCATGTAAAAGTTGCCTACTAATATAGGAATTTTCCTGTTAGGAAGGAACAAGTGGCAGACTTCAGACCATATGGTCATCACTTCAAAAAGAACAACAGCTATAAAACACCCAGCCAACACCTCCTCCTCCCACAATGTCCCCCTCACTGCCAGTTTTAACGTTGGTTTTTCTTTTTACTTTTTGGCCTGTATACCCATGAATTCTGAAACTCAAATATTAAGGTACCTCTTAGCTTAATGTAAACTGGATTTCAGTACAAGATGTAACATTTTCCATATAAAAGACTCCTAATGAAAGACTTACGGCACACGTAACTCCTGTGGATTCACCAAGAGGTTTATCTGCACTCTGAGCTGCTGCACTTTGTGGGCTCATCACTGGAAGTGGTGCAGAACTGGAAAGTGTTGCTGAGCGTAAAAAAGTAGTCTTTCCATAAGCTGTGCCTAGAAGAGGAGCTCGCAAACCAGGAAATCTGGGAATACTTTGTGTTCCAAAATCCATCTTTCCATAAGATGTGCTTGGAGGAGTAGGTAGCAAACCAGGAAATCTGGGAATACTTTGTGTTTCAAAATCAGTCTTTCCATAAGCTGTGTCTGGAAGAGGAGGTGGCAAACCAGGAA
>JAUBNY010000877.1:6416177-6426684 GCA_032275445.1 Crypturellus soui
AAACATAAGCAAACATAAGCATAGGTATGCTTAAAATGTACTGCATTCTGTAAAAATCAGAGAAGACAATACATTACACCGCATAATAGAATACCATGCTGAATGGGCCAGTTTGGGTACTTCTCCATATCATGTGCAAGTGCTTTTGGCCTAAAACGTTTGCAGTGTTTATCGCACTGAATTGAATAGACCATCCTAGATTAGAGATGAGATGACAGGTATTTTATTTGCAGACATAACTCAAATATAGAACATTTACAGATATTTGTTCTCTGAGAGACATCATATATGTAAAGGCAAAAATTAATTTTCTAAATAATAAACAAAAACATCTAAAAATCAGTGTGATAAATAATCACCTCGATGTTAGTAAACAACTACTTTATGAATTCACACAAATAACTTGCTGTATTGCAAAAGAAACAAAAGCCATTGCAAAAATCATAATTTCAGCTATACTGTAATAAAACGAACATTGTTCAGCAAGAGGAGAGACTGTTTTTGATATTTATAAGGCTACAGAATTTAGGGTCTTTTGAAAGAGAAGCCAGTGGAAAGAAGATATTTTAAAGGAAACACATACCCTTTTCTCAACTGCAACAAAGCTTGTAAATTGTGTTAGGATTGAGTTCTCCAAACTGAGATTAATAATCCTGTTTTTCAAGATTTGCTTCTTCATCTAGATTGTTAAATATTGAAAAAAAATATGATCAACTAAAAGAAACACTGATGTCAAAACTGAACATATACCTATGAACACGTTTATACACTCTAAACAGGGAGATGTTCAAGGAAAAATTTGTACGAATATACTGGCCTGCCTAACGTCCTACTCCTTCTAATCTTCCCTAACCTCTCACTCAGCTTTGGGCAAGAACATGCATTTTCGCTAACTATAGACTTTTTTGCTCTTGCTCTATGCTTCTTCCAGCTAAGAGAAAGTTGTGCTCACAATTCTTACAGGAAAAACTGGTCTGAAAGTCTCAAATAAGCTAAGGATAGAAAAAAAAATGTTTCTAAATTTTCAACTAGCTAAAAGCCGATTTTTGGAGATCAGCTCCTTAAAATAATCTGTAAAAGAAAGGTAATTATCTTCCACATTATATAACAACTAGAGACTCTGCACTAAAACATTTCAGTCTTCAAGAAATTAAAGTGTTAACAAGCTACAGGTAAGAAAAAAACACAATGATCAAGTGCAGATTAGGAAAAATATGCACACGGAATCCATTCTTATAACAGGGAGGAAGACAGAGTGACCCCAAATTCTCCCAAAGCATACCTGGGTGGGAAATGTTCATTTTTAAGGTGAATTTAGCCTTAAAATGGTATTGCATCCTTCTAATTATGTTTAAGAAGGAAAGAAAAAGAGAGAGAGGAGAAAAAAAAAAAGACAAGAGCCCAACCAAACCAAAAGAGCCACACTTTCTCTCTTCCACTGACCCATATGCTACTTCACATTTTAAACACATTTTTTTTTTTTCAGGTGAACAAACCTCATGTTCTGTTTCATTCTCATGAAGAATCCCATCTTCATAGTCCCTAATGAAAGCTCTTGCTGTGAGTTTGTGCAACACCTAGAAAGACAAGAAAGGTGATGTTAAGAGTAGCATTTTTTTATCTTCCCTTTATTTACTACAAAAAAAAAAGGAGGAGGAAACAGGAAGGAAAAAACATATTTAGATAGCTGAAGTGAGATAGCTGCATCTGGAATTTATAAGAAAAAAACAGACAAAACACAATTTTGGAGACATATATTGCCTCTTCTTGTTTTCACTTGTCTGTAGAAAGACTTGCTCATGGAATCCACCCTATCAGCTTTCAAAGCAATTATATTATTTAAGGAACAGTGGCATTTCAATTTCAAAACAAATCAACCGACCTTAGTGGGCATAGGATGAGAATCATACCAGAATTACTGCTAAAGGACACCTGCTAGAATAAAGAAGTGGTTCTTTTAGACTGTACCTCTTCAAGGTGGGGGTTGTGCTTTCTTGCCTACAACGATTCTGAAGATTGATCATTACCCAAGCAGCAGAAAGGCTAATAATGCTTAAAGGTCTCTTTTTTTCTACATTTCTAGAGATAATAGATTGGGGAGATAGCATAGCAACAGTTTAAGGCTTGAAAGAAAATGCTGCAATGGCTTCTCCACAGAGGTTACCTAAAGAACAACAGCCAACACGAAGGTAAAACTAGAGCCCAACCAAATTCCCAGAATAAAAACCAGCACATTCCTATCCTGAGAAGCATGAGTTTTTGAATAGAAAGCACAGAGAAAGATGAAACTTCTCCTGTGTAAAAGAGTTTCCTTTTACAAGTCTGAAGACTGAAGCACTGCTTATCAGAGGCAAAAACAAAGTTCAGGAACTGCTGAAAACAAGGATACTGATATGCTTTCAGAAAGGCACAAAAGTATGCAGTAGTTTGAAACAGCTTGTCCTAGTATGGCATGTAAAAATAATGTTGGCCAAACTCACTGTTCCTGTAGTTTTCTGTAGTTCAGTGGTTGACACCATTGTTTCTAGTTCTTGATCATTTATTACTGCGCGTAAGGTAGCCTAAAAGCAAAAACAACAACAATCTGTTTCCTTCTCAGGAACTAGCATACAGGCAAGTTACTGTGTTCCTAGAAGGTCTAAAAACATTTTCTCTTAGAGCAAGGGGACAGTCACAAATAAAGGAACTTGGAATTTATCCAAGGCAAAGATGGATATTGATACATCTGATATATTGATAAAGATCACATATTGAAGATTCTCTTCCTCTAGTAAGGATCAATAATGACATTTAAACAGTTACTTAATGAGATTTGAGTGGCTAATAGGTGTTATCAGTAGACCATAGAAGGCTGTTCTGCCATTCATAGGGACTTCAACAGAATGCAGAGGTGGGGAAAGAGGAACCTCATGAGGTTCAAAGGCAAATGCAGGGTCCTCCCCTACAGAGGAAAAACACCAGGCACGAGGACGGGCTGAGGGAAAGCAGCTCTGCAGAGAAGGACCTGGAGTCCCTGCAAATGTTAGAGTTGAGCACAAGCCAGCAAAGTGCACAGTGGTAACCTGGGGTGTGTCAGGTTACAGCCACCAGGCCAAGGGAGGTGATTCCTGCCCCTCTGCTCAGTCCTTGTGAGGCCACATGTGGAATTCTGTGTCCACACCTGGGCACTCCAGTAAAAGAGGGACATGGAGAGAGTCCAGTGTGGGTCTACAAGGATGATTAGAGGCCCGAAGCATCTCTCCTATGAGGAAAGGCTAAAAGCTGGGACTGTTTAGGCTAGAAAAGGGATGCATATCCCAGTCTTTACCAGAGTACAGTAAGGGATGAATCCGTAGACAAGAAGTCTCTCACTGTTAAATAAAGACTGTATTTGAGCAGGAGCCTGCATTGGCTCTGGTGCATTTATATCAAGCTGTTGCCATTTAATAGAAACAGAACTGCATCCCGGAGAAAATATTCGAGATACTTGGCTCCGTATCTGTGTAAAAACACAAAACAAATTACTCAGCTTTCAAAAGAAAACAATATATAATTTCACAAATGATGTATTTGCTATGTTTATGGAAGACGTCTTTATTGTTCCAAGTAAACAACCCATATATTACAGGTAAAAATGAATGTAACGTTTGAAAGTGATAGGAATGCTCACTCAGCCATTATTGCACTGACTTACGGAATAACAAGATTCCTTTTAATTTAAAGTTGAAACTTAAAATAAAGGGTATTCATCAAGGCTGCCAAGCAGCCTAGGAGTATGGCTCCATACAGCACCACATTCCAAGCGAGAGCTCACATCTATGCGGAGTACTGCACATCTCCATGGCCTGCTACGGCTAGCGCTGCACACATCACTTGGCACCCGGAATAGCAACACAGATATAGAGATAGATGTCCACTGACAGATATGTAGACACAGATATGTAGCAGCTGCTGCTACCCCTACTGACACTGCTCCAGGAGTGAAGAGACCCAGTGCACAGGGCAGAGCTCTAGGAACAACTACATAGGGAGCCTAAACAAATTGCATGTGGAATCCTGGATTATTTGAAAATCGTAGATACATTCGAAGTTAACCATCAGAAGTTCAGATGCATTTACATTAAAAATAAAAGCAAACTTAGTAGACAAGCATGTTCCACCTTTAATCTTACATATCTTCTTGAGTTATGCTAATGCAATACCAAAGCCACACGATCCCACGGAAATTAATTTCCATTTTGGGTTAAGATTTTCAGCATGAGATATTGATATATTCATACATTGACATCAATTATATATTGAACATATTCAGGATTTATAAACGTACCTTTTCCTTCCAAGTATACTTCAATTTTGGGTCAAAGTATTCAAATGCTCCAGCACCATACTGGGACAAAGATCTCAGAATGTGACGATTTGCTGTAAAACTAACAATAAAAAACATTTTCTTCATGCAATTACTGAGTTAAATTTGTCATCTAATACCATTTCCAACTACTTTATTTTGATTAGTGTTGCAATTTTTCTAAATTCCATCCCCTTTTTAGGATACGGATCAAATAATAGCAACTGATTTTCTAACAACATCTGAGAGAATTACCTGGCATAAGAGTTTTTATGTGGCACAGCAGAATAGCACAGGTAAATTAAATTAGTGTCAATTAGTTTGATAATAACTAATATTCAGTTAATTAACCGTAATTTTAGCAGAACTATTTAGTGAGAACACAGCTAAGTCCAGTGTCAACTAGAGAATGTTACTGTCTAAACAATATGGATATAACTGATAACTTATGTGTTAACTTATTAGCCTGATAGAACAGAAGGCTTTGCTTACTAACAGGCCACTATCAAACTATTGTGTGGGTATGAAGGCAAATGAGAGTTTTATAGAGACTTTAAAAGGAGAACAGCTAAATAGATCAGAATTTTTGTTAACAGAAGTTAACAGAATCACTCCTGGCCAGAGCCACAATCCTGTCCTAGTGAAAGCTCTACCCACTAAAATCCATCAAGACAAAATAAATGCAATGATACTTATTCTAAAAACACCTATCATCTGGAGTTTAAAAAGGTTTACTATCCTCTTAAAAGCCCTTTTCCAGATTTTGCTGCTTTGTACAACAAAGTGCAACTCTTGCACTATTTAAAGATTTTTCTTTCATTTTCCTGCAAAGAATTATTATTATAGATAAAACAGAATTTCAGGGAGGTTTTACCTGTTCCTCTGATCTTTGAAAAGTCATTGTAACACAGATAACATCTTATATCCATACACCAGAGTTTACACCTGATGTTCCCCAACGTCAGTTCCCCTCCCATTGCCATCCTCTCCGGGCAGGCCGTGCAGTGTAAAGCACAAACTGTGCTTCCCTCTGCTGTCTGCTCCAGAGGAGTAAGCACCAAGTTGCCTTTTCAGGAAAGTGTTCAGTCTCCTGGAATAGTCACTCTCTGTCTTGCCTGCTGAAAGGCAAAGGCTGTTTTGGGGTAGAAGAGGTTTATTTTGGCATCATTTTGAAGCGGACTGCATTCTAGGAGATAGGCTTGTGAATTCCCCAAGGTGTCTAGTGCTTCAGAAAGCTATTATCACTTAAGTCATTACCTTACAAATGAAAAATCAAATTATCAAATTATATGATTTTATATTACAGTACTATTAAGATATAATTCTGTCACAATAAATATGATAAAATGATATTGTGCAACTATCTTAATGTTATACTGAAATTATACTATAAAAATTAGACTATTCTAAAATATAAAATTCAAAAATCAGAAATTCAAAACTCCCTAATTATATTCCTTAAAAAGTAAAGTTGTTATCATAAGGAAAGTTATGAATACGTAAGACTACTTACACACAAACTTGACTTAATCTACAAATATTTCTGCATTTAATCAGAGCACATGTGTGTATTTAATACAGCACACACTGGCACCTGACAGTTCTCAACTCATTAATCCCTTGCTTCAAATAAATTACCAGTGATTTTAAACTCAATGCATTTGCTAGCTAACTTTGTACTTACCCAACCCCACACGTAAATAACCTGGTATGTGGGACATTATCTTTCACAATCTGGAAGGTCATACTCTCATTCTGAATGTGTCCATCAGATATAACAAGAATGTTACGCTGCCCTTGAGAAGGAAAAAGCAGACTAAAGTAACGTAGGGCCTTCCATAAATCAGTGTTTCCCAATGTTGCAGTAGCAGACTGAAAAGTAAAGAAAAACAGTTTTAGTTTGAACTTCATTGCCTTTTTTAAAATAGCACAATGCATATTTAATGTTTATTTTATTATACTTTTTTCTGTTTCCCAAATACAAACAATTAATTCATTCTTAAATGTTATTCTGTTCCTGCTCTTTTATAATTATTATTATTAGAGATAGAGTGAGGTTCATCTAGTCCTGTATCTCCTGTAGCCTTTCCAAAAGGATGCTTAGTCAAAATATTTAAGAAACATGGCAAGTATTGTTTGTGAAGTATTCTCAGAGCTTTCAGCAATTAGTAGTTTAAAGATATCTTGTATGTCCTTAAACTGTTTCATCCAGATTATTAGGTCTAGGAGCTACTTAAACTGTGTTTTCTAATGCCTCTAACCCTCTTTCTGGACTCGATTACAATTTTAGCCTCAACATTATAATGTGACAAGTCCACTATTTACTGACTGCATGAAGATGCTGCACATCTTATGATCCTTTTGATGTGAGAAACAGTAAACAACCATCCCTATTCTCCTTTTCCTCTCTACTTATCCTTTAAATAAGGATCACTGAGCAAGGATGCTATAAAAGCTTAAAAAAAAAGCTATGAAGAGTCCTTTCCTGGCAAGGCAGGTATCTCCAGGTATCTCCAGCCCTCTTAGTTTTCTTCTCTACCTTTTCTAAGTCTCCTCTCAGAAAAGCTTACCGCATTCAAGGGCAAAGCAGATTTATGCAGACCTTACTGTTTGCCTTTTGACTGCTGCTGAATATTAAGTCACTGTTTAAAAAAAGGACTATCCACAGTGGCTCCAAATTCTTTTCTCGATGAAGCCCTGCATTTTATATCTATATTTAATGTTGTTTTCCCCTTTATGTTACTTTGTATTGAACACCATCTGCCATCTTCCCATCTCATGTTCAGAATATGCATTATGTTAGCATTTAAAGTGTTATGCCAGTATCATACTGTTTAGTTGCAGATGAGGAGCCTGTATTTGGCAACAAGAGTACTAACCAAAAACTGCTGTCCTAAATAGTTCTTTCTGATATTTTGGTGTCAAAAGCATTTTTTCTTTTCACTAAAACTGCTTTACCCACTAACATGCTAGTCTTCACTTACAGATTATGGACTTCTAGTGGAAAATTTATCATTTCTTCTGCTGTGAGCAGGCAATGGAGAGGCATAAAACTCAAAAAGGTAAATTGAGGGGGAAACACTGAAAAAGTCACTTAAGCAGTCACTTAAAACCAAATCAGATCTGTTTGCTAAGGCAAACAGATTTAAAAAAAAATTAAATGATAGAAGAAATCCAAGATGTTGACCTAGAAAAAATAAAAGAATAAGAAAATCTGCGCTAGTATTTTTCAATTATGTGTATCCCTTGCAAAGACGTGTCCATTAGAATATGGCCAAACTAATTTGCTTACTGTAATAAACTCCTTCAGCGGTGACAAATCATCCAAGATGCTCTTTGAAGATGAATAAAATTCTGTGAAATCTGTGAGTAAAGATTGATGTTAACAGTATTAAAATTTTAAGACTGTGACAACAGTATGGAAATTAAAGTTCAGTTTTATGACTAGAATATCAGGGTATTCCATGTTACTAGATGTTCCAGACTGCAGTTCAGTTGTGACATGGAAGTAAAAGTTGGCTCCCATTTAAAATGGAAATAAAGAAACTCACTTGTGCCAAATTTGACAACATTCACTCTTTGTCTTAAATACATTTGTTCCAAAGCGTGTAAAGCAATCTGCTTCGCTTGCTGCAAGGCTGAACCTGCCATGGAATTGGAGCAATCTAAGCAAATAACAATTTCACTGGAGGGTGGGACTTCTTCAGCTGCTGTCATGTGCTCTGGCTGGAATACAAGCATGCAAGCCTGAGGAGAGAGAAGCGAGATCATTGCTGCAGTCAATGAATGTAACTTCATTTGAAGTATATGCTAATTTTCTTATTATGAGAGCAGAATATAACTGTATAACAAAGTTTTAGCAAATATATTTCATTTTTTCTTAATATGTGAAAAGCACAGCATCCCTGTCTTTTATCTGCTCTCACATGAAAACATAGAGAAGGAATTTTGTAGATTTTTCTCCTCCTATCCAATTCATTCTTTCGCAATCAGCCCTAGATTCAGTTCTCTAGGTTAAAAAGTTGCAGATACTATGTTTTATAATCACCACTGCCACCATCAGCTTGCAAAAAGGTACTAGAACTAAGAGATATGTGAAGCAGAGAAGCGCACACTGCCTTCTCTGAGCACAAAGTACATATTAAAAAAAATAAAAGCTCTGAAAAGTGGAACAACAAAATGTTCAAGGAATGAAAGGGTCTCCAATAGAAAGGAAAACTTTGTGTCTAAAAACACAAATACAAATTTCTTTCTCATCTCAGGGGATCATTATTATTGTAGTCATCAGAACGTAATCCCTAAACTAACTAATCCCTTTAAACAGGCAACAGAGGAAAAACATAATGGACATAACTAGAGGTAGCTATCAAAGAAAACAATTCTGTCATTTTACCTGTTTTAATTAATTTCAGCACTGAATTAACAGAATTGGTAACACCAAAACTTTACCTGTCACCTCTGCAGCATTTTGTCTTATTTAAGAAAACACTCTGATAGGAAGCAGCTGAAAATAGCTAAAAGTGCTGGGAGCTCCTCTCTTACCCTTGTGGTCACAGAAAAATGCAAAGGAATGAGCAGATTGTAATAACCTGGAAGGACATATTTAAAGCTCTTAAGCTTTAAAATTATTTCTCAGGCAAGGACAGAATCTGAAACTGTGAAACTGCTATCTATTTCTTTTATAGTGAAAAAGATAAGATTTAAATGTCTTTACAAATAATCACTCCAATAGTAAGAACTACACCAGAATGTGAAATCATTCAGGAAAGTCAAATCCCTTAAACTAAAACACTTACACACACACCCCAAAATATTTATAGAATCTGTATGTAGCCCCACAAATTTAGATTTTGAATATATTTTTTTCCTCTCTTTTTTTTGCTGATCTCTCATACATTCTCTATATAACATTTTGAGCTATTTGGAGCTATTTTTAAAAAATAGCTTAAAATGCTCCTTATTTTTTAAATTAATATAATGACTGCATGACTCTGAAGCTATCTAGTTCCAGCCTCTGCTGTGCAACATTTGTATCAAACATGGCATTTTGTAGAAATATCACTACAAGCTCCAGCAATCATAGGAAAAAAAGTCTTTTAACAGAAATATGACTAGATAGAGCCTTCAAAATGCACCTCAACATTCACTCTATTACAAGAAAAGGGATAAAAGAAATGAGACAAGATTCTAAGCGACTGAAATGAAAAAGTTATTTTTGGAGGATACTTAGCTTGGGAAGTAAGGAAGGTGGGGAGGGAAGTGAATATTGTACATGATGTGAAATTTTTCATCTTTTGCCCATGAAAACCAAACTGTTTCTCTCTGTTATGTTTTATGATTGTCAGTATTGCCTCATACAATAGGATGTGCATTTCATGACTTGGGTCCCCCCCTAGTCTCGGGTGCCCACCATTACCTCGCTCTGTTTGTTGGGATGCTTCTCTACCCACATTCGGGGTAGATAGGCTTGAGAAATCCAGATTTCTAGAGCAAAGCCATTAATGTCCAGGGAGCTGTTCTCCACAGTCTTAATTACAGCCTTGCAATCTGTTCTCTAGAAAAGAAAAACGATATATAGTCATTTAAATATTTATTTAGCAGTAACAGTGCAGTAAATGGCAATTCCTTGTGCCAAACATCATGTTTTAAAGCAAACTTGTGATTTGTGAGGTCAGAGAACAAAACACGTCTAATGAATTCCAAAGACTTTTGCTAAAAAGGTTACACGGTTTACAAGGTGTAGTTTCTATTTATGTAATATATTCTTTAAAATATCATTCACTCTCTTGAATATTTTTAAATACAAGTTTTTAAGATATTTTAAAGTTTTAGGCATAAGCAAAGTTTTCATCCAAGACAGGAACAACCAGTCTTCAGAATAAAGCTTCTCTACAAACCACAGACATCTAGTACATCCACTTCATAGCATATGTTCTAGCAGAACTGCTAGGGCAGAGGCATAGTTATAGTTACCTTTAGTTGAAGTTCATGTGTCCAGCTATTTATGCATTCAATAGTGTATGGCATCTCAACAGACATGTCCAAAGAGAACTGGCTGGATAAAGAGAAAAGAAGTGATCAAATAACATTCTGGAATAAAGGATATTTAATCTGCAGGCCATAACATATCCATGAGAATGAGCTATGTCTCCTGTCCTTTTAAACTCTTTGCACAGAACTGTG
>JAUBNY010000877.1:6428652-6461798 GCA_032275445.1 Crypturellus soui
GTACTCCAGGTGCGGCCTCACCAGAGCTGAGCAGAGGGGCAGGATCCCCTCCCTTGACCTGCTGGCAACGCTCCTCCCGATGCAGCCAGGATCCCTGTGGCCTTCTCGGCCACGAGGGCACATTGCTGCTTCATGGTTAACTGGTTGTCAACCAGGACTCCCAAATCCATCTCTGCGGAACTGCTTTCCAGCAGGTCAACCCCTAATCTGTCCTGGTGCCTGGGGTTCTTCCTCCCCAGGTGCAGGACGCTGCACTTGTCCTTGTTGAACCTCAGGAGGCTCCTCTCTGCCCAACTCTCCATCCTGTCTAGGTCTCTCTGAATGGCAGCACAGCCCTCGGGAGTGTCGGATGCTCCTCCCAGCTTTGGTATCATCTGCAAATGTCTTGTCAAGGAGGAAAAGCAGCAAAGAAACACTAGGTAACGCAAAACAAAATATGACATTTAACTATAACGTTTCAACTCAATTCAGCTTTCTAAGTACTGCAGGTCTAAATTAATCCTCAGAGACAGGAAGAGGCTTGCAACCAATTGCAGCACTCCTGCTTAAGCTTATGTTCGCTTTGCGTTTTGACAGCCTTGATGTGACTAGAAAGGTTACAAGCAATTTTATTTTAATAAGAGATAAAAGGAAAATAATCAAGACTGTACAGAAACTTCTCAAGTAACTACAATGTGCTAGGCACACAACTGCTTCAAAACAAAAAGATGCAGAAGATGCTATTTTAAGACTTACAGACCTGTGTGTTCTCATTTAACGCTTTGTCCTGTTGCCATGGTGAGACAGAGGCAGGCAAATGAAAGGAGATACAGCCATTATGAGAACTCAGTTCAGTGATGTAGGAGATTTTCACAAGGACTGTAGAGTTTGGTGGCAAGTTTCCAACACTTATTACAAAAATATCCTAAAAGGCCAAAAAAAAAAGGGGGGGGGATGGAATAGGAGATCATCATTAAAGTCTGCATTTTCCCTTCCAAAATTCAATTGTTTACACACACCGAGATCAAACAATAGCACAAAAAATACTACTTAAAATGAGCAAAACTCACCAATTATAACAAAAAAGAGGTGCCTTTGCAAAGAAATCTAAGCTTTTTTGTGGGAAAAAAAAAGCTCCAGAAAGAAATATATTGCTTAAACAGTAGGACATATAGAAAGAAAAAAAAATGTTTTTAAAAGCAATCCCATGTAGAGCCTAAATGAATTCCAATAAAAAGGAACTCCCCAAGAAAGAGATGATTTTCTAAAGACTCCAATGGGAATATGCACTTGTGTCCTCAATAATCTTTTGTATTCTGACCATTCCAAAATTTTCAAATAGGTAAACAAACCACCATATTTAACATACCGGTGCATCCTGGTCCATTAGATAAGCTCCATCACCCTGTCTGATAGCTTCTCTGTATTCCCTATGTGCTTGTGTCTTTTCTTTAACCTATGAAAGATTGTTCCAAAATAAGTTATTTACATATATAGAGGACAATAGCCAATATCATTTCAAATGACATGACTACTTCGAAACCCAGTCAAATGGCAAGAATAAAGAACTTGAGAAATAAACAAAATTAAATACTTTCAAATCTTGGGATTGGCTGCACCAAAGTGCAGTAATATTTTACCTCTCCAATGATGTGTTTTCCATTGATAAAAGCTTCAAATCCACACACAGCAGCTTTATCATCCAAAGGAAAGACATATTTAGCTTCAATTGGACTACTGCTTTGATTGGTGTAAGTCTGAAACATCACTACCTGAAATGAATATTAAAACAGTATATTAAAATAAGATAAAAGCAGCAATATTTCAAGTGAAACAGCATACCCAGTTTGTACTGCAAGTGTCAGTAAGTATGCCCTAGCTGGAAGCTGCATTAGAAATGCATGTAAAACATTTACCAGTGTGTAAAGAATAGGTACATCCAGAAACATGAAGTGTGGAACTTTTAATCTTTATATCATTAACCAAATCTCTTCTTGGTCTACTGGCAGAGCTTGAGAAGATCCCACATTAAAAAGCCACCACTGCAACATGTCTAAAAGTGTTTCAAGTTCATAAAAACTAAATGAAGAGTTTCGCTAAAAAAGGGTCTATTTTTAAGATATATTGAAAAGGATGTTTGGAAAAGCCAATATTCTTTCTATAAATATAGTACCTATTTTCTAATTACAAAATTTGTCTCTGAAGTGGCAGATTGTCCAACTTTCTTCCTACATCTGTTCTTCTGTTCACTCGTGTGCTAACAAGATCCCAGGAGTTCCTGATCTCCCTTTGCTGGCACTTCTGCTGTGCCTCATCATCTGATGATTTCTGATTTATGCTCTGTTCCTATTTTCTGCTTTGGTAGACTGGATCATAAAACAGATACTACTGGATAGTAATTCATTTCTGTAGGAAAACACACATTAAAATAAGGCATTCTCTCATGAGAAGAACAGTTCTTAGAAAGAATCACACTAATCAGACAACAGTTGTAAGTATGAGAATAATATAAGTGCAGGCTCATCTGAAGAGGATTCTTTCAAATCATTTTTTCCTCCTCTCATTTTTTTCCTGCTTTCTTTACCAAAGCTTTAGCAACAAATAACAGCATAATTTGCTTTTTTAAAAACAAATTTTACCATGGCACTGGAAATCCATTCTTGTGGAAAACTTCTTGTGGAATGAAACACACGTCAGACACTGGTTCGCCATGTGATTGAGACCACTCTATACAGAACTCAGTTGCAGAGGGAGAATTTTAGAATTACATTGTTGGATAAGTAAATATCCATGACTTGATGTGACAAAATGTGTTTGCAGAGCACAAATACTAAAATAAGGTGAGCCCTTAACTTTGTTTTGCTAAATTTTATTAGTTAATGTTCAGATTAGAATATCATGTTCTTTTTACTTGAGACAGCTAACTTGTCTAACCAAAGTTAAAAACAAACCACAAAAATGTAATTCCAGAGACCTCTAATCATACCACATATTTCTGCCTGGTTTCTAATTCAGGTAGCCAATAGATCATCAAGGAAGTCATCAGTATATAAGAGAATGTATAAGCTGCTGCAAAAAGCTTCTTTTCAGTGGCGACAAGATGACACAAAGAGAAAAAAACTTACAAAAAAATCCAACAGTCAGGCTTTTCACTGACCAAAGAGATTGTCATTTGTTGACCGTGCTTCTTTAAGAATAAAATCTGCTTTCTCTCATTTTCAGAACTGAGCTTCATTTAAAAACAGCTTTACTATTTTTTCTTTTTCTAACTAAAGCACTATATAACAATTGCAATATTTCAGGCCTCCATAATGGTAAAGGACAGTAAGTAGTGTACTCTACCTGTGCTACAAAGTCTATCATCCTCCCCTTGATGTTAATACTTTCTAGAAGGACTGGATTTCCTGATCTGTCCTGAAGACCAGCTTTTATGGCATTCATAGGATTTGCACTTGGAAGGGCATAGCCTAAAAAAAGAGTGTAAGAAAGATTAGGAAGGCAGCTTTTGAAATATGTATCTGTGAAGGAGAGCTGAAAATAACCCTATCCATCAGTGGCTCATGTTTATCTGTGGCATTCAGAACAGATAAATTAAAAGTAATACCCAGGTTCTGTTAGGAATACTTGTGTTTTATTCCTGCCTAAGCAGGACTTCTTATGAAGTCTTGGTTTAGACGCTGTCATTTGAATTATTTAGGACCATCTGATGATTTATGCAAAAGCATTTCCTGCTAGGTCTCTTGAAACACACTCTGACAGAGGCAGTTGCAACTGCTGTCAGTAGTCATGCCTGCAGGAAATCTGGGAAACAGATGCTGCACGCATGCTACATGGTCATGTCTGATTTGGCAACATCTGCAAATCAACTGTTTTTTTTAAATTAAAATGTTATTTTCGTACTCTAGAAAGTATTGTGATAAATATTTAGGGTATCCTAAATAATCAAGTTACGAAAACAAAATATTTCTTACTCTCATGCTGCAAAGAATGTTGTGATCCTGGCTGATCTTGCTCCATTACAGCTTCAGGCTGAAATGGTTTTATTTGGTCTTCAGCAATGCAAAACTTAACAACGTATCTAATTTTAACTTGATAGGTTTTATATACAACAAATTCATCATCCTGGTGGGGGAAAAGACATTTTGTAAGAAAAACAAAGCTATTATTAAAAAAATGATAGTTGGGTTCACTTTCAAAACAGTGAACCTTTCATAGTGGTTACTTCTTATTCCAATCAGAGTAGAATATCATTTTCAAATAACAATTCAAATATAAAATCTCAGATATTTATATAATAATTCAGATATTATAAAAAAGATATTAACTTTTTCTATAGCTATTTTTCTTGCAACAATTTTGAATCTCTTTACAAATGGTAATAAAAAGAATCTTTGAAGTTTTATGTGTTTTACAGATAGTAAGGCAAATAGTCACTTTACTTCTCTATCTACTGATTTAGTGTCTGAACTGAAACACAGGTTACCTTGCTTTTATTATCTATCACGGGTACAATACATTCCAACTTAGTATCTTTTCAAGTGTCTAGTATGATAGGATCAGTACCTCAAAATCTGAAGAGACATCTGGTGTTTTACGGACTCCGTGCACACTCTCATAACCAGGTGGTGCACTGCTTAACAAATAATTTCGTTGATGCAAATCTAAGCAGGAGCCAAGTGCCACATCACAAACTGCCAAGAGTCGAGTACCATCCATCACACTGGTTGAGGAATACTTAATACTGGCACTACGTGGAAAGAAAGATCATAGACATTTTGTTAAAGGTGATGTAAATATAAATGTCAAAAAAGCTTAAGAACAAGTATTTCTGGAAAAACTGACAGAATAAATTTTATGATTAAATTATCTTGTATTAAATCTGGTATCTATTTAACATAGGAAGTCAAAATAAAAAGACAAAATAAAAAAAGATACGATGGTCATTCAGACCTAATAGAATCACTGAAGTAAATACCACTGCCCAGATTCCCAACATCAGTTCTTTCGAGACCATGATCTTCCACTACCACTTTTGGCATGAGGAGTCCTCTAGAGGGGAGGGAAGATGAAAGAAAAATAATGAGATATCACACACATCATATGAAGCTTGGGGTTTTTTTGTACACAATATTTGAGGAAGGATTTTTGTATATTTGGGCTAATTTGGGGCTAATTCACATTGTGCAATAACAAATTATTCAGAGGATTAAAATAAAATGCACTCTACAGGAAAAGCCCATAGCGAATCAAGGAAGCCTATTAATAAAAAAAAAAAATCACTTAAGGCAATATTTAGTCTTCAAGATTGATTACGTAAGCAATAAAGTCTGTTTGCTTTTTCTGTGTTTAGCAGAATGCCACCTAAGTAAAAGAATTCTAAAGGGAGGGTGGAGGGGAATGATATTTGGAAACTTTTTCAGTGTTTGATTTGCAAAAATTGTTAGTGTGGAGATACCATCCTTAGACTTTCTATAAAACATTTGATTTATTACTGATGGATGCCCTCATAAACCCTTTGCCCTCATAAACCCTTTATATAAAAGGAATGCAAAAATAAAACATTTAAGGAAGTTCAAAAGATTTGTAATCTACAGTTAAAGTCTGCAGTGTAAAGAAAACAGAATGCTAATATGAATTTGAAATGAATTCATTGTGGATGTATTATGCAGACATACTAAAAATTTAAGGATACTGAAAAGAGCATCTAATATTCACCACATATACACTATGATGAATATTTAAATATAAATTTGGGTGTATTAGGTTATATTATAATAGGTTCTGCTATTTTAGCCATGAACATTATTACCATGTTTTGAGAACCCATAGAATTTGGTCATAGAACAAGATGTCAGGTTACTCCAAAAAATTAGTTGGCATGTTTTTAATTAAACATAAGGTGATCATGGAGAAATAATGTATACAGGAAAAAGGAGGACATCATCAATGGAATCCTTCCCTGAAACACACAATAAATTAACCATAAAGCCGTTTTTCTCCTCACTCCCTCCATTTTGCCATCCTCCCATGCAGATTTAAACTATGCTCCTCACCATATCCAAGTATTTCCATCTCAAATCTAACCCATTTGGAGAGTAACTGAATTCAACATTACAAATGACAGATTTTCCTTTTAGAGGTCTGTAGAAGTATCTGGATGTATTTGCATAAATCTTAACAATTAGGCTAAACGCAATGTAAAAGGGCTTTATAAAAGACAATCAATATAGCTAAAATAGTAGAATAGAAAATAATTAATCCCAATTCAGCTTTATAAAAAATGGAATGCAAATTTTTACCTGCAGAGAATTCCCACAAAGTTGCGTACAGGTGATGAATGGAATAGGGACTGAATATTTCCGAGACTGCTCAGAAATTCTGCTGTTTCACCTATCCTGCCAACTCTATATATTTGTAAAATTCTCACTGGACAATCACTGCAAGAAATTTGAAATTATCTTTGGGATTGTGTTATATGACTCAAGTAATATATAATATATGACATTACTCAGAAAGTGCATTCAGGATGAAACTACTGCTAAGAGATAAAGGCTGACTGAAATCTCAAATTAACATTCAAAAAAAAATTTACAACTCCTAGAGAAAAAAAAGATAACAGAGCACTTACTGAAATCACCAGAGATACTAAAAATCTGGTGACTAAAGTCAATGTTTTTTTTCATGCTTAAATTGAGACTACAGACTAAGGACTGAGCTGCTTCACAGCATCAAGACAGCCAGAACTTAAGGAATACTCAAAAGACATTTTTTAGGATTCTGCATTCTTGACTGTGACACAGTGATGTACTTTGGAATTTACAAAGCAATTTGCATCCTTATGGATCACAGTAATTAAATACCAAAAGTAGGTATTGGAAAACAAAAGCATAAATCAAAGTTGCACTTTTAAGGCCCAGTTAACATCAGTCAGATTCCAATTCCTAAATGCTAAAATAGTATTTGTAAATAGGACCTGTACTCTTTTGTATTCTTGAATATTTTACTTGAACTGTATGGCTTCTGTTCAAAAGAAGTTCTGTAAATATTCAAAAGAGGACCAAGTACTCCCCACCATTATCAGTGTCTTCTAATAATGCACAGAAAATTTGTTTTATTTGAAATCAGCAGACCTGTAAATTTTAAATTTACTTTTAGGTTATGCTATAAAATATCTGAAAATTAACACTGAAAAGCAGAAGAAAATAGCCTAAAATGTATATAGGCTATTTTACTAGCTTCTATAAATAGTCACCATTTCAAAACTAAAAAATTAACAATGTCATCATTTTCAGTTTTCTGAATTTACTTCCATTTGGTTCTGGTTTAGAATATAATAAATATGTCTGCTCCACAATCCCATTTGTTCTAGAGAGAACATTATATTCATATAAATCAAAACTGCACTGTAACAAAACCTGGTAATTCAGTTCACTTCAGTGGTATATTGCGTATTATCCCTGGAATGGTATAGGATCATTGTATAACTGCTGAACACTCACTTGTAATTCTTTTTTAACAGTTGTTCTTTAATACTGAGAAATTCATAACTGTTTGGGGAAACAGCTTCGATCCTGCACCTTAGAGCCTGGTATTTGGCCAAAGATGATGGGTTGGGGGATGACATGTTTGTTTCACGTATATTAAGTATGTCTCGGATTAGCTAGAAAATAAGGACAGAAATTACAATTGTAGCACAGTTAACACATATCTATGAATAATAAGGATTTTTTTTCAGTTAATTCTCTTGCTAATGAATATTCGGTATGTTTTTAATTAAGGAAACACACAAAACTCAAACTGAATTATATAGTTACACTGTAAAATCACTTAAGTGGAATACAGAATAGAACATTTCCACCTGTCAGATATAGTAAAGAACAAGACCAAACCAGCTACTGCATCCCATGAAAACAAATCAGAAGAAAAAGGCATATGAGAAATGGTTAAATTGCTTTTGTACTTGCTTTTGTACTTGCTTTTGATCAAGTTCTGGATGGAGCCTGCTCATAAAAGCTCCACAAACAGAATTTGTGGATGGCTATCATTTTCATTTTGCTTACAAGGCAATCCTTATTTATTTGAATCTATCATATATTGTTGCTGGTAGCACTGTCTAGTTAGGGTAACAGAACAAGGCACCCATGTAATTTTCACAGACCAGGAGGAAAAGCACACTTAATAAAAAAAAATAGTATTACATTTCACATGAACATACATGGGCATAATAGCAATGTACAGGACATAATAATTTCTTGACCTTGGTCTCTGGCTGAGCTATGTTGCAGATATCTGCACCTGGCCTGCTACCTCCCGAGTACTGACTCTGATCCTGCAGACTTAACTTCCTGGCTTCACCTTGGACCTGCTAGATAAGGCCATAATGGTGAGAGGATCTGGACTGTTGTCTGCCCCTGGTTACTGCTGCTGGCACTCACTGCCCCCTGCTCTGCTCTTCTTGCTTGGTGCTGTAGGACCCTTGCTGGTGAGGTAATTGCCCTGGTCTTGCTCACCTCCACTCCTGGCTTGCTCCCCCTGGCTCTCCCTGGCACCTGCTGGCTGACTGAACTGCTTAAAAAGCAAACTAGTTGACAGAGGAGATGGAAAAAGAGAGGCTGGTGGTGGGAGATTTTCCTAGGTAGGTCAGCTGGGCTTACAGCAACTGGCAAGAAACTATTTGTATGTTTAGACATGTCGATTAACTTCTTGCATAGGGAATCGTGGGGAACTATACCCCAATTTGTGTTGTACACGTAGGAACTGATCGAACTGTACATAGACAGGTAATTTTAAGCAGTTTCTTGAAACTGTTTCTGCATATGCAGTAGAAGTCATACAGAATAGTCTTCAAAACACTAATAAAATAGTTAAAATATATTTTGTATTGGTTTAAGTACAGATCAGGAATTACTAGCAATTTGGAAAAGTTACCTGACAAAGGTCTTGTTTACTAGACAACAGCTTTCTGGAAACATTACAGTCTGGTTCTGCTTTGTGACGTATAACTCCATAAAATTCCTTTATCATCATTTGCAGTGTTGCCTCATCTGCTCCCTCATTCAGTGCATTCTTTATCTGGAGTAAAATACCTTCTGCTTTGCTCACCTTTAAAAGAAGAGATTATTAAAATGGAAACCATCACAAAATTTCAGGAAAAGCAAAAGAAAAAAAAAAGAAAATGGATCATTTAATTCCACATTGAAATTCCACTTCAGCTTTTTGTTAGTATAATAGCGAGAAAACATTTTTCTATACTAGAATATGAGATTTAAAACTTGGATATTGTTCTGCCATTATATTTGTCTATTTGCAAAGCACCTCAGCAAAGCTAAAAGCCAGTAAAATACCTCCATAAAATAAAATGGAATATGAATTAGATGGAAATATAATGCTCTTTAATTTCTTATAGATTCACTTTGTCAGTTCTAGTGCATTGATGAGATAAATACAGAAATTAGACTACAATGTTTCTTATGAAAATCATAGGTACATTGATTTATCCTGAAATACATAAAACAGGCAGAGATTCTGTTTATAGTCAGAAGCCTCTAGATCACCTTAAAGTTCATTAAATACTTTGTCCAGACAAGACATAAATTTGTTTTGCACACTGGTTCTGAGTTGGAAAAAAAAAATCACAGAGTATTCATGATGTTTGATTTTCTCAGTGCAGGAGGGAAAAGGCCAAGTGCTCTTTAATTTACAGGAACCATAGGCAAGAGGCAGTAAAATGTTGATAACAAAGACAACAAAGTCTTACTGCAGTTCTAAAATTGACCCAAGACTGGTCTCTATTTTGCAAAAGCCTTTGAAAAAAAGAATGGAGAGTTAATCTAACTGGATGGAAATTAACTTGTGTTTCAAATATCCAGAGATTTATTTTTTTTCTTCCTGGAAAAAGACTATTACTCTTAAAATTATTAATGGGGAAAATAGTGAGAATAGTTTTAGCTCATCCTTACAGATATGTGCTTTGGAATATAGAAACTTTTAGTCTACAATTCAGCTCTTGCAAAAGCTATCATTGACTGAACATTATCAAATTTGTTTGTTCACTGACCTCAAATACATTAGGAATCTTCATATCCAAACAACTGTTGCTCAAAAAGGCATTTCCCACAATCGGTATTTTATTTTTGTCTTTGCTGATTTATGAATTGCACTCATTGCTATCTCTGAGTACATGCATAAAATATTCCTAAGGTGCTACTTACTCCCCAGTGCCAAAGCAAATGTATATTCCACTTCAAAAAGTGAAAGAGATATTCTGTTACCATACATCTTCTGCTAAGAATATCAAAACTGAGTTCTATATAAGATATGGACATGGGCATTCCAGAACTGAGGAGCTAGCAAAGCTCTCCCAATTTAAAATCTAACTTTGCCTTCAGTGGTGACAGAGATAAGCAAAAGTGCAATGCTAAACAGACAGGCCTTACTCATAAATGTTAACTTCTTAGGTGTCTAGGGAGCAAAGCAGAATTACTGAAGTATGTGGAAAAGTGAGATTAAATGAACCCTAAATTTAACAAAGAGATGGATGGGCAGTTAGTCTCAGTAACATCTGCAATACCCACAGGCCTTCAAGAGTAGCCATGTGTTAATTACATGTCTCACCTGATAATATAGACCTGGACTATAATTAGAACTATTTTTCCATTACTAGATAATGTCTGGATGAAATACAATTGAAATATATTGGCAGGGAACAAAACCTTCCTATTTATGCACACTTTTAGCATACGAAAATAAAAGACTGTCTTCTCCCCTCAATTTACCCCACAGAAGGCTTCCTCCTGTAAGAATCACGTAAATCACTATAAAACAGAAAAGACAACCATCTGCTCTAGAGAGAGTACTGCATGTTTTCAGTGTTGTGATTCTCAAAATTTGATATCAACATTTCTGAAGCATGGTTATACTTAAGTACAGTATTATCAAGTGTAATTCCAATCTCCATATATGAAACAACATATTTGTTTGCTAGGAAAACAAAACAAAAACCTTACTTACAGTAGTTTTCATCTATTCATTCCCAGAGAGTATCAAGAATTAACTTACATCATTGAGGCTTATATTTTCTACTGGTTCAAGTAATAAAGTGTTCAAGTGGCCAAGAGCTTCTGCCCAGATCAGTTCCACAAAACCACTGACTTCTTCACATAAATCACTTGAGTTTATGGCTTCTTCTAGAAGTAACTGTAATAAAACAGAGTTCAGTGAAAAGACAGAGATGCAAGTCTCTTAAGTTCTCACACAAATAAACAGGCTTTCCTCTAAGCAATATTACACTACACATTTAGGCTTAGTATGATTTCTTCCGTTCCAATAAAATGAAGGGAAGATTTTTCTTTTAAGTGGAGAACATGGCAGGCAGGATTGCCAACATTTTGGAGAAGACAGAAGTTGCTTTGCGTGAGGTATCTTCGTCAGTACCCTGCATTATCAGAGGTACAGACATATCAGGCTACAGATCTCAACCACTTCATTTTTTGCACAGTTGGCCATGAACAGATGGATTCAAAAGGCAATTCTTTTGAACCATCTGTAACAGATGACTATCTCTAGTTCAGAAAGCCCTATTGGGAAAATAAAAATACTACTTTTGTGAAAATAAAAATTGAAGCAGCAAAGCACTGTAGAATAGGCCATGAAAATCAGTGGAATTCATATACTCAGAAGAATTATGAAAAAAAGTAATTTCAAAGAGCACTTAAAGTTGAACATTTCATTTTTTTTTCTAACTGTTCTTCAACTCTAGCAGGCACCCTTAAACTTGGTACTTCCAAAAGTTATCATATCAGTCTGGCCACTCTAGATTTCTTGTCTGGATGGCATCAAATTCCAAAAGTTGGAAATCACTAGAAAAGGTCATATATGCTAGATAAAATCTAGATTCCTGTTGTGCTCTAAAATGCAAGTTAACTATGGTAGAAGACAAGGATGTAACTAATAACGAGAAAGGTTTTTCTCATTTACTTTGTGACACTACAACTAGCTTAATAGCAGTAAAGTGTTGTCTGAACTATACCATAGGGACCAGAAGTATATTGGTGGGAGTCCTGGTACTGACTTCCCTAAGATCTACCTCAAGCCTTGCTTAGTGTGGGAAATAATTAGGACAGTCTAAGTTACACAGGACGCAACAGTTCTACCTACTATATTAGAACATCACTCTCTAGGCATCACATTCACTTTGATAATGCAGCTACTTAAAAGCTATGCTAAAATGAAAGTGGGTATGTATACTATTAATATGGTTACACACTCCCAGCACTCAATATTAAAAAGAATACATACTGTTTCCTTTAACCTATGTCTGGATCACTGCAATCCATGTGGTGTTTACCACTTTCAGAAAGCTGAAAACAAAAATAAATAATGAAGGACAAGAAAGTGTAAAAATTGAAGTTGTACTAGCCTCCTGCAATTTTGTAGAAGCTAAATATTCTGCTTCAGGTGGAAAAGTTTCCCTTAATAGGAAATCCTGGCTCTTCAGGTCTGCAATGAAAGTCTCATAATTTTCTCTTATATCTTCAGCAGTCTTACTTAATATGAATTGTTTATTGCTCTGTAATTTAAGAGAATAAAATTAGTCAGAGAAATGTAGAGAGACGTACAGAGTTAATTTTACAGCCCACTGCTCTAACAGCTGACAAATCCACAGTTAACCTCCGGGTTTTGATATAATAGGTTTACAGTAAGGTGGTGCTTTTGTGAGAGTTTGCAGGACAGAAAGAATAAGCACAAAGCTACTCACAGTGACAGCGGTTCTTCTGAATGTGTGCAGGAATAAGGGGGAAGAGTTAGTTATGAGTATCATAATACATCTGATTGAAAGCTAACAGAATGATGTCAGATTCTGATTCTATAAGAATCAGATTACAAATAAGAATGAAATGTATTTGGAGCTTTGGGACAGGTGTGTTCCATGTGCATAAAGAAAGAGAATTACAGAATCAGACGGAATGGCTGAGGTTGGAAGGGACCTCTAGAGATCATCTAGTCCAACCCGCTGCTCAAGCAGGGACACCTAGAGCACGGGGCACAGGGTGGCATCCAGGCAGGTTTGGAAGATCTCCAGAGAAGGAGACTCCACCACCTCTCTCAGCAGCCTGTTCCAAACTTCCTATCAGATGTCAAAAGTTTTATTGCAAGTATATTAACTTGCAATATGAATAAACACCACGAAACCCACAACTAACTCTTAGTGTCTGTCCAAGAGAGGCCAGGAAAGTCAAACTCCGTCTCCACGGAGGTGGGTTTGTGAAGATCTCCAAAGGAGAAGACTCCACAATTGTTCTAGGCAGCTTGTTCTAGTGCTCTGGAAACAAAACAGTACAGACAAACATGTCAAACACGACGAGTCGCTCATACCTTGGATCCATCTGATGAACTGAAGTGTGCACACACTCGGAATGGAAACTTATGTCCTTTGGAACACTGTAATTCAACAACTACAAGATCTTTGCTCTCTTTGGAGTAAATCTGAATGGAGAGATAAATAAAGCCCCCCCCTAGTTTATTGTTTCAGTATGTTGCATTCACATGATGCTGCGCCATATATTTCCTTTCGCTCTACTGATTTTCCACCACACTTTATGAAAACAAGCAGAACTATTCAGTATTTGTATCACAAAAATAAGCGAAACTCCTCTCAGGCTTCACTGTACTGACTGCCATCTATTTTTGTGTTTTGATGGCTTTCTTTTTAATAAAAATGCATTAGGTATTACATGTCAATTAAATATAACAGCCTTTATAAGAGCATACATTTTCAGAAACATGTGTTTATTATTCTACTGCAATGCTTTGGTTGGAACATGACCATAAACTATTCTAGGTTTGTTTGAATTAGGCTGAACCGAAGACATGATATTAAAATACTTTCCAATACTTCTTTTTTCATAGCAGTAGATGGTAACATAAGAGCTTTTGATGCTTAAGACTGGAAACCTTTTACACATCTACTGATCCTCCTATATTCTTCTACATTTTCTACAGTAAGAGAAAGACTTACTTTTTCAAGGACATTGTATTTTGCAACATCAAAATCTTCAGGAAAGAAAGGAATATCTTGATCATTTTCTGTGCAAAATCTGGAATTAGAACAATTAATTTTCTTTAATATTTTTAAACACCCACCACCAGAAAAAACAGTACAGTCATAGCTGCATCACACTGAAATAAGCATATAAGAAAATGAATACATTCAGCAACGAAAAAGAAAACAAAAAACTTGAGAAATAAAATCCCATCCAGATAAGCTCCTGACTTGCACTAGTAAGCCAGACTGTTCTGTGTGAACCTGAAGATGAAGACTACATTTCAATTTCATTCTCTAGAAAAAGTAGGGAAGCAACACAAGTAATGGATTTTCATTGTCTGATTGCACATTAGCTTTCTAAGCTGCATCTAGTTTGATAGCTCTGCTGTCCTGAGTAATCCTTTTTTCATTCCTGACTTTCACATTATAATACACACTTGTAGTTATGTCCTTCAGCCTCAGGATTTTAAAATGAGGCAAGTACAGCTTTTAGTATGTGCATTCCCAGAAACAATTAAATATCCAGCCCATCCCTGATCACAGTCTCTGAAAGCAAAAGTTGCATTTTATTAATACATTAAAAATATTGCATTTGGAGCTTATTTTGTTTCTTTAATTCAATAATAAATAAATTATAACAGTATTCTTTCCTTATTAGGTAAGCGCAGTCTCAAGGATAACAATTTTCAGCTTTCCTGTATGTTTAGTGAGAGATATGTGCTCAGTACTTATAAAAATAATGAACCAAACTGGCCTTCAAACAGAAAGCCAAATGAACAACCAAAAGAGGAAAAAAGAAAAAAAAAAAGAGTGACAGAAACCCTGCACATACCAGGGATCTGTACTCTAGGTGTTCACTCAAAGGGAAAAAATGTAAAATCAGTTTCCTCTGTCAGATTCAAAGATAAAAAACATCACAAGTTGGTATAAATTCATACACACAGAGTACAGAAAATGGAGAAGGGATAACTTTTCCTCCACTGCAATATTCTTAAGATAATGAGATCAATCATCCCTGTAAGTCACTGAAAGAGATTCCAAAGGTGTTTTTTTGTTCTTTTACATAAATATCAATGTACATATAACAAAATACACTATTAATGTTATCCTCTTTTACCTAACAGTCCCTTCTTCACACTCAATTCTGCTGTCATTTTCTTCATTACTAGTAGTATTGAAGTGGCTTTCATTCTTCTCAGCAGCAATTCTGCTCTCAGAAAATGGTTCCATACCTGCAGTCAAAATAGTTATTTACTTGGTATAATATCTTTTTGAGACTTTTGCGAGCGGGAGAGCAGAAAGACTGGACACGTAGCTGCAACCTGCTGTGCCAACTGGCCCTAGGCTGGAGAACAATCCATGGCAAGTTTCTTCTTTAAAAACAAACAATCCCCCAGCCCCAACTTTTCTATATATCACCTATGGAGGTAACTTCACTTTTACTTAAAGCTCTTTAGGACTTCAGGACAAAGGAACCACTCAGTTCCAGCCATGCATGTCCACAGTTTCTACTGGGTGGGGTGGGGGAGTGGAAAACACCTAACAGTAGCTCAGTTCTGGGTTCCTGATTCTCCATCTTCTACTTCAGAAATTTGCACAGATTCATTTCATGAACACGCTCATAACATACAGTTTTGTGTCCAAATAAATTACTTTTAAAAATACTTAAAGGAAAAGCTAGCACCCCATGACACTCAAGAGACAGGACTCCATTATGAGATGCAAAAGTAAACAAAAATAAAAAGTTACCAGAAAAATACCAGAATTAAAACATTACTAACTTTCACGACAATTTTTTTTCAGAACATTTCTTATTTATATTGAATTTGTAGCCAGTATACATGAGTGCTGATTTCTTAATAGCTGATTTTTAATACTTACCTTCTAAAACATTTTTTTCCAAAATAAATGTAATATGAATAAATCATGTCAATAAATAAACTTACCACAAATATCTAGCTCCGGGTTAAAAGTGTTGTCTTGTAATATATCCTCCTTATAGGCATCAATTTGTAGAAGTTTTCTCCTTTCAGATGATTTCCATATGAAATCCACACGTACTACAGGGAGCTGATACTTCTGAATAATTTTTAGATGGCGAGAGCTGAGGACACTAACAGTATCCACAACAACATGTGTACACTAAAAGGCAAGTTAAAATTGTTAGACACACATAGCTACAATATTAGCACATGTAATGTCTATTTGTAATTCATCCTGCTAACATCCAGGATCCACATGAAACATGCAGAAAGTACAGAACCTTTTGGTTTGGAGACGTACAAACAAAAAAAGAACAAAGGGGAAAAAAAAAAAAAAAGAGTTCTTTCCTGAAACTTCCTTTCTTAGCACTGAGCCCAGATTTACTCTGAGAGTCCCACCTGGAGATAGGATGAAATGCTTGCATAATCATAATTTAGTATCTAAGGCTTGGATAAGGTCCATTCTGAACAGTGGATCTCAAATCTTGGAGCTCACCATTTCTACTGAAATTCTAACTTTGTATTATAAATATTTTTCAAGATACGTATTTCAAAAGAAATATGTTTATATTGCATTATTTCTTCATTTATTTGCGATATTCAGGAATTCATTTTTTAGCCTTTTTTTTTTCCTCTTCTATAGGTCATTTTTTAACGAAGGCATTTTTCTTGACTCCTCTTTTTCCCCAGCTCACACTTACAGGTCACCAATATGAAGGGATTAATGAGGACTTTATTTATTGTCCAGTCCTTGCTTCTTTATATCACCAGAAGCGTCGCACACTGATATGTCAAAACAATTCAGAAGATCCTGACTTTACAGTGTAAAACACCCAACACTCTTCCTAAATTGGGTATGCAATTTTTCACTTTCTCTCCTAACCAGATGTGCGTGGTCAGAGTTGGCAGGAAACAGCCATGCTTCAAGTAAGGTGATAATGCATCCACGATATTCCTTTTCTTCACACATTTCTTTTCTTTTGTTCAGTGTCAGTTCCTTATATTATGCATAATTCAAGCTGCAGACTCTTGAGGACAACAGCTACAGATTTTTCTGTTTGTAAAATTACGTTAGCCATGGAAGCTGTATGTACATTAGCAGGCTTTCAAGTACATGTTTCATGCTGTACTAGGAAAAGTTGCACGTAAGTGAGAGGGAGAAATTAGCTCACTTAATCATAGTCTTCATGAAACTAAAAATAAAAAATTAAGCAACAGGCAAAGCAACAAATAAAACCATGATATAATGCACTACCTTCTCCCCAGGGTGGCAGTGGGGGGTCAGAAGTGAGCACTATATGACAATATAGACAAGTTTGCCATAATTTAGGAGTTATGGAGGAAAAAATGAATGCCACTTTCTAGTGTTAAAAGTAATCAGATGTGAAGTATCTTTATGCTAGACCTTCACTCTTAAATTGCATAACCCTCTCCCTGTGACTGGTATGTGAATATCTACACTGTTAAGGCCCTGAAATCTTCCTTGGCCTCCACTGGTGTGCATCCCAGTTTCCTGAGGGCTTTGGGAGATAGAACAGCACACCAAGACCATTCCCAACAAGCAGTGTGAATAGGATCACTTAGTCCCAAGGGCCAAGGGAGTTCACTAGCATAGATGTGGTCACAGTCCCTGGAAATGTTCCCAGAAAAGCTTAATACTAATTTATATTAATATAAGCCTAGCTCACAGCCAGCTATTTTCTCTCAGTAATCAAATGCTTTCAGTAAGATAGACTATAACATGACTAAATCCCAATTCATGATGCATCTCCTTATTCAGAGTTTCTCGTACATGATGATGAGAAAAAAAAAAAAAAACCACAACAGGATGGCAGTTTTATCCAGGAAAGAAACTTCCTGGTTCTTTTGTGAAGAAGTAATATTGCTCTTAATTTTTTATGTCACACAATCAGATGCATTAAAATTTAAGCAGAATTATTTTTACTAAAATAGTAAACACACAAATAATCTCTACATTCCTGGTAACTTTCTAGAAGAGGTAAGACCAACACTCTGTAATGCATAGCAGTGTTTGATATTTTCCAACAGAGATCTCAGAAATAAATCTGAAACATACCTTTTGATCAAGCATAAAATTAATTACTCCACCATTTTCTTTAATGCATTTTTTCAGTTTATTCTTCTCCTGAATAGGTAAGTGCTTCAATTTTGTAAAAAACACACAGTTTGCAAAGATTGCCATCTCCTTTCTGTTAAAAAAGGAAATAGGTTTTGCAGAGGTTGAGAAAGCATTCATTCCCATTATCCATCTAAGTAATCTTTTACCAAATACTCTCTTTTCTACTCTAGAAAATACCAAACAAATACCATTTTACTAGTATGGCAATCAAATCCACCATGAATATTTCTTAATAAGTTTTATTCAGTTGTTAAATCCTGTGAAAAACTTAGTGTGACCTACATTTTCAGTAAAGTCATTGCATGAATTAACGGCCAAACTCATGTCTTGATTTCTTGCTGCTAATACCCTTTGCTAGTAATGTGGAATTATGTTATTTTAGACTAGAAGGATCTTCCTGTTCCTCTTGCAAGAGTGTAAATGGTTTCTCACAGATGTATATAATTTATAAACAAAAAACACAGAAATGCAAAAATGAACCAGAGCAAATACAGGAAAGAAAAAGAAACGGGAAAAAAAACAGGAAAACAAAAGATGTTAGTTTTAATCCAGATCTATTTTCTGATTTAATTCACCCTGTAGGTTGGGGCGAAGATTCACATGGGAGCCTGAGGGGGAGGGAAACCAGTGGAAGGGAGTAAGCAGTGGGGGGATGGAGGGAGCTGGTGGCTTCTTTCCTTAGCAACACCTGCCTATTGAGTCTGCAAAACAACTTCAATGAAAAATGGCTGGGTGTTATTTGTGTGACAAACTACACTAAAATATAAGAGGCTGGGAATATTTTATCAAAAATAGAATTTATGATAACAGAATGTAAAGGCAGTGTCTCGCTTAAGTCATTTAAATGCATCTTTATGATATATCTATTTTCCTGGCTGCTTGTGAGGAGAGCGTATGCCTGTAAAATAAAATAATCTAGTCAGAAATTATTTTTACTAGTAATTCTTCAGCTAAGCATGGGGTCTGTATCTCAGAGGGTCAGCATCAATGTTACCTGCAAAACTTTGTGTTTATTCTAACTTTCAAACTTCTGGAAAAGTTACTAGGTGATAAAAATTTTTCACCATGATTTATTTTGCCAAGTATTTCTGGCTGTGAGATGCCTTGACAAAAGTGACTATTCATAATATCTACTTCCTCCAAATTCATCCTGAACTCATAGGATGAGGCAGAAAAGTATGAAATTGCTTCTGGAAAAGCAAAGGCAATGTAAAGGCAAATTAAATCTTGTGCTGGCCAAGAAAACCCAAACTGGCAGGCCATTCAAAGGGAAAAAATAAAATAAAGACCTCTGTCCAACACGATGAGAGTTCCCACGTGCACTGCAAATCCTGAGCAAGCCTCTGACTCCTAGAACAAAACATTTTCATGGAAGACTGCAAAAAGGAAAGCAGAAGCAATCCGAAAAGGGTACTTCCACTTTCCTACACTAAACACAGCTATAATAAGCAAACGTTTATCAGAAAAGTGTGGTAGGCAGCTTATTAGGAGTAAAAACAAAGCCTACCATTAAATCATCTAATAAGTTCTTTTGGGTTAAAAAGTAGTATTGATCTAATTGCCCCAATATATCAACAAAGCTTTTACACAAACTCTGTGGAAAGATTCACTATCTTGAGTGTGGAAAGAACCAACTAAAACAGTTGGTGAGAATCAACTCAGACACAGTGTGAATGCAGAGATGGCATTGCCAAGGCACAACTGCAGAGTAATTACTAGCATTGGGCTTCAGATAAACAAATGAACCTGTGGTAATCTAGGGGTGGGATGTCATTTGAGAACTGAGCACATTTTCCTTCTCTAGGGCGTATTTGATTTTCAGTGAATGCAAGAAAGAAAAAGTGTTTTTCAATGTAGTAAATAAAGCAACACCCTCACCAGTTACTGTGTAATAACTAAGTGATAAGCTGAAGAATAGGAAGGAATTACTCTAAGGAGAACAGCACAATTAATTTGAAATTAGGGTTTCAGGAAAGCCTGGAAAAATGAAATGGTGTTCATCAGACAGGAATTTATAATCTGTACAATTTGATCTCAGAAAGAGATCTGTAAGAAGGTCCAGAACACACTATACATCTAAGAGAACTGGCAATGCTGTCTTTCTAACGCATACATATAGATCAGGCGGGCACTCCCTGATAAAAGGACCCATGAAGGTATATAAACCTGTATGTCATGGCTCTTGTTTTTTTGTTCTTTTAGCAGTTCTTTTGGTGTAGAAGCATACTCTGCTCACACAGGAAAAACAACTCTTGTTACATAATTTAACTAAGAGGTTACCATTATATCTGATGATAGTCAATCTTCCTGTAATTAGGCTCTGTTGAAACCTAATTTTAAGAAGGTCTAAGTCACAGTTTATGTTGCTTTTACGAACATTTTTTTGAATATTGTCACAAATAAGATAAGTTTCATCAAAAGTTGCCTCCCCGGGGAATATTGAATTCTATCCACATAGCCTAAGCAGAAAGGTTATTAAAAGGCAATGAAATCAATATATGCTATTACAAGCACTGAACCTGCTAGCACTCCCATATCTTCGAAACACCAGAAATACCTGAAACTGGTAGCATCATGAGGCATAAAAGCTCCACAATGTTATTTTATATACAGTTTGCATATGAAAATTCTGCTGTTCACTACAATCTGAAGTAAAGCTGTTGAAGAATAATCTGTAAACAGACCATACATCAATCAGCCATCAAGCAGAAAGCAATGTGTAAACTTGAGGGAAGGACAAAATAATTTTCTCTGAGTTGTCTGCAAAGTAAAGGCCTTGCCCCTCTGCACTACAGGCGTAAAATGCTCCTTCATCCCACTCCTCTCTCTGGATTTTGATCAAGGCAGATCATCTACACTCACCTGCTGAAGGTGCCCTCGCTGGAGGGTCCTCCTGCTTCCCCAACAGCGTGAGATACAACTGGAGAGGCCAGGTGGTGTGTGAGAGGAAGGGCTAGGACACTGTACAAAACCCCAGGCGGCAGCAACACCTATTGTGTCAAACAAATCAACACCTAGAGTCTAACACGTAGCTCCAGATAGCAGCCCTCCCCAGGCTTGGAAGAATGAGGAAGTTGCCACTGCAAAGGGCAGGTGGACTTTGAACTCAGCAATACCATAGAGGAGAGAGGAAACCCAGCTGGACCAAGCCCCAAGTCTGCTTCTAGGGGCGTTCCTCTCCTTTGAGTGAGGGGGATTTTATTTATTTTCACTGCTGAATACTATCCTATCCCTTGCTTCCCTGGGGAATCAAACCTTTCTGGGAATTCTAGCAAAGCCTTTGGCTTTTCTCTTTTGGAATTGTAAAACCTTCAAACTTAGAATAAGGGATTGTGCTACTGAACCTGTGTGTTGAAAATTAATTAGCACCTAAATAGTCACTTAGTATTAAACAGTCACTTTTAAAACTGGAAACTGTTGTGGCAGCACCAGCTAAGGAAGTTAATGATGTAAAGGAAAATTGCTGACAATCACTAGCTTAATTCCTACAATTTAAATTAATGCTCATGGAGATCATTAAGGATTATTTGTCTGCAAAGGCTAGTACTTCCTGATCAAACAGCAAACTTGGGACCAACAGAGCCAGAGAGAACTTTTTCTCATCCAAAAATAGTCCATAAATGATATGGAGTCCTGTAGGGCCTTCAGCATGCAGAAATAAAGAAATCTCTATTGTATTTTCATAATAAAAACGTCAAAAGAATTAAAAGTGATGCTTTAAAAAGGCACAGGTAGAAACTCTCACGTTTACTATCACAGCAGGTTCACGCTGTTGAGGCAGAATACAGTTTGAAGATAGTTGTGAAGAAAATATGTAACATAATTGGCAAAATGGAAGATGACAAAGTTTAGGAGGAAGAACCAGGTGGAATTACAGCACTGGGCAAGTGGAAGCACTCCCACAGTAAAGCTCTGAACTTGCCACAGGCGTGAAGAACAGAGCCAGGTCTTGACTGCAAGGACTCAAAAGGGTTTTCAGGTATGCTTTGCCTTTTATTGGAGTTTAGAGGAAAGCACTGATTTTAGAAGACGAAAAAGAAAACAACCCAACAAGGCACAGCACACGCAAAAGGCAGAAGACGTCAGAAAGACGAGGTGCGCTCCTCGCTTCTGCGGCTTTTTAAAGATTAAAGGGGTACAAGCAGCAGCGGTGAAGGCGAGCAGAGCCCCAAGCGCCACCCCGGAGGCCTCACTGCCAGCGACATTGCGCGGATCCGGCGTGACGGGGCCCTCCGGAGCGAAATGAGTGCTTCTACCTGCGAGGCCGCCGTGGGGCGCAGGGCGGGCCGAGGGGCCGCAGCAAAAGCGTCTAAGGCCGCTCCCGCCGCCTCTAACGGCACCGAGCAGGAAGGGAGGCGCGGGCGGGACCGTTGGAGCCCGTCAACGGCCGCTTGGCCGCGGGGCCTGCCGGGAGCTGTAGTCGGAGACGACAGGGTCCGCCGGCGGCTGGCGGGAAGGGCGGCGGCGCGGGACTACAACTCCCGGCAAGCCCCGCGTGGGGCGCTGTTCAGCCTGTGGCGCTAGGAGGCCGTGCGATGGCGGCAGGTTTGGAATAGGCGGGTGGGGGTAAGCGCCACCGGGGGCTGCGGCGGCCCCGGGGTGGGGGGATCCGGCGGGTCGAGTGTTCCGGCTCCTCGCAGGAGCAGCGAGGAAGGGCTGCCGCCGAAGAGCGCTCGGACGGCTCTTTTTTGGGGGACCTTTCTTCCCCTCCCCAGAAAGTTGCTGTTCGACTTCGGCCCTGCTGGACATTTGGTCTGCACAAAGGAGCTGCTGCTTTAGGACAAGCTAAAGTAGGAGAAGTAGATCGTGCTTGTTATCAGGGAGTTTGTATAAATTTTAGGGGTTTTGTTTTGTTTTTCCTTGTGTGTAAGTCTCAAAACCTAGTGGGCTGTGATCTAAGAGCATTTTCAGTGTGTCGTCCTGCTTGTGGGCTGCCCTGAAGGGGTCTTTGAAAGGTGACGTAAAAAAAAAAAAAAAGCATTAACTCCAGCCCAGCAGGTTTAAATCTGGAATCTGCAGCTGGATGGGAAAGTCCCGGGACTTTGGGACATTGAAAGGACGTTGAAAACCTCCCTCAAGGGAAACTAGGTGTCTCCTGTAGTTACAGGCAGCTCTGCTGCTTCTGAGTTGCTGCCTCAGTGAAACTTTGCTTAATAGTTAAAGCCCTTTTACAGCTTCTGCAGGTGGGGAGAATTAAGAGCTGGTATGATGTCCTTTGTTGGAAATGAGGAAACTTGAAAATGTTTCCTCATCTGCACGATTCTTGACAATGGTTTTCCATGGTTGAGGGTCCGTTGTTCCTTAGCCCCTTTTTCTGCCTGTATTCTTTCCGATGCATCACACACCTGGAGGCTGCTAATTGCCCTGGTACTTGTTAGAGGCAACAGTGCTGAGTGGCTGGGCTGGTTCTGCCTCTGCCCTTAGTGGGGATGTCGCTGCAGATTCCTTAGCTACTAGAATTGTATACTGCTTCAAAAAGGCTGTAGGAATTTGATCAGCACTGAAACGTTTATAGTCTCCAAAATCTTTCTGCTTTCTAAAGAAAAAAAAAAAAAAGGCTGTGTGTTATTGTTCCCATGAGAAACCAAGGATAGCATGAAAATTATGCTAAGTTCATGAAAATGGTGCTAAGTTCTGCACTGGTGTAAACGCAGTAAAATGATTGCGTGTAGGCAGACTTCAAAAGTTACACTGATGTGAAGGTCCAGTGAGGGAAGTATCTTTTTCAACTCCTTAATATGTTTCTCCTTCTGTTGTGAATGCCTTTTAAAAGCTCTGAACCATCCCTGTGCTGTTGAACAGAGTATTGTGAATAGCTTTATAATGTGATTTGAACTGCTACTTGTTTGAGTGCAGTTAATATTAAAGTTTAAAAGTTAGTGTAGTAAGTGTTTGTTACTAGTGCTCCAAATTGATTTTATTGCCTAAGGGAAAAATAGGTAGTGACTGAGTTTTATAAATGGTTATAATAGGGTAAATTTCTGTTTGAGGATCTGCCATTGTAGACTTCTCAGTCTGTTTATCTGTTTAATTTCCAGGTGCAAAAAGAAGATAATTATCTAGTGTTAGAACCGCAACGTTATATTGTTGTTATTTGTTGATGCATCATTAAATTGGAATACGAAATGCCAGCTGTTGAAGAACTATGTAGTGAACCAAACTTCACTGCACACTGGATATCTGACCCTTTCCGTGCTGGAGTCTTATTAGATTCTGATTTTCCTGGGCTGAAAATCAACAAAAAATGTCTTTTATCCAGACATGAAAATATCACAGCTGATGTTGATGAAGTGCTGCATTTTTCAAACAGCTGCTCTATAAGTGAGGACTCCTTGTGTGAAGAGCAAATACTGGAATCCAGTGGCTCTTGTAGAGCTCTGAAACATAGCAATGAAACATCTTTTCCAGCAGCATCAGCTTTTAGTTTAGAAACCTCTAAAAGAGAGTTTGTCCGTGGTGAAGAGGATGGTCAGAATATGTTGCACTACAATCATCCACTCTTACAAAAGCTTGAACAGGTAAAAGTTAGAAAATTATTGACATAAGTCAGTTAATAATTAGCTGCATATGATCCTGCACATGATTTGTCATACCTGAAAGTAAGCAAAACCTTTATGGTGTATAAAATAGACACTGCTTAAACAGCAAGTCTCTACACATCAATAAAGATTGTTGTCTGTCTTCTTATGATGCGCAGTTATTGAAGACTTTTCATGTTTTTTTTTTTTTTTTTTTTTTCCAGCTGGCAAACATTCCAGTTTAGTAATGAAAATGTATTTGCTGGCAGAGTATATGTTGTCATTTTTTTTTTAAATTGAAAAGATGTACTTTGTTTTAAAGTAAACCATTATTATTGCATTCAAAGCTGTCAAAACTGAGTGCTAATGCTGGTCATTACAGTGGTAGGTAGTACTTCAAGTATTTCAGTACATTGGAAAATCATAGAGGAATGCAGCGTAGTAGTTTTATGCCATTGCAACATAGCAAGAAACATCTAATAGTTCCCAAAATAGGTTTGTGCACCCATATGCCAGGCTCTGTTTAGATGTTGAGAGATTTTAGTATCAAAGACTTTGAGATCAAAAAGCCTAGATTTATGACCCTATGATTGATTCCCTTCCTATCCACACCCGGCCTCTTGCAATGATCTTGCCAGTTAAGTCATTGTAACTGGCTGTTTCTGCTTGTAACTTTCCCTGGTTGCCAAACCAATGGTTGCCAATGTTATCTGAAAATGTTAATAAACACTGCAATAAGTCTTACTTTTTGCAAACAAGAACTTGCTAACCTCCACGTCCCTTTTGCTAGATGTTGTTGCTGTTTTTTACATTTAGGAAAATTTATTCACTTTTTCAATAATGTCACTGGTATCCAACATTTCCTAAATAATGGATATTAGTTGGTTCTAACGTTGATATTTGAAGAGAAACTGTCAAGACTTAAGACTAGTAGAATTGTTAGGTAAACTGGAAATAGTTATTTCCATTTATTGGAAATGGCATTTATAGATTAAAAAATGACAGTTTTGTTCAAGATAGCACTTCATGTTTTTAGATTTTTTTTTTTAATTTCATATTTTACTTGCCTAATAGAACATCTTTAAAACAGCATATACTTGCTGTTTAGATAACACTTATTCAGAGCTTTATTCTAAGTAAATTTATACTTTTTTTCCTTGAAAAGCTGAAGGAATTGCAACAACAGAAACAGGAACAGCTGAAGAAACAACAGATGGAGCAGCTTCAAAGGCTTATGGAAGAGAAGCAGAAGCTACTCAGCATGGTATCTGCCCAGACAGCAGTTCGTGGTAAGTTGAGAAATAAAGCAGAGGAGATGTCTTGAGTAAATTGAGGAGTTTGATTTCATTTTCCAGTTAAAATGTGAAAGTATATTTGATGTTCTTCATCTTAAAACTACTTAATTAGTCAATGATAAATGATGCATGATTTCAGTGATTGGTAATATTCCTTCTTTGGTATCATCCAAATATCCTTTTATAAAATGCTGACTAACACACTTTATGGAGGGAGCCTTTGTTTCAAAGAACATATCCTAAATATAAAAGACAGTATAAAACAGCTCCTGTCCTCTCTGATTAGCTCTTTCTAGCAGTATTTTTGATTACTTTAACCTGACACTGTATCCAAGAGACCTGGTCCTTGTTTGTGATTGGGCCGTACAAGTTGTTCGGCTGGTAAGCTGGACTGGGGAGATGGTTGGTGTTGTGGCTTGTTTGTTTAAATAAAAGGGGTAAAAAGAACGAACCAACCAAAATCAATTTTTGTTGTTTGTGTGTGTGTGCAAAGGGAGGGGGCAGCACTGGAAATAAATAAATAAATTTTAAAAAAGCCAGTCAGCTGAGCAGGAGCACCCTGTTTGCTGGCATTCTCAGTCCATGTCAACTTAAATTCTTTCCTTTCACGCTGCCTCCCTGAGAAAGGTAGCTTTTAAATTAGTCTTATGGGAAGCAAAAAAGCAGATTGCCTCATGGCTTATTCTTATCAGAAGTATAAGGATGGAGTATAATGATGGGTGATCAGTCTTGCTCTTCAGTGCCATTTCTTTTCGGCATAGTAGTGATATAATAATTCAATGAGAAACTTTGTTTCTTTTTATTTCAAGGTTCTTCTCTAGTAGCTGAAGGTCAAAACCTAAGATCTGAACACTCACTGGGCTTGACAGCTTTACAGTTTCCATCATCTATGTATCAGAACCACAGTGAAGTCAGAGCTTTTGCTGTCAGTAATGTTTCTTCAGAGACCCAGGACAGCAGGTTTTTGCAGAAGATGAACAACAAGGAACATATCTCATCCTTGGCAAGCAACCTTCCAGCAGTGTCTGCCCATGAGAAACAATGTCTGGGTGCACCGCTGAAAATGCGGAATTGCTTGGAAAGCAATGAAGAAGACAAATGTACCACAGGTTAGTCATTTCTTGAAAGATGCACCTCTTTAAGATAACTTGGTGTGCATGATTTTATTTGTTTGTTTGTTTTCCCCGATAGGTACTGAGCATAATGATTTACTGCCATTTATTGTGAAGTTTTTAGGCTGGTTTACCAGTTAGTGTTAAGGCCTATGTATGATAAAGACTGTGAAAATGATAAATAATGACAAATCTTGGATAGCTTGCTAAATGCTTTTTAAAATTAGAATGCTTTGAAAAAGTAGAGAAAAAAATGATTTTATGTTTAAAAAAAAAATACAGTTTTCTGTCATTTCATAGGAAAAAGCATATGGTGTCCAGAACAAAAGATGGAAGAATCAGTGGAGAGCAAAGAGTGCCACATGGATCACGCATGTGTCGGAAATGCAGATTTCTCAGAAAATTCCAAAGGAGAAAACCACTTACGAGTGACTAATATAGAAGAAAGGTAATTAAAGTCCTGGTTCTGTGTACTTTTTATTAAATGACAAACATTGGTTTGACTGATTTCTGAGTCCTGATTGAAGGAATCTAAAATGTTCAATTTGTATGGCTTTCCTAACCAGGATTTCATTTTGCTAGATACAGTAGAGAACAGTTTGAGAGGCTCTAGCTTGAAACCACTTGTGCTGTGAAACATGGCATAGAGGTGCATGCAGCATGAGCTAATGATAGTTTAGAAGCACGCTTGCTATAGAGTTAGTTATAATTACTGCTCTGAGCTTGATTAATTACAGCCACTGTTAGATGGGAAAAGTGAAGGGGGTGTCTAAGGCCCCTTCTATTAGCAGGAGTTTTGTTATAAGCAGCTGCAGATGGCCAAGAAGTAACAACTGCTTGTGGGAGAAGCCTTCTCCTGTATGGAAATAGCTTTGTTCCTGAAGCTGTTGGAGTAAAAATAGTGCCTGGAATTGTTTTAAAGCTCAACCTTAGCTGCGTGGTCATCGCAAAGCCGAGAAACAGTTATTCCAGACAATGAAGGAGTAGGAGGATCTAATTAAAGTGGGATCTAAGGAACATTATCTCAGTAGCATTACTGTGAATCAGCATTATGACTGTGTTGTATAAATTGGCAGCATGACTAAAATCTTAGCAAAATCTTGGTTCAGACAAACGATTGTATTGTTGAGAAAAGCAGTGAAAGAAGAAACAACAAAACTTGCATACAGTATCTTCTGTATATACTGTTTATTACAGCAAGGATTTGATAAACTCATTCTCCAAAGACAGAAACACAGTGGTATATTGCAATTCTTGGGGTAACTTTGGCACTTAATGACTGAAGTACTTCGTAATATGTCATCTTTTGTGTAATTAGGTCTGTAAATAGCAAGGATGTAAATAGCAAGGATGTTAAACACAGTTATTTTACATAAAACATAAGACATGGTTCTGAATTGCACCAGGCCTATTAAAGCTGGGATTCAGGAGAAGAAACGGACATTTGAAGAATTCCTGGAAGAACAGATACAGCTAGAAGAGCAGCGTCTGAAGCAAAACCAAGAGTTACAGGTTCTTTTATTTTTTTTTAACTTTATTATTCTTTACATATTTAGACAAAACACTATATGTGTCTCACACAAATGTACAATTAAATGCAACATTAATTCAATTAAATGCAACCTTAATTATTTTTTTAAACATCAAACCTCAATTATTTCATTTGTTTTAAGATGTCTTTTGAAATCTAGTAGAGGCACTTTATATACCTAGTCATATGTGGGTTTATTTGAAGAAGTCTTAAATTGTGTAAGGGGCTGTTAATACTTTGTTTCTTTTTTTTTTTTTTTTTTTAACCCGCTTACAGGAAAGAAGTAGATCAACCATTCAAAAACCAGTGATCAAACGACCCTTTCTGAAAAGAGGGGAAGGCTTAACAAGGTTTACTAGTGCCAAATCTAAAATAACAAAACTTAGAGAAAACAATCCAAAAACTCAACAAAATGTTGCAGAGGACAGATCACAAATACAGAAGAAAACTCTGCCTCTTAGCAAAGAACCAATTTCTGAGAGCTCTTTTGCATCATGTAAAAAATTTAACCAGTCTGGTAAAGTAAAGCAGGGTCTGATTCAGAAAACCCTGATACTCAGGAATCATAGTGGAAAAAATACTTTCCCATTAGAAACAAGAGTGCAAACAGGAAAGAATCTTGATGGACAGACGAGAGATTCTCTCCCATCAGAAATTAACAACAAAATAGAAAATAAAGAGAACATCATGGAATTTGGTAAATCTGTTAACATGGACAACAGAATTGGAAACAAATTCCCCGACATGGAAAAGCCTTGGTTGTGCTGTGAGCTGACCAGTGCCTCTTCTAATCGTAAGGGTTCTGTAAGTCACTCTCTCAGAGGCCCAGAACAGTCTTTTGAAGTTTCATTTCAGAATAAGCTGGAAAACTGGGAAAAAGAAAAGGAAAAAGAAAATCTAGAATTAGATGAATTCTTGTTCCTAGAACAAGCTGCGGATGAAATATCCTTCTCAAGTAATTCCTCATTTGTGCAAAGGATCTTGGATCAAGATCAGCAGACTTTAAAAGGACGGAGAATGTCTTCTACCCCTATCAAGGCAAAACAACAGCAAGGAAATGCACTGGGTGTTACACTTAAAAACAAGAAAAATAAAAAGGCAAACTCTGACACACAGGGAAATAAAAATGACAGAGCAGTTTTGCATCCAGCATCAACTTCAGGAACAACTTTGAGACTGAAGGATCAGTTCAATAAAACAGATAGTGTAATGTTTTCAGCTTCTTCCATGACAGTAGCTCCGGCTTTGAAAAATACTCCGTGGATTGTAACTGAGGATAAGGATGAAAGAAATAGTGATATTACTACAGATTCTGAGACAGAATCTGAGACCACGTTAAAATGTGAAAGTGAAGATGCTAATACATCTTTTATGAGCTGTAGAGAAAGTGATCCAGAACTTTGTGGTTATGGAGGTTCTGTTACAAACATTAACAGAGAAAAAAAAAGTGGAGATGCTGACTTTGACTTGCCAGACAAAGACTGCAGTGCCCCATCAAAGCAAAGCAGAGTTTCAGACTGTCAGAGAAGCACGTCTCATTTAAATAGGAGTAGGTTTGAGTTTGATGATGAAAGAACGTGGAGCGATTTTGATGAAAACTTTGTTCAGAATGATTTACCTGAAAAATGTGCAATTAAAATGCCCATACAGGCAGAATTTTCCTGTAAAAATGATACCTTTGTCCCAGATAAAACAATAAAGAGAAAAGTTGCCTCAAGGAGAGGAGATGAACTGTCTGAAGAGCCTGCAGTGGACGATGATTCAAACGGACCCCCAGCATCAAACCTGATGATGAAACTGTTTCCTTCGCTGAAACCAAAACAGAAATCAGGCTGTGCTTCAGAGCATGAAATCAAACCAAATGGGGAACAGGAGCCAGGAGGTGAGAAAACAGTAACTGGTAGGAAATAGTGAAGAGAGAATGTATTATGTCTTTCCTTCTAAGATGTAAGATACAATTTAACATTACACCACAGGGAATAATCCTGAACTTCTGCTGGAGGGATGGTCCCCTTAGCCTTAATCTCCTCTTCCAGTTGCACATCTGCTGTTTGTCTGGGTGTGAGATCTAGCAGTTATGCAGCTTTAAAAATGAGTATGCGCAGAGAATATTATTTATAAACAAATTAGCTAGTTTTCTGTCGGACCACCTGAAGCTACTTAATCATTGCTCCTAAATCACGGGAAGCAACAATGGGACACAAAGGATGAAGCTGGACCTCCCTTTTCCATGGCAGAGCACACTTACACCATGGTAGGGTAATGCCAGGCACTGGGAGCTCTTGTTCTTACAACATGGGACATCCATGTTAGAAAAACAATATAGAAAATAAAGAGAACATCATGGAATTGATGAATTCTCTTCTAACATGGGGATTCTTTTCTCTGTTTAGAGCTAACAGTTCAGTACAGAACTTGCATGGAAAATGAGAAACATTCATTTTCTTGCTTTGCCCAAGCTGATTTCAACTGTTTCTAAGGGAAACGTTAATAGTCTTGGGAAGGGCTGCCTGTGAAATCTCCTGCAGAAGTTGTTGCAGGAGCAAGATTGGGAAAAATGCAGTTGTTCAATAGGATCCTGACAGTGTAAGCCAGGTATTTAAATCTTTTTTTGCAAGTGGTAATCCTTCCTCTGGTAGTAATGGAAGCTGGATTGCATGCTTTGATCCAAAGAATGTTTATTTTTTTAATGAAAATTTCATATGAAAACTGCTTCATATGCTGTTCATATGAAAAATGACTAGTAGATCTTATTTGCAGGGAGCAGGAGGGTAGGTATTTACTGACTCTCAGGAGCACTGCTACACTGCACCTTAATATTTAGGCACTTCCTTGCCTGCCTAGAAGCAGACCATAAAATCTGCAGGTAAGCTGTGACTGAACAGGAAAGTTGTTAGAGCAAAGAAGCCAACAAATCCTCTTATGGATCTTCCATACTTTCATTTAATCTCTTTAGCTTGACATGAAAACCTACTGCAAATTCCAATTCTTAATGCATATTTAGGTTCATGAAAATAATGGATATATGCTTGCTATTCAAAGTGCTATTCAAAGTGCTATTCAAAGTTAATGGTGCACGGTGCTTAAAAATACTGTCGTTTTCTAAATTATTTTAATATTAGTTTTTTTTTTTTTTTTTAGAATATCATTTTTTAGAATATGCTTTTTAAAATAGTATAATTTAATTTCACTAAAGTGGGATAGTTATTTACTTGCTGTGTAGATAACTTAGATCTTGTTCTTTGTTAGGAAATACTGTTCCATCCCAGTTACTGAAAGAAAAACTCACCGAGTTAGAAACTGAAATTGAGAGATTCAGAGCTGAGAACACAACTCTAACCAAACTCCGTGAAGAAAGAGAGCATGCCTTGGCAAGTCTCAGGTACTTCCATTGAAAATATTTTATTCACTTCGAGAGTATGTTCCAGAGTGTCATATACTGTTCCTACCCACATATTATTACTGTAACATAGGAATTTAATTAGGAGGTTTCAATAACATATATACAGAGCAACCATGAGTTGCTTGACCTACCTCTCCACTGTTACATTGTATTTACTAACCATACCTTCACCTAGGAATGTGAAGTTCAGGGGTAGTCTAGGCCACAGCGACCATGAGATGTTGGAATTCATGATCCTGTGAGGAGGAAGCTGGACAAGAAGTAGGATTGCAACCCTGGACTTTAAGAGAGCTAACTTTGACCTCTTCAGAGAGCTCCTTAACAAATGCCCTGCACAAGGGTCATAGAAGGAAAGGAGGTGCAGGAGAGTTGGCTACTATTCAAGCAGCACTTTCTCCAAGCTCAGGATGAGTGCATTCCTATGAGAAAGAAGTCGAGCAAGGGGGGCAGGAGACCTGCGTGGATGGGCAAGGAGCTGTTGGGTAAACTTAATGAGAAAAAGAATATGTACGTATTGTGGAAGAAGGGCCAGGACACATGGGGAAAAATATAGGAAGATTATCAGAGAATGCAGGGATGCAACAAGGAAGGCCAAGGCCCATTTGGAATTAGAGTTAGCAAAAGATGTCAGGGGCAACAGGAAGGGTTTCTACAAATACATCAGCAGCAAGAGAAAGACTAGGGGTTGCTGTGCTGCTGAATGGGGAGGGTGCCTTGGTGACGGAGGTTGCAGAGAAGGCAGTTACTAAATGCCTTCTTTGCCTCTGTCTTTACTGCTAAGGCCAGATCCCATGAACTACAGAGCCCAGGGACAAGAGATAGCACCAAGAGAGAGGAGGATTTTCTGCTGGTCGAGGAGGATTGGGTTAGGGATTATTTAGGCAAACTGGACACCCATCAATCTATGGGCCCAGATGGGATGCATCCAAGAGGGAACTGGCAGGGTCATTGCTCAGCTGCTCTCCATCATCTTTGAGAGGTCATGGAGAGCGGGGGAGGTGTCAGAGGTCTAGAAGAAACCAACATCACTCCAGTCTGCAAAAAGGGCAAGAGGGAGGAGCTGGGAATCTACAGGTCGGTCAGCCTCACTTCCGTCCCTGGAAAGGTGATGGAACAGCTCATCCTAGAGACCATCTCTAGGT
>JAUBNY010000877.1:6461898-6482947 GCA_032275445.1 Crypturellus soui
TCTTCCAAACCCGCCTGGATGCCACCCTGTGCCCTGTGCTCTGGGTGTCCCTGCTGGAGCAGGGGGTTGGACTAGATTATCTCTAGAGGTCCCTGCCAGCCTCAACCATTCTGTGATTTTATGAATAACATCAAGAGCCTCTCAATTTAATGTTAATATACTTCAAGGTTATATTCTGTATTTTCTTCTGTATTCTTTTGTTCTGAATGATAAAATACCTTAAATTGGTTTTGCAAAGTTAATGTTCATGCTAATGTGATTTACGCTTTTCTTCTGGATTAGATGTTTATGTGCACAAATTGGGAATTGTTTGATTTGAACAGGAGCATTTACAAATGAGAAATAGAGCAGAGTAATTATCCTTGGTGATAGTATGTGGCACACCTTTCCCTATGAACTACAGTAACTTACACTTTATTTTGGAAAAAAGCATCATGGCTGATGATTGCTTTGTAATATGTTGCTGTAAGCAGTACACAGTACTTTTTCAGGTAAAGTATTGTGCTGTTTTAAGGAATATTAGTAGATGCTGGTGAAACCTTTGCTGAATTCAGGATACTTTCTGTGAATAGAAGATATAAAGACATGAATTGTTTGACTTCAAGTACTGGCTCTGTCATAGTTCTTATTTCTTAAAAGGTAGTACTGTTTGTAGTATAATCTTCCCAAGAGTTAAAGATCAATTCATATTGATTTTCACCAAATTTGTGTAAGTGTCCTAATTTTCTAACTTGAAACGCAGGTGTAAATTTGGGCTAAAACTGGATTTGGTTTATAATTACAGGAAAGAAATTGCAGACTTTCAAAAGCAGAAAGCCCAAGAACTGGCTGAAATAGAAGAATATAAGAAGAAAGAAATGAAGAAACTGCAAAAAGAGCGTAAAGTTTTTGAAAAATACACTACAGAAGTTAGAGCAGTTCCAGATAAAAAAGAACGCGATGAAATTCAGGTATGTCAATGTTAATACTTATTCTTCTAGTCTATGTGGGAACAAACTAAATCAATTCAAAGGAGGCTAAAGACTAAACTTGTGAGTGACTTCAGGTTAATTTTTTTAGTATTTGTATATCATGTTTGAGGGTTTTAAGGCAAAAAAAACCCAAAATACAAACCAAAAAACCCCCGATGAGCATTTTTTGGTCCTGCTTCCATAGTAGGAAGTGGTTATAACTGTAGCACAATGTTTTAAACTCTGACAGCAAATTAGTTAATACTAAGCTGCAAGTTTTTGCTCACATAGTGGATGAAAATGCAAAATAAAACAGTTTGTGTTTCTTAGAAAATAGTTGCCACTGCATTTTTCAGTTATGCTTTGCAATAGTCAATCTCTGAATGTCAGAGCTGAAAGAGAAAGCCATGTTTTGTCTCATGATCATCAGAACGAGTAGTAACTGAGATGTAAAGTCAAGTTATATTACACATCACATGGACTTCTCCTTTCTCCATATAGTTATTTGTTGAATTTCTTAGCTTGCTTTGATCTGTTAAGTAATGTCACTTAAAGCTAGGCAGAATCGTGGGTCTTTTACATGACTATTCTCTCCCTATCCTTCCAAGATTTTTAAAGGATCTTCTCCAGGTATTGTTAAAAATGTAACATTTCTGACTCTTGTGTATTTATGCTGGTCAGCTTCTCAAGTGCAAAGGATGCAAAGGTATAAGGCAGTTCCTGTGGTTGAGGAATTATAAGTAGAGATTATAACGTTGTTAGTCTAAAGTAGTACCTCTTTTTGGGTACTGTTTCTCCTGCTTTTCACCCTCTACCATTAAGCAAGTCTGCCCTTTCATTTTGTCAGCGTCTTTTGGGCTTCTGTTTTGTGGTTATAGTTTTTTATTAGGCCATTAATATCTTTTAGCATACTAAAAAATACACCTTTTAAGTTTCAAACATACATTTTTCTAAGGCTTTGAAACAGCAGATTGCAGAGTTACAAGAAGATATAAAACAAAAAGAGACAAAATGGTTAACAACTCAGCGACGTCTTAAAGACCAAATAGAAGTTTTAGTAAATGAGAATTTGGAGCTAAAAGAAGAAGTCAGAATTATGGAGAGGTTTCGTGTAGAAGCTTGGAAGAAAGCCGAAGCTGCTGGAAACAAGAGGAAAATTGAAAATTTGGGGATAAAAAGAGCAGAATCTGTGGTAAGTTATGTTTTATTTTGTACATTGTTTTAAGATGGCCTATGTGAATACTGTGACTTTTGAATCATGATATTGGAATACAAAAGACAAAGCCAAGATGTTTCCTTTAATAATCCTGGGGCCTTACTAGTGGTGACAGACACAGAATTTTTTCTATGTCCCAATCTGTCCAAATGTAAATGTTCGCTAGGTGCAACTTTTGGTCTCTTTAGGGACTTGCCTACTTACGTAATTGCATGGTTTTGAATTTTTTGAGAAAAATGAATGGATGAGATCTAACCTGAGAACATCGGCAACCTAAGGATGATCCAAGCAAGCCAGTCAGTTCACCACTAATTTCAAAATCAAATGCAATGTTGTCACTACTGTCCTGGGTCACCTGCTTTGCCACTGAACTTCAAAAACATATAGTTTGCATAGAAAATTTCCAATAAAATCAATGAATGGTTGAGGTTGGAAGGGACCTCTAGAGATCATCTAGTCCCACCCCTGCTATAGCAGGGACACCTACAGCATGTGGCAGAGGGTGGCATCCAAGTGGGTTTGGAAGCTCTCCAGAGGAGCCTCCACCACCTCTCTGGGCAGCCTATTCCGAACTTCCTATCAGATGTCAAACGTTTTATTGAAAGTGTATGAACAGTTATGAATAAACACCATGAAAACCACAACTCACTCTTACTAATCTCCTCCTCAGTGTCTGCCCACTAGAAGCCAGAAAAGTCAGACTCCATCTCCACTTCTTCAAGCACAAACCTACAGCAAGATAAGTGGCAAAGGCTATTCCCGGCCAAAAGGTAGAAATGTCTGTTTAATCACAGACTTCATTCTTTCAAAGAAAATAACTGGAGACTTAGTAATAAAGAATATCAGCAACTTAAATGTAGGTTGCAGATAGCTGTATATGGGTAAGCACCGTCTAGGGTATAGTTATGGGGTAGAAACCCCCTTCCTAGAATGCAGGTGCTTCTTGCCATGGTGGTGCTTGATCGATGACCGCACTGACCCCATCTAGCACCTACTGCCTCTCTCTGGAGGTTCCCACTATGAGCATCTGGGGGCTCATGGAGGTAGCGGTTTCCTTCTTCATAATGCGTAGTTACGCACCAATGCTGCTGGCCGCTGTACCAATTCATAACGAGTAATAAAACATGGAATAACATATAAAAAGAGTAATAAGTCTAAGGGAGTTGGCTTACTCTTTTTAGAAATATACTGCTTTCAGGTTCTGCTGCACGTAGAAACGTAGGTATGCTGTACAGCTTACTTCATGTCTGTTTATGATAATTTTTACACTTAAATTGTAGCTTTCTTTCCATGTAAATTAACTTTATTATGTTTGAGTAGGAAGGCTTTCTAGGATACCTAAGCCAGCACTTGATAATGATAGAAACCACATGGAAGAAATGGTGATGGCCCCAGAACCACTGGAGGTGGCTTCTAGGACTTCCACAGAAGTAAGTCCTGTATCTTGACTGAGTTTTAAAAGGAGGGAAAAATAAAACAAAATAGCAGTACAGTTAAATTTGGAGTACCTGGAGGATGACTTACTTAAGCTTAAAGAACCTTATGTTAACAGCAATGTCATTATCAAATCAGAAAGCAGGTATGCAGTAATCAATACAGACTGTTGTATTCACAACTTGTATTCAGAACTTTTTAACTTGTGTTCACAACTTCCTCTGGTTGAGGAAAGAAAATAAAATGATAAGCTGCCAATCCCTGTATTCTGAAAATATGTTTTAGAGAAAGGGGAAAAAATAGCTATTTAGATTTAAAAATGAAAGAATTCTGCAAGTGGTTGAATTAATTTTAACATTAATTGCTGTAGATGGCATTTAGGCTTGGGGAAGCTTCATGAGTTGCTTCATACCTTGGTAAGGATCATTTTGGTCAGTTGGGCACCATGCTGAAATGAAGCCTATTTTAACACATAAAAAAAATCTGACCACCAATGACAAGTTATAGCTGACCTGAATTTAACTTTATATGCATTATGAGTTGCATTAAACTTACCTTACGCTGTTCTAAGCTTCCTCCCCTCACATCTCTTGTTTCTTGTCAGGCCAGAGAAAACTATAAAAGCCAGCCCTTATTTCAGTTAATGCTTTGGTTACCGTTGTCATTTCAGGACACCTCTCCTAACGAAACTCTTGTTTCAGTACCTGCATATACAGGCACTGAAGAGATACAGAGAGAAATTGCTTATCCTGATGGAAAGGTAAAACGTGAGCTTTGTATACTGAAGTTCTTAATGAAAACTGTCGTGAAAGCTTCATAGAGATGAGAATATGATGGCAAATAGTGACTTTTCTGTAACCTATTCTTTAGGTTGAAAAGGTTTTAAAAAATGGCTGTCACCTCATATTTTTCCCCAATGGGACATGGAAAAAAGTGAGTTCTGATGCAAAAACTGTAACTATAACCTTCTTTAATGGAGATGTGAAGCAGGTCATGCCTGATCAAACAGTGGTATGTATGCTCATCTTCTGCATTTCTCTATAAAAACACAGTTGTGGTCATGTGTATGAGCCACAGGCAAGGTTTCTAGCCATATATATTAATATGTACTATTTTCTGCAGATCTATTATTATGCTGATGCTAAGACAACACATACTACATACCCTGATGGCTTAGAGGTCCTGCAGTTTCCAAATGGGCAAATAGGTAATAAATAAATTAAGAAACAAAACTGCTATCTAGATACTTGTGTATCTGTAAAACATACATGTATACACATATGACCATATTGTTTCAATGTTTCAGAAAAACATTATCCTGATGGCAGGAAAGAAATTACTTTCCCTGATCAGACTATCAAAAACTTGTTTCTGGATGGGCAAGAGGAAAGCATCTTTCCAGACGGTACCATAGTTCGTGTTCAGCGGTAAGTCTTACCTTAACAGACCACGGACTGTTGCTTGATGAGATAGTATAATGCAGTATATATTACTTTTAAATGTACTGTGAACGTGGATTTGCTCTTCGTATTTTAGATTTTCATTTTGTATAGCTTGGAGGAGACTGAATGTCTCGGTATGCTTTCTCCTGCTTTATTCTGACAGTGTTCCGATTTGTGCATAATTCCAGAGCACGCTTCAGGGTGTAGTTTGTGTGCTTCTATCACCTGAGTTTTAAAGTTTTCCTGGACTGTTGCAGCATTATAATTAGTGCAGATAAATGAGGTACACACTTAAAAACAAGCATGACTCACTATTTCAAGTCACACAGATTTTGGGTATTGCCCACCTGGGATGTATTTTACAAAACACACTTCTCCAAATATCTTTTCACATTCTTCCTTCATATAGACTTATGTATGTAATAGTTGTCCTGAAAGTAAACTTTTAAGTCATGTAAAGATTAATGATAAAAAAAATATATTACTTAATGCAGAGATGGAAGCAAAACCATAGAGTTTAATAATGGCCAGAGAGAGCTGCACACAGCCCAGTTCAAGAGACGGGAGTATCCAGATGGGACTGTGAAGACTGTGTATATGAATGGACACCAGGAAACAAAGTACATCTCGGGAAGAGTAAGGGTAAAGGACAAGGATGGCAATATTATAATGGACACCAAGTTGTAGTTGAAACAAACTACTGAAAGTATTAGCAGCAAAAATAATGTATATGTCTGTAAATCAAACTTCCTTTTAAGCTTAAAGTTGTGTATATTTGTTTATAGTTTTTATGAAGTAAATTTATTTTGCAGTGGGTGTTAATAAATCAGTGTTGTTCTTATAAAAGCTTCAGTCTGTTCCTTTTAGGAGACACTTTATCAATGTGGTGTTCTATCCTGCTGGCAGGAAAGCCTGATCAAACTTTTTGCAGTGCCAAGGGTAGAAGTCTAAGGAAAAATGCTCAGAGCAAAGGTAGTGCTATTTGGTTTGTAATGTCTGGCCGAATTCCAGTCTTCTACACAAGGAATCACTTTTACTTAGTGCTTGACTTTTATAAAGGAATACTTATCTTCATTCCTTCTCTTGTCAGCCACAGGCTGTTCTTCATTAGCTTAGTTGGTTTTTATTCCATAATTAGAAGAAAACAGATCCATGTAACTATTATGAAGAAGGCTAGGACAGATATGAACCATGAGAGGACTGGATTTCTCAGCTACTCATTAAAATACTTTTTTTTTTTCTCTCAACATGGAGGGAAATATTTGAAGTCAAGAAGTGTAGTCTCATCCTGACTTTTTGCCTGTTAGTGCCTGCTGCATTACAGCAGGGAGAGAGGGTTGCTTCATTCCTCACCTTTTGCTCAGCAGATGACAACTGACCCAGACCCTCCCCTTCTCCTCATGGAAAGCAAATCTCTAGTTCTAACCCGTGCCCTTCTTACTCAAAAGGTCAACCAATCTGAAGCAGCAGAACTGCACTTGCTTGCTCAGTCTTAAGAAGGTGGTGGCTTATTGAGAGTTTGGGCTTCCTGTCATTCTCTAAGGGGACGGGAATTACCTGAATGAGGTCATTTTAAGTCCCCTACCAATTTTAATGGAAAGATGACAGATACCCCACAACAGCTCTACAGGGTATTAGCAATAGCACAGAACACAGCTCATCTACATCACTTCTCAGAATAGGTATTAAAACCATGAAATGTTCTCACTATAGAACAGGTTACTGAATGTCAGAGATTAAAACCTCTTGCTTTCCTATGAGCTGGAGTGAAGCACTTAGCAGAAAGGTGTAATGTAGCAGCACAAGCTGGTCTCATTCTTGCTGTCCCCGTAACTCAGTTCAGCTTCCTAACCAGGCAAAGGGGCAAAGGTAGAAAACTAGGCCACTTTATCCTTTGAATGCAGCGAATGGGTTCTAGGGGTAAAAAGACTGTTAATGGGGTTTTCCACCCCTCCTCCTGCAAGAAGTTAATCAAATGGAGCTGTTGTTCTAACATCCATTTACATGGATGAAAATGTGTTTGTGTAGAAGTACCTGAAGAAACACTATAGATAAAGACTTAAAATAATAGCATGTATTAATAATCAAGGAGAGGATTAATAGCAGGTGCTAGTGAACACCAAAAGTAGTGGCTGTAGTGAGAGAAACCTGCCATGCAAAGAGGAGGTATGGGGCATTCCTGCTTCTGCTCTTCTCAACGGGAGCTCAGACTGTAGCTGTTACAAACACCCAAACAGGGAAACACAGAGGGAACAGCAACTTTGCCTAAGAGCTGGAGAGGATCAAGTAGGCAAGAGTGAGGCAGGGCACTCCTGCCCTAGTACCAAGGCTTCCTAATAGGTATGAAGGATGTATCCAACCCCCAGCTTGTTGTAAGGAGGATTCAGGCCTTGTCCTGGTGCTGGGGAGCAGGCCTGGCCAGCTCTGCTAGACATGTGGTTAGGAGCTAGGGAAGGGGGAATGCTCTGAAGATCTCGTGAGAAAGTGACCAAGAAGCTGAAGCCAATTTTGTTTAAAAGGAATATCACCTTCCCCTTATTGAGGAGGTGATTAAGGCTTGAATTTTATTACACTGAGTTCCTGGTTTTTTTTTTTTGTTTTTTTTTAACTTGCTAGAAAAAAATTATCTGTAAGGAAACTGCAAAGTTTGAGCACTGAGTCTTACAAGACGTGCAATACTACAACAACTGTGGAAAACCAGGGTGCATGCAGAAAACCCAATGACTAAACCAGTTAAAAGACCCCAAACTTTCAGATGCATCCTCAGCAAACCACTGTTTATTTTAACAGCTTCCAAATGCTGCACCTCTGTAAGTGGGAAGGAAATGCAAGGACCCACAAAACATTAATCTGAACATTACTGAAAACATCAAACAGCAGCAATACAAATGCATTATGGGGAAGAAGATAAAGTAACAATCCTGCCCCACTCTCATTCCTGATTCGATGCCAGCATGGCAGTTTGCCGCCAAACACACCTGGAACATAAACTTGAGTTACATCACTGCAGTAAGAATTCACCTTCTTAGTCTTATACAAACAGTTAAACAAGCGTGCCCAGCATTAGCTATTATATCTATTTCTTTAATACTCTACATTTATCCTAGTCCTAGAAAAAGGGTATCATAAGACATACACTGTTATGAGTCCCTAGTATTTTTCTGCAGCTACCGTATGCTGTGAAGCTTTTCATTAGAGTTTTCCATGTTTGACCAGATGTATGGTATCACATATCTCAGTCTGAGAACCACTGGTACAGATCATGGAGATCAAACGCTCCTTGTGACTGCTTATCACATCCTGCCGCCCATCTGCAGTTTATCTTCTTCAGTGATTAGCAGCAAAAGCTCTTCCTGTTACACTGCCTCAATGTAGCTCTGCTTCTGTCGCTAGTGATTCTTGTAACTATACTGTGGGTTTCAGAACTGGGCACAGCAAGGATCATGTTTTAAAAATGTTTAAAATTCATACTATTTATCCTTTTGTGTTTTTCCCCCCAACATTTAAACTACTTTTTAAATCAGAAAACTTACCTAAGTCTAAGCAAAAACAGAAACCTGCCCCACATCAGTAAAGACTTCTAGTTGTGGTAGACAGCAATAATTTAATCCTCTCCTTTACACTTAAAAAATGATGTCTTTCATAATGCTATTACTTTGTAGTTCTTATTCGGTGTACTTACACATTACTCATCCAAATCTGCAAATCCCATTTCTATCAGTTTCATATGAACTAGGTTTTGATCATCTTCATACAAAGAAATGGTGATCTCTGGTGAAACAGCCTGAAAAACAGTAGTTGACAGTTTTAAGCAGTACGACAGGAACAGGTTCAGACTTCAAAACCCAGCCAGTAGTAGCATTCACCCTACCAGCTATATTCTCAGTCCAAATGGAATTGTGAACATAAAAAACATTCTTTGCAGTTAAAGGGAACTAGTTTTAAGTAATAGGGATGCTCAGAAGGCTTTTAATGGCGGGATTGAGAGACAGATGATTTCCTCTCTTCACTGGTGGTACCTTCACATTTTTTTCTTTAAACTAACAGGGTTCATGATAAAACAAATTCTCAGGGATCCTACTAAGATTGCTATTAAGAATTTCAGGACAAGCAAGAACTAAAAGAAAAACGTGTTTCTTACAACTATGGAAGCAGAGAGCTGCTTTCCTTCAACACACTCCATCATAGCCCACAGTGCTTCCATGCTCCACTCCGGGCAATAGGGGATCCTTTTTTTGGTTTTGTCACCTGCAGGAGGCCTGAGGCCAGCAAGCAGTGCCCGAACTGCCTGGACAGGGTACTGCAGCAGGTGAGAAGGTATCTGGCGCAATCTGGAACAAAATGAAAATGTTTGCATGGATCCACCTGCCAAGCTAAAGGACAGAGAGATTCATGGTTAACACAGTCAAGCAAAAGTCTAGAAACTGGAATTAGTAACTGCTCTACAAAAACGTGCCGGTATGGTATTAAGCCAGTTTGAGCTAGGCTCTCTGGAGGAAGATAACACAGAATCCAGCCCAGCAACACTCAGAGAAGCGGAGAAGTATCACAGAGGAGCCTCAGACTGTTGGGCAACCCGACTCCCTACTGTGGGACCTGAGGAAGAGACTGCAGGGCCTGACCAGGCCTCAGCAAGGATTGCAAAAGGCAGGTGATGTGAGGAAGCCAGGAGACCCAGAGCAGGTTCCAGAATTGCTGCGTCTGGAGAACAACAGGCACTTTTGCAGTCAGAAACATTCATTCCTCAAAGCCTCCTAGTCAAATGACCTAAAATAGGTATTAGTTTTATATTATCCTCCACTTCACTCTCCATTCCAGAAGCAAGAGGCAGAAGCAGAGCAGGAAATGCAGTCCTGAACAAAGCAAAGGCTCCCCCCAGAACCCTGGAGGTCTGGTAAACAGGTACTCGGTTCAAATACCCACTTTATCTCATATTAAGCAAGGGTTTGTAGATACTTAAGTGTTCTCTAAAGCAAATTTTTATGATTAAGTAGTATTTATACAAAGTGAAAGCACTGCAACAGAGAAAATTTAGAAAAGCTTAGGGAATCCATATATTTATATATATAAATGTAAGCTTATGTATTTATACAGTTCATATATTTACCTGCTGGCTGGGACCACTGAAAAATTGCCATAGTCAACAAATTGAATTAGGACCTTAACAGGGTCCAATTCTTTAACAGCAAGGAGCTTTGCTCTATACCATAAACCATCATTGTATTCAACAAGGCAAGGCATTTCTGCAAAAGGAAAAAAAAAAAAAAAAAAACAAACCTCAAAATGCAGAGTAATTGAACTTTAAAATCAGTTTTATTGCACAACTGGTAGTTTTAGCTTTTTTCTTTTTCTATTTTTTACTGCTATTTTATGCATCTTCAAATCTGTGCATATAACTATGCATACTATGCATCCTCCCAATTTCTCTGCGCTCACAATCATCACTAAGCAATTTAAGTAAAGTCTCTGCACCTCATATGGCAACTACGCGATTTAACAGCAAATTGCTTAGTAAAGACAACGAACCAACTTATCTAACCTAAACCTAAAAGACAATGAACCAACCTATCTAACCTAAACCAGATTTTGATCTGGTTACTTACTGGAAGATATAAGTGACTTAATCTATAAAGAACTGTCAGATAGACATATTACTAATGAAAAAAGTGCAGATATTGTCTAAAAGCTCAAGGACAATTCTCCTGATTGGTATTGCTTAGAATCAAGTCCTAGTAATAAGTAGTTTCTTCACAAAGCTCTCTTTGGACTCCTATGTTTTTATGTCATTGTAGGCCCAGCAACTGTGGATGAGAGAATGAAAATTCTTTTGCCTGAACATAAAAACTAAGATGAAGAGACATTCTACATAGTTCATAGACCCTTAAGATTTTGGTTGTATGATCTTCTGTGTACAGCCTGTGTCTTTTGAACATTTAGTAGCAGTATTTACATAACTTTAGCATTGGTAAGAGTCATCTTAAGGGAAGAATATTACTGTCGTAAAAGCTTATCAGCATTTGCAATCTAAACTCAGTTCATAAGCTTTGTCAGCCATCACTGAAACCTTTCTATTGTGTTCAGTGTAATAAAGTGAGACAGAAATCTCTATTTCATGGAAAGTAAGAACATATGAGACTAGCAGAATTATTTCTTACTCTGCAAGAGCGTTTTATTTAAAATGTACACAGAAACATCATTATTTCTATTTCTCGTAAATAGTTTCAGCCTTTTGTACAACCACATGGAATAACAGGGAAAATAAACACAGTAATGTACCTGTTCTGAAGTTTGTTAGAGGAGGAAGAGAATCCACATTTTTATTGCACCACTTCAATGCTTCATCAAGGCTCTCCAATGTGAGATTGCAGTTGGTACCTGCCTCTGTAGCTGGCTCTTCTTTAAGGCTCTCAGAAGGATCAAGACAAATATACATCTATTCAGAGAAAAAGTTCTCATAATTTTTGCAGATCTCTGATTTTCAAATTTCATCAGTGATCAAAGATTATTAGTAGGATACTCATGCTTCCATCTTGGAAAGATTCGGCATGACCTCTCTTAATTCTTTCCTCAACTTACTATGCAGAGTTTCACACTTGCATTGATATGTTTTCCAAAATAAAAAGAGATCCACTAAAACATCACATGTTAAAAAGTAAGAAAGCAAGAAATGTGAGTACAGGAGAACACACCCATATAGGCTATGCAGACTTGTGTCTAAGCAGGAATTCTCTCTCGTGCTACCTGCTAAATATTCATGCTTCATTATGTCAAATTCAAAGATTTCTCTGCTTTCAGGAAAAAAATATAAACGAGGATATTTCAAATGACAATTTAACCAACAGCTGCACTACACAACCATCAGTTTAAATAAGTAGCATTTGGGAACCTATTGATAATTCCTTATACGGCCTATGATTTTCACTAGCCTGAACATACTGCAACATGCCTATGTGCTTATGGAACATACCTCTTTGGGAGACACAAGATGAGTCACTCTGACACGAAAGATATCTCCTGGGACAGGGAGTGATGGCAGTGTATACAGAGGCAAATCAGGAACATCTCCTTCAAGTAATTCCTAGACCAAAACAGATTTAGTCAACATTCATATTTAGCAATAAACTGCAAACAAACATTTTTATGACTTCTGATAAAAGGAAGTACCTAATAAATAAATAATGTGTAACTAACAGAAAAACTTACCTATCAGGTTTTCTTTGGATTGATATTAGATTTTTTTTAAAAGAAGTTTTAGCTAAAAGAACAGAACTATTTATTAAATACTTCCGAAGTAGAAAGAAGGTAATCTCAGAGGCAGTCCTAATATCATGACGTCCTAACTTGTTTGCCATTAATGCCAAATGGCTGAAATATTGATTCCCTTTAAAGAGAAAATACTTGGAAAGAAAATTTAGAATACTTTGGAAGAAAAATTAAAGTAAAAGCACATAACTGGCATAGATTAACCTGAATGCTCCAAGCTCTTGCAGTTCACCAGAAAAAAAACTTTTTTTTTTTACTGCCATATCAAAGCTGACTTTGCATAACCTCTCTTCAGCACTGTCTTTAATGTAATTTAGAAGGCAGACAGATGCTGGTTGAATGAACTTGGCTTATACAGCTGATTGACTAGTCAAAAGAAAACAAAGAACTGTCTGGTCAAGGAGTGAATTGAGAGAGATTGGCCATTTGCTCAAAGACACAGTAGCAATATTCAACATCCATTTAGATTAAACAACTTGAGAAAGAACTGCAAATTTAAGTAACTCAAAGTCAAGGGGCTTATCTGGAATTCAGTTACAGACAGAAGGCAGTCTGCAAACTGCTTCAATACATCTGAAGCAGAATCAACTGTTGTAGAAAAATTATCTAAATATCTACGAGACAAATCTGCTGCTTGAGCCTGAGCGAAGAACAACCACATTGAACCCCTGCCTGCCAAACGAAGCAGGTCCCCCATGCCTTAACACGCAAGCACAAGGAAGTAGGGGCAGATTCTCAAGCATTCATACAAAGACAGACACAGCAAGGCAAAAGCACCTTGGTTCCACTATCAGCAGGGCTGCAACAAACACCTACCGGAACCAAACACAGCACTTAACAAATCACTGATGTATAAACAGATCTGAAGTAACGAAATAAAGTGACAAACTAGTAAACAGTATAATATGATTATGCTCTATTAAAAACCACCTCCTTTAGTCAACATAGAGTATCAGCTGGTTTGAGAGGCTCACTATTTACCCTCTACAACTAAACCCAGGGAGAGGCATTATCCTGCTGACATGTAAGTGAACCCGATCTGAATGAGCTAGGGCAGAAAGCAGCAGCAGTACCTACTAAAGGCAAGAAATAGCCTCTCCGGGAACTTGAGTGCAAATGATTTCCTGACATTAACTGATAATCCTTTCAAGTGATAAAAATACTATCCTGTTACTACACTTTTTAAAAGCTTTGAAAGCAGAGCAGAGAAAACTAATTACACTTTAATAGAAGAGCAGGCAAAAGTGTAGCTGTTTTCAGAAAGTTCAAGGACAATTTCTTGGCAATTTATCACTCCATACCAATTTTACCATTACCACTCCAATTTTAGGAGTATATTGTCCACATTTTTATGCTAGGAAGCTGTTTAATTTAGTCTTACTGCTACTTATATGGTACAACTGTTTTGAAATACAGTAGAAAAAGATATTTCTATTACAAAAAGAAAAAACAAGGTCACAACAAGCAACCGAATACACTTTTCAATTTCAAAATAAATACAACAGCAGAAGAAACAAAATAAACCCCCCACACAAACTTACCAGTTTTGACATGTCCTGACAACCTTCAACAAGGCAGTACTTCTGGTAGGCCATGAGGGAAGATACGGACATTCCATCAATATAGAGGCTGATGGACAGTTTCCCTCGTGGATCAGCTGGTAGCTCCTACTTACACAAGACAAAGTAGGTTTTAACATTAAAAATTTGACTGAAGTTTTAAAAATAGTGGCCAGAAAACTCAAACCTGTGGTTCTTGCTGGTATCACAGTTATAGGTATGATACCATGCTGCTTGGACCACAAAGTACCCATAGGTATCAATAGTTGTAGGTACCTATAGGGACCATCAAGAACAAAACCAGCATGAAGAGCTATCAAGATTATGACACAAATCAGAACATGATGGCACATATCTCTGGAATATCAGCATTGAATCAGTTAACCAGTTTAATCAAACACTTTAAACAGCCAGTTAATCACTTTTATCAGTTAAAATTTGATTCAAAAGGATTTCAGATGTTGGCAGGCAAATGGCTTGTGGAATGCAAAGTGCTCAATTCAGTGCTACTGAATACAAACATCAGCCCTTACTGACAGCTTAAAGACTGGAGAGCAAACTAAATGTGTTGTCCAAGAAATATTTCTTGTCACGCTACTCGATCTGCTATTAGATAAATTTTATGTATGTATTTTTAAAGAAAAACAGTAAGCCTCATTGTTCATCTACGAATGAATTAAGCTACCTGGACATGTATTTCAACCTCTTCATCTGTAAGTAGCTCTTGAAGGACATCTACTGCATCCTGCTGCCAAAAATTTCCAATCTATTCAATGACAGGAAAAGACAAATCCCCCAAAACAATAGGATGCCATCAAGGAATGCTCTATTATTCTTAAAACAGTGAAATAAAAACATGTGCTTATCACTGAAAAAATTAGCACTGAAAACACATAATTTGTCTACCACAAGCACCATCTGCTATTCTGTACTTTGAACTTATATTGTTTGAGAAAGCAGACCAGCAATTTCTAAATCAAGTCATTGAGAAAGAGGTGTTGCTTGCCCAGTCTAGTCATTACTATATGCACAAGTGTGCAGATTTACATGAAACACAGTTCTAACATACAGAATTACACCTGAAGATAACAGAGAACTCTCACCTCCCAATTTGTAGGCTTAGAATCCTATCTTCCTTAATCAACAAATTAAATTGTTTGCAGCAATAAATATCATCTTTCCTTAAAATAATCTACTTGCTTTGTTACAGTACATTTAAAAAAAAAGATAGTTCATAGCTGAGTAAGATACCTAAATGCATCTTCAGATTTTATGGTATGAACTACTTAGGGAGACTTGCAATAAACCCTAAAACAATGTGTATTAATTTAGTGTAGCAGATTGTTTCCTGCATAGCTGAAGTTCAGTATGATAGAAAATGCTTTCATAGGACACCAAGATTTACATTTTCTGGCCATTTTCTATAAGGAAACATAAAGCCACACCTCTGGTTGCTGTTACTGTAAAACAAACAGTTTCTTCAGAAAACCATCCTGCCAGCTAGGACCATGTCCCCTCTCACAAGGGTTTCATTCCTAGGAGTCTGTCCCAATTGCAGCAGTGTTTTGAAACATAGTCACTTCATAAAGCAGGCTGGTGTTTTCTGCCTTGACTGCCTTGCTGGAATGATCTTTATCAGCTATTAGGTCTGAGTTCTCATAGATTTGGCTGCAAACACAAGCAAAACCACCAAGAAATACCCCCAAATAAGTCTTAACCTTTATACGACTAAATAGTGTTATCAGTTTGCATACTGCTAGTAATGTCCAAGTTTGGCATTACTCACTGGCACTGTCTTGTAGAGTTGACATGGTATGCAAAAGGGAGGAATATCAGTATATAGATCAGTTGGATACAGATGACACTGGGGGATCTTCTCAATGGAACCCCGGTCTATGTACTGCACCTATATAAAAATGTTTTCCACAAGTAATTCATAGTTCTATTTCTTTTTTTATCAAGTTTATCATAGAAAGTATTCATTTACAGAACTAATCATTCTGGAGAAATAAAATGGCTTCCTGATATCTGACAAGTAGAAATATAGAGAGAATATATAACTGTTATGGATTAGAAGGATTGGTAGTCCAGTCTCGAAAGTTACTCTGCAAGACATCCTAGCTATGTGCAAATAATTACAACAGTTGAACATTAATATCTGGAAAAAGAGCTGATTTTGTGAACAAAGGAAAGTGTCCTACTTAGAAATTTACAGTCAAAGGCAAGAACCTGTCTCAAGAGATTAGTTAAAATTAACTTCTACTAAAGAAAGTTGTTCCATATCTGAGCAACAAAAAGAGCTTAAGGAAACAGATAGTGACCACTCAGGGAGAGGTCACAAAACATGATTTAAGCCACTCCGCATACGAGCACAATATGAGTATTCAGGTTTTCTTTTTTTTTTTTTTTTTAAAAAAAGAGATCCATTAATAGGGTAACTCTAGGAAACTATGGCAAATAAAATACACAGAATTCACCCTTATAACAAGTGTAAAATCAGAATGGAAAATTATTATGATTACAGTTTTAAGCAGAATAAGTGATAGTGATGTTATCCAAAGACAGAAGGAGTGATCGTAAGTAGTTAAAATAAATAAATAAAAATAGATTGGGGTGCATAGTGCACATATTCATGTTCACATGCACATACATGTTGGATATATAATCAAGCTTACCTGGAGAGTACCACCACCAAGTCCTGTAACTTTACCTCGATACCACATGGTATCTGACCCTCTTATAACACAGGCCTCTCCCTTTTTCCAACAGTAGGGTTCAAGAAGACCAAGGCATTTGAAGTTACACTGAATTTCACTCATCAATTTGCTTAGTTCGTCTGCTGCCAGAAAGAAGAAAAAGAAGTTTAGATTTATATAACTTGTCATTATTTTAATGAACTAAAGGACACCAGATTCAGATGCAGACACGTATAAAATGCATGTGCCACTCAAAAATGTTCAACTTGAGTATTAGCGACCAACTTATTACTTGAATGAGAATTCAGTACTGTATTTGCAATCATAATCAGTAGAAGCAATCAGTAATTCTGGCTTTTAACCTCACAAAAGGAGCTAAAAGTTTTACAGTTGAGACAAGATATTCCTAAGACGAGCAGCAATATGCTGTGAGACAAGGGAGGCTTCCAAAAGACTGTTTCGGTTTTAGTCTAGAGCAGCTACTATAAAAGCAATACTGTTTCAAAGGGTAGGAATTACTGTATTTTTCAAGTCTCTGTGACATGATTTAATAGTGAGACATTTTTGTAGAACCAAGTTAAAGAGGACTGTTTTCATAAAAACATTTTCTGCAGTACAGTGTATTATCACAGTACAAGACATCTGTCAATGAAACTGAACTTTTTCAAACATCAGAAAATATACAGAGATATAAAATCTATTAAACTTAAAAGGAAAACTGGAATCTGAACTCACACTGAAGCCAAAAAAGCAATACTTGAAAACCAGCCTAGGCTGAACATGTGAAAGATGTGTGATTATTAGAAGCGTTATTGCAATTTCAACATTGAAAACAACAACAAACCCAACGTGCTGCTTTACCCAATACCTCCTAGAAAAGCAAGGTAACTTGCTTGTCGGTGTATTTTAGGTTTTCTGCTTTTTAAATGCAAGGCACCACCTTGGGGAGATTTTGGGTTCTTTTCTCCGAATGCAATTAAATTTCTACATAGTTGGACAAAAGTAAACAGATAAAAATGAATTCATATGCACAAAAGCATGCACACATACACACAAATCATCATCATATCTAAAAAACGACAATCCCAAGTAAGACTCTTACAGAAGACATTCTGACATTACCACAGCTACTGGATTCATAAAACAGGGATACATTTCCTGTTATATAATCTTACCTAACGACACTGGTATCACATAAATGGTCCCATCATGTCCAATACAACTTACTACAGCTCGAAAAGTTTTTGCTTCAGGTATAATAGGGGCCTTATATACTTCATCCAGTCCTGAAGGAAGCAGTGGCTCCTCTATTGTGTTTGATTTATATTCTCTCTCAGTAACAGTAATGTCCTTCTCTGGAGCAGCACTGTCTAGCGCACAAGCGGCTTCTGAATTGCAATCATCTAATTCCAAGTTCTCTGGTTCTAAATCTACTTCAAGATGCTCCTTGGGGATCAAGCCAGCTGCATCAGCATTATCAGTTCTAGCAGAATCAAATCATATCAACATATCAGAACATGAACATCTTGAAAAGCAAAAAAGGATAACAAAAACAAAACAGAAAAAAACCCAAAACAACCAAACCACAGAGATGGCAAATGCTTGTTAAAAATATTATCAAGACATCTCCTCCATTGACTTAAAAGAACTGAAATATGCAGTGTATACAAGTAATAACACTTTACTCAAGGAACTTAAATGGTATTTTGTTTCTATGCATGCTGTAGAGGACAATCCAAGCCTTCTATTTTACTTATCAGCTTATCACAATTTGAATCTGAGTCTGAAAGAATATAAAAGTGTCCAAACCTTCTGTTTCTAAAAGCCAAACCCTTTTTAATGAGGTGTTCTGAAATATCAATAAATTGTCCTGCTTCATCTTTGCAAAGAATTTTCACCGGCAGTGGACGAGCCACATCGCTTTCCTGATTTAAAAAAAAAAACAAACAAACAAAAAAAACTGTGCCATGTAATGTTACAACATGCATTTTTTTCTAAAATATTAACATTTTTTCATTTTATTTGTATTGACTACAAATTAGCCTCTTGCAAATATGATGCCAGATCAGAAGATGCAGACTTCTTTTGCATTACAGCTCCCATCATCTAACCAACTGCCTTAAACATGACATGAAGAAAAATGAACAAACACAAAAACAAGACTAGAAGTTTGTTCCTTTCTGTAGGTGTCTTCTTGGATGAACTGTCAAATACATCACATTAAATCTACTCTCAGATAACCTTATTCATCAAGGCTTTTATTTCCAGACATTCTGTAAAACCTCAGTAGCAGCTGCCAACAAACACTGAACAAATCAAATCCTTATAATAATTAAGTTTAAAATTATTTACAGAGGGAAGAAGTCCATTATAAATTAAGTTTTTTTCAGCTTTTGGGGCTTGAAAACTAATATAGTAGCTGCTGAAGTTGTTCTCATCAAGAATTATAAGCATCTTGCTGAAAAGCTTACCTGTCCCCAAGAGATATCAGCACCCAGTGAACCCATATATTTTAAAACTCCTTCAGTGACTAAGTACACCTAAGATTTCCTTTTTACACTCTGCAGTCAAATTGCTCTAGTGCTTCAGTGAGCAACAGAAAAAAAAAAAATCTTTTCCTTTACAGGCATCTGTAATCTAAAATTCCACTGATATTTTTTGAAGAGAGAAAATATTTTGCAAAATTAATCAACAACCAAACTAACAGAAGGTTCAAGAATACTGCTGTTTTTAATTACAGACCTGTATAATTATTTTGGCTTGTGCCCCAGTCAGGTAATAGGATACACATTCACATACTGTTGCTGTCCACTGCATGCTTCCACCTGTTGGTCTAACATGAAACAAATTAAAACTTCTTTTAGTACAAGAGAAGCTAGTTGCAGTGAGCATCTTCTAAGCTTACATGGAAAATCCAACCCTTTCCTAAGACTCCAATGTTTTTTGAATTTGCCTGTATTGCCTACAGGAAAAATATGACCTGTATTACAGCCAACAGTAAGAATAAATGGTTATTTGACTCTCGACTGGTAGGACAAAAGACTTCAAAAAATAGGAAAACAAACACTCAAATCCTGGGAGGACCATCAATTCTAGAAATAAAGTCTTAAAAGAACCACATTGAACTGACTACGGAAATAAATCACAGTTCATCTGTAAATTGGGCATTCTGTATTTATTTACGGAACAGGTATCACAACAAAATTGTTTTACTTTCCAGTATAGACAGCACATGAACAAATACAGAAATTCTCTCTTTTCAGACTGTAGAAAGGAAGAGAACTATTTTACCATTCTATTGAACCCAATTCATTCAATATTCTGTGACAAAGAAAAGAGCATTCAGGGAAATCAGAAAAACCAATGCCATTTACACAATGTTTTATAATTCATCCTATGCAGTATTTTTTATTTCAGTATTAAAGTCTGTGCTTTACTGGTCTGTAGCATAAGCTAGAAAAAAAAATATGACAGCTGCCACCCAATTTAATTCTTTATACACAAAGCAAATGATTTCCACATCCCAGGTCATCAGTGCTAAATAATGGCATAACTCAAGTTTTCTAGCTATGCCTAAATATTAAGCTATATCATTATACTGCCATTTCAAACATAAGGGAAAGGCTACCTTATATCTACCAAGGAACATTCTATTGCCAGTGTCTTCATTATCTTCAGATTTTCCTCAAGTTTTCTTAGGCAGCTGATATCCACTGTTTTTACAGCTCCAGAATCATACAACATTACCTGTTACAGACAGGAAACACAATGAACCAGGAAAAAACAACCAAGTCAAAACTCTTAACATAGCAGCATTCATAATGAAATTAAAAGGAAATGGCACGCACACACAGAACCACTGGCCTCTGCACTAAAGTACCTCACACAACAGAAATGACCATCACAGAACAAACTCACAGACAGGAAGTTTGCCAGGTTACCAAAAACGATTGTTCAGCTACACCCTCAAGTCAGGAAACCCCCAGCTCTCCCTGGGGAAACCAGGGAAATGGGGCAGAGCAAAGTCACTCTGTACCTGCCTTGCTTATTCTAAGCATTTCCTAAGCATCTACTGCAGCTGCTGTTGCAGAGAGAGCACTGGGACTGACTTCTGCAACAGGAAGAATGAACCAGCAGAACTGCTGGCCTGAAAAGCCCAATTCAAGCCCTTTTCAATGAGGTAAAATGAACACTGATGTTTATGTTCTCTGCAAACACTACATTAAACACTACCTACAAGGATGCGAGCACCTGAAATGGCTGAAGTCCTAACGTCAGTTCACTGAAAAAGGTGATGTACTCAGAATCCTAAAAGCTCAAAGCTCAGCTAGAACCATGTTGACTCCTGCTGGGTAATGTCAGCTTAGAAAAAAAAAACAAAAAACCAAACAAAAACAAAAAAGCAAAACAAAACAAAAAAAGCCCACAACACGACACACAAGTAACAACCTGATACCCTCACTAAGACCCTCACTAAGACCCTCACTAA
>JAUBNY010000877.1:6483047-6510984 GCA_032275445.1 Crypturellus soui
ACCCTCACTAAGACCCTCACTAAGACCCTCACTAAACATTTTTTTGCCCCTCTACACACGCATGCCAGTCCTCCCCCTGCAAAATAACTACCCCTGCCTAGTAAGTGGCCCACTGAAAAAATTAAAAATTAAAATTAAAAAAGGAAGAGAAATTCAAGCAAATGCCTCAGTGAAGCTGTTTCAAAAGGCAGGCCTCTAGGAAAACAGCAAGAAATGTAGACAAAGAATTAGCTTACTGTGCACAAAGTTAAAAAAAAGAAACACAAAGCAAAAAAAACACCACAAAAAATGCAGTTTTGCCAAGGAAATACATGGTAGCAAAGTTAAAAAAATTCTAAGGACAAGGAAACGCTCTTAGGGGAGCTGCATGTAGAAAGTGCAAGAAAACAACATGTCTGCCTGTTAGCACAACAGCAGATGTTCGCTTTGTGGGAGCATGTTCACTTGGGACTTAAGCCCGCTACCTTCCGCAATTCTGGTGCTATCTGCATTCTTTTGCATCTTACATGGGAAAAAACCTTCTTCTGCCATATTTTCATTATGCTACTGCATAAAAATCTGCAAATACAGAGAAGCTGGAATAATTTGTTTCCTTACAGGTAAACAGTAACAGGTATCCTAGTCTACTATTATTGTTTTTAGTTCAACTATGTCTATACTAGAGCTTTTCTGAACAATACCATGAAGAGTTAACACAATCTCTTTTGAAATTTTAGGGCCTGAAAGAAATTTAAGCATGGTCAAATAAAAACATAAAATCAGTGAAGGTGGGAGGAAACCCTAGAATGACTAATCCAACTTCACTGCTCAAAGCAGGTTCAACTACAGTAGGAAGGAAAAGGGAAACTCCACAGCTTTTCTAAGCCACCCACTACCAGTATTAAATGAACTTTACAAGAAGTTGCACTGCAAAATAATGAAGAACTTTCTTGTATTTCACTTTGCGTCCACATGGTTCTCCTCCTGTCACTGGCCATTGCTGAGAACAGCCTGGCTCTGTTTACTTTCCTCTCCCCCATAAGATATGTATAACATTGGTCAAATACCCTCTGAACCTTCTCTTCTCCAGAATAAATAGGCCCAGCTCTGAGTTTTTCCACCTATGACTGATGCTCCAGTCCCTCATCACTTTTAAGGCCCTTTGCTGGACTTGCTCATGTAAGTCCTCGTCTCACTTGTGCTGGAGAAACCAAATCAGACACTGCACTCCAAGTGTGGTCTCACCAGGCCTGAAGAGAGAAGCAGAACCACCTTCATTGATCTGCTCTCCCCTTCAAGTGGATGCAAGAAAACGCTTGCTTAAAGTGGTGCTATGTGAGAGGTTACTGGGAAAAGTGTTACCAGCTCTTTGGCACACTGCATCAACACCAGTTTAAGATCCAAGAAACAACCTAACTACAAACGCTCTTGTGATGGGGGACTTAATTCAGCCATACCCATCTCCCAGCAAGGATTATTAGGTTTGGGTGACTTCCAACTGGAGATCATATTGCTTCTGGTACCTGTGCTGAACTGGTAGGATATAGCTTGGGAATCTGTTCCACGGTGCTCTGTGTACTGTAACCATGCACAAAGTCAAGCTCACGAGCCTTCCTCAACTAGCAAGTTTTCTGTTAAGTATGAGTTTGGATGAGACAGCAATCTTCCTTACAGCAAGGTATAATGTAACTGAAAATAAAGAGTCCGGACAAAAGCAAAACACTGTACGAGAAAATATCAGCGCAACAATGCGCAAGACTGGAGATCTTTTCTGATGAATCTCCACCCTCCTTCTCCCCCACCAAAAAAAAAAATTGAGAAATGAAGTCTGAATCTGATGATATTTACCTCTGCAGTTGTTTCAGAGACAATCCTGCTTATCTGACCTCTTTGCCACAGTTTCCAATCACGCACATAAACAGCACAGTACATGCTGGTTTCCCACTTCACACACTCTGGCTGGGATTCTTCATAGATAGTAGCCATCTCCTCCTGTAAACTAACAACAAATACAAAAATTACTTTTCTAATAGTAAGATTTTATAGAAAGAATGAAGTTTTTTTTAGTCAATTACTAATTGGCATACAGTAGAATTTTCATAACTGTTTGACACCTTATTAGTAACACAGTATTTCCTTATGGCATGTTAGAAATACATGAAATGGAGGTTCATGAAGATGCAATACATTTAAAATTGCTGAATTAATCTGAGAAGCCCTAACACTTCTGTATAGCAATATCTGATTGATACTCTTCATTGTTCTCTTGACAACTTGAGAATGACAGCCTCAGTTAATGCCACGACTAATTTAAGGGGACTCCAGAAAAGTCTACGTGATGAAGCAAAAACCTAAGGAAACACCAAACAATGATATTTATATTTGTCTCTACACAGCAGGCAGCATTACTTATGGCTTGGCTTTACAGTACCAAAGCAAGGTTAACACATCATGTTCAGAAGTTGCTTTCAAGCTTTTCTAACAGTGTACTAGAAGCACAGAAAGGGAATGAATTGAGAAAAATTCCATGACTTAGAATACTGGTATTACTTCGACAGATTCCAAATGAAGGAATAGGGAGGAGACGGTAACAAGCAAGAAGACTCAGTCTTTCTCAAAAGTATTGCATTTGTGAGGCTCCCACACTTACTATCTCAGAATGAATTGAAACAGGAGTTACATCATACACCCATTTTTCCATCACAAATACTTAGTGAAACACTAAAATTTGGTGCAAATTTGTCTTTCATTCCAATACTTTGCTCAAGCAGGACATTTCATTTCAACAGCATTCAAGAGTGCCCCACTGCCAAATGCTACCTGAAATAGTTTGTTCTATCCATATTTCTTCATCCATTAGTAGCAAGTGCATCTTAACTCTAGACAAGTTCTTTGAATTTAAGTACCTTTTCAGTAAACTTTCTGATGACAGCCATTGTATGAAAATTTTGCTAGGGGACACAACATGACTAATTCGCACTTGTAGTTCTTTCTTAGAAAGTGATTTGACATCCACTTCCTCCAGAGGTTCCATGTTTATAGGACTTAAATTTTCTAGGGTTTCGGGAATTTCATCTAGAGGAGCATCCCATATTTCATTGGGCCGTATAGCAGTACTTCCAATATATCTGCAAGCAATGTCAGTAATTAGGATTCAAAGTTTACATAAGTTATCAACAAAGTGAGAAAAAAGTTCTATAATAGTGCAATCCCAATATGATAGGGGAAGAAGGAAAAAGTGAAGAATAATGACTTAGAAAAGTAGGGGAGATAAGAAAAAAAATAGCCAAAAACATTTTCTAGCACTGCATCCTGAAGCACTCACAACAGTAAACTATTTTTCTTCTCCTTTAGGTGGTTACCCTTGCATATTCTACTGAGCTAAGAGTACTAAACAATATAGGTTGCCAGAGAGGAGTAAACCTGGTATATGTCACATGATGTGTTAATATTCTTTACTGGTCAATTTATCATTCTAGCATTCCCTGAAATTATGGGTACAAACACAACACCACAGTCTAGAGCCAGCTCTTTCCTAGTATATAGTACAGAATAAAGTATAGCAACAATACATGCAAACTTGCTTCATATAAATGTGCTTAAATGGTGTAAATTGGATAAAGCACAACAGTAATCAAGATTCAGCTGATACCTATCAAACCACTTTACTGAGTATCAAAATGAACTGTACTAACTAGTGACACTGGAGATGACAGCTTGAAAATAACCTACTGGTGCTTCTTGGGCAACTCAGACTAAATCTGACATCACTAATTAGTTTTGTGGCAATTTCACAGTATCAAAGAATGGCTGACGCTGGAAGGCATCTCTGCAAATCCTCTAGTCCAACCCCCTTGGCCCACGCAGGATCACACCCACAGCAGCACTGTCTCTTTATCAGCCTTATCTCCCCCGCTTCCCAGCTTTACTCTCTGTCCATCTTCTTCCCAATATTCTCTGTAGCTTTGATCTACTATTACCCATTATCTGACTGTTTGTTTTCAAATCTCAGGACTTGCAAAGTGAGGACTTATGTGAAGTGCAGGTTGAACTATATGAAAAAAATATCTAATTCTTTTTTGCTTTGAAAGCATTGGAATGTCATAATAACCATTTTAAAAAGACTTAATAATAACTGAATAAATCAATCTGAAAATATTGAATTTACATATCAAAATATATATTATATGTATGTATATAGATATACAAACACTCACACACTTTTTTTTCCCCTTCACATAATGCACAGCATATTTACCCAGGTATGTAGGATGCTAGGTCTTCTTTCACTAGCTGTAAGTTAATACTAGAACCTCTTCCAGGAACAGCTGAAGAGTCAAACAGTTCAACAGATAAAACATTGTTTTCTAAAACCTCTGGAATGAAGAATACAAACCTAATTAGCACCAAACAATGTCAATAAACAGACTATTAATGTTTGTGAAAACAGGGTAAATAGTTAGGAAGAGGCCAAACTTTCCAAAATTTTATCTGATTTATAAAATAATTTGATCCTGAACATCTATATTGTACAGGCTTAGCTTTGCTATCATTTGTGAAATTGCTTAAAAGACACCAAAAAACATGGTATGACCATCTCATTTATGCACTGTAAATATATTTTGTACAAAAATCAACTCCTGCATGTAACTTCATTTATCAGCCAGGTCATCATTCCACAGCTGTAGAAAAATAACCACCTACACATTAACAACAAACAGTATTGACAAAAAAAAAAAAAACTAAGGCGCATGGGTGTGTTACTAAACTTCACTTTGGGGGTAACATACAAAACTACCAATGAAGTCAGGGAGATTCAATCACCCTTAGAAAAGAGCCAGTGTTAATAAGGCAGTTAATACTATCATTGCCCATAAGAGAAGACAAAGACAGCTTTTTGTCAGAGGCCGTATCTATTCATTTCCTACAGGCGACCTGTCACAAGAATGAGCTTAACAATTTTGAATAAACAATTTAAGATATGAAAATGCACATTTTTATTTCTGAATTAACTGAGCATTATTTAAATGAAGACTAATACATTCTTGATAACTTACTAACAACTGTACATAGCATAAACTTGTCTTCAGTCATTTCTTCAAACCTTTCTTTGGCTTCTCTGGTCCACTCACTTCCTCCTTTATAAGGTTCAATGTAAGCCAGCTTGCTCCTGATTGCCTAAAGAATAATTCACATTACAAACCCACAATCATGTATCAAGACCATTCCTTTGCAACCAAATCACAGCCTTTGTCATGTGTCCATGCAGGACAGAAATACAGGATGACAATACAGGATGTCCTTGGCGATTGTTTCTGCATTATTAAGTTCTTCATCTGATTCCAGACATTCTCCACACGGTCCCTTCACAGACTGCAGCACAACATGAACCTCAAATTCGCATTAGGTTCTTGCTGAAAGTGCTTTATTTTACCCTGACTACAGAATTGGCTGAAAGTCAAGAATGCAAAAAAGTGAAAAAGAAAACCTTCATCCAATTTTGATGATCTTTTGATGTAAAATACAGGCTCAAATCATCTAATGCTAGCACAATTACACCACTGTGTAAGTCTAAAGGCCTACATGCAGACACCTCATTTCCAACTGTGTCAGAAAATTCACAAAGGAAGTTGGAAAATTATCAAATAGGACATGAAAAACAACAGACAGGAGGCCAGACAAAATGAAGTATTCTGAAACATTTTTAGGTGTTTGTTTTAAATAAATTGTTACATCAAAACTAAGAAGAGTAAATGAGGTGGGGACAAGGGAGAGAAAAGAAACAGAGCAAGAGAAATAAAAATATTTTGTGCAAATACTCTTACAAAACAAGCAGTCAGGTAGAGGAAAATTAGATGGGCTAATAAATTAGATGGGCTAATAAATTAGATGACCTTTGAGAAAAGGGCCATGGATGCTAAAGCCAACTCACATAGTTCTGGGCTTTTTAGTCTTGCCAAGACTTCTGCACCACCCAAGTATGTTGAAAACGGCTGTAAAATGGGCTGAAAGAAGTCAAACTTTTAACTCTCAAATCCAGATCTCTTACCAACCAATTTACATACAATGTGATCATGCGATGAATACCTGTCAATGCTTACATGCAACAGGATAGAGCTGAAGATGCTTTTTCAAGTCTGTATTTCTTAGATTCACAACACTTCATTTTGCAGTCTTGTGTTCACTCATGTTTCAAGGAATTTTAAACCCTTCACAGATTATTCTTTTTTAAAAATAAAAAGGTATGAAAGCATAGCAAAACATAAGCATGCTTAGTCTTGGAAACCTTTCTCTTGCTTGAAAGTAAAGAATTAACAGCAATAGCGAGTTATTTCTCATACAAACTCAGGTTTAAATACCTCTCACAGTAAACTATAGATGACAGCAGAATACTGAAAGCTAACAGTTGACTGACTGAAGGTTTTGTAAACCTTTCCCTAGCAGCTGTATATTCTTCTGCATCTCTACTTTTTAGTTCCTTCTTCTCTATGCTGAAAATGAGGAGATCAAACAGTTTATGTTCAATGGCTGACAAACTCCTAACAGATTGCTTTGAGGATCTATTTTTGGGCAGTAACAAGCAATGAGTCACAGAAAGAAGGAATGAAGCACATCCACTCAGCACCCTTATTTATTCATCACCCCAAAAGGAAGCATCAAAGCACTGCAACTGCAAGCACCCTTAACCATTTTCAGAGTGTTTCCCCCTACCCTGCTGCTCCCCAAAAAGTTAATTTATTTTGGTTAAAGCTTTCCCCAGGAAGATCTATTCAGAAGGTAAGTAACTAAATGCTGTTTCAGTAAGTGGGAACTTTAGTTGTAATAATCTCTAATTCTGGTGTCTACAGGTTAAAAAACAAAACAAAAATACCGATTGATATATGAAGTTTTTCAGTATAGTATAATTATGGTGGGCAAACAGAACTATCTACTGAATAAAAAAATATCTTTTCTACTTATATGTATTTTATTTGACAAAAATATAATACTCTGCCTTTTCCTTCTCCAGATTTGCCACTTGTCCAAAACACTTCCACAAGATTCACCACAAAGAAAACCTCAAACTCTAAATGCCATTAAAGAACCTCATGCACAAAAAAAAAGCCAAAAGCAAAACTCCAATAGCATTAACAGAACATTGTCTGAAAGCTGAAGAATGTAAAAATTAGTTGGACAATCTGTGAAACAGGAGAAGGTATTAAAAATTAAACTCTTGATTTCATTCAAAACCAAGTAGCAGCACAAAAAAAAGGGAATTGCAAGCAAAACAATAGTTCAGATGTCTCACCATAAACTCTTATGAAAATAAACTATAAAACCCGCTTACTTGCAAAATATTTATTTGTAAATGTGCATAACCTTCTCTTTCCCCTTCCATCCTTGGAGAGTCTATTGATTTTCAATATTTATTATGGGTAAGCATTAACTTACCTTTTCTGGAAAGCTCAGAAATTCCTTTTTGACTTTGCATATGTCTTTAAGATTTATTTTAGCAACGTTGCCAAAGTCAACATATTTTACCACAACTTCCTGATGACTTGGTAGCCCTTCAGGAAAATCAATCCACAAATCATAACATTAGCTTAGCTTTTAAGTTACTAGAGCAGAAAATAAATATTTCATACAAAGAAAAAAAAAGGAGGGGGGGGATTAGAAGAGATAAAAAAAAGAGATTTGAGATAAAAAAGTTTCAAAGCAAAATCCACATTTACATCCTATAAGCAAGAAATATCACACTACTCAATGACATCTTATCATCACAGATTTAATTAAAAACAAACAGACAAACAACAAAAAAACAAACCACTTCGGAATTGCTGCAGGAATATCACACAGGAACTGCTACCTATGCCTGGAAATAAAGTGTTGTGGGCATTTTGATTCTCTTCAACACAGTCTACAGAGATTGTATACAGAAGACAGATTTGTACATTATAATTGTAGTAAGTGAGAGTATGTTATTAAGAATAACTATATAGTAGAATTTCAATAGAATATAGAAAGTAAAATGTAGTGTGGCTCCGTAATTCTTAAAAATATGTATGTAAAACAATCCATTAACAGCAAACAAAGAGAACAAACATGCAACAAAACAACAAAATTTATGCAGTTAGCTGTTGGTATCAAAATTGCCTATAAAAAAGTTTCTAGTGTGTGACTGATAAAATGACATTTCTAGTTTTGCAACTTAACATTACAGTAAGAAAAAGAAAAACACAACAGCAACAACAACAAAACCCCACAATACTTCACCTATTATCTGCGCTCTGCACCACATTTCACCTTTGTATTTGGCAATACAGGCTTGCCCTTCAACTGGGTAGACAATCTCCAAGTTTTCCTTATCCTCATATTTGTGTATCTCCTCAATTTGCTTTGGAAAAGCTAAAAAATCCAGGTTATCCATCTAAAACGAGAAGAATAAACCCTCCTGCCATATACATACTTTAGGCTACAAATATTCTGAATTTTCATAATGCTTTTTAATGTATCTTTTATCCAGTAGTGTGCTTTCTTGCGATTCTCCCAAATTAAAGGCTGGGTATGAACTTGTAAAGTGAATTAATGAACCTAATCATTTTTTAATACTGCCCTGTTCAGCCATGATACTAAACAGTAAGGCTATGTATCCACAGAACAATTAAGCATTTAGCAAAAGAGTGACAAAAAAAGAAGTTTTTCCACAGAATTCTTATAAGTTAATGGAAATTTGAAGTTATTTATTGTGGATTCTAAATAGGTCATCATTTAAATAAACCTCTGTATTTTTTAAACAACTTATTTCTAAACTTACCAATTGGAGATAGAAATCACTAGGACTATTAATATGACAAACTACAACAGAGACTTCTTCTGTTTCTTGTGGTATTTTAGGCGGACTGTACTGCAAAATTGTATTACTTTCTAATTCATCAGGAAGCTGCGACCTAAACCTAAAGTAAACAAAAAGAGAGTTTGAACAAATTCTGCCACAATTAACTAGCAGGAAGCCTTTTAAGTTTACATAGGAAATTTCATATGGGGGAAAAAAAAAAAAAAAAAAAAAAACACATGTTGAACAGTCTTAAAAACAAGCTCATCCACATCTGCATCAACAGTCTGAACTTTCTTTTTTGCAGCCTATGTAATCAATTTTCTCTACCCTAGTGCCTCTCCCTTGACAAATGTAATATGGCAGCTGGCCTATAGTACATTTGGTCACTGGGAAAGCAACACTGAACATTTAAATTGTTTACAAAACTTAAAGCAAAAAAACAGAACTTGCTACACTGACAAAACCATTTTGAGATTTCCTTTCCCTCACCTACAAGAAAAAAAAAAAAAAAAAAGAGTGGTTATTAGAGGAAACTGCTTCTCACTGATCTCTCCAAGATGAGTAAATATTTACATATACAAACAAGTTACTCAGTGTGCAGCAGCACAAACTCTAGCTTCTTACAGATTTGTACACCCCACCCCTGCACAAAAACCCCAACCTAACACTCATGTTCTTCCCATCTGCTGCCTGCAGATCTCCACTGGTCCCTCCAAAGCAGCTCTCTTCTGGTCTAATCCCGACCAGTTTCCCTTGTACCCTATATGCCCCTACACATCACAAGGCTAATTGAGAGTGAACGCATTGACCGGTCTGGTTGACGCCAACCAAACCAAGAAGATAAGGAATAGTTTTTGCACACTTTGCTGTCATTGGGAGCCCTAATACTTTATTTTTTCACAGCCTTGCCATTGATCAAGCTTATACAGCAACTTTATTTCTATCATTTTCTAAAATGAGTTAGGATCCATTATTCAAGTAAAGCCCCAATAGTGAAAAAGAATATGTAGCAATGTTTGCAACATAAATTTTTGCAATATAATATGCAGAGGTCCGATTAGTGATGATTAGTGGTCAGATCAGCGATCTTGGAGGTCACTGATCAGTAAGCCAAAAGTTAGGGTCAGATATTGCTGAACATTTGTTAATCTCAATCACTACAAAAATAATTTGCTTGGTAAGTATCTTCATTTTAAATGTATGATGTAATCATCACTATGACCAGAGAGCATAAACTAAAACAAAAACACTTACCTTGCCAAGTCTAAAAAAACTAATGCATCCTTGAGAGACACTGGCATGTTATTGCTTATTTTATTAAATGGAGGTTTTTTCAGATCCACAATGAGCACACCGTCTTCTTCTCTAAATATGCTCATTAAAACAACTTTATTATTTACCATTTTCAAAAACTCTGTCTTTGCTTCCTGTCCCCAACCTTCACTCTGTGTTAAAGAGAAAGAAAAAAATATTCAAGATATCTGGGACTTCCAAATCAGAGATGGGCAAAGGGGAGCAAGGAAGTGGATACACACAGACCCATACATATGAAATACGGAATCCACCTAAGAGACCTATTGTCTAGGCTATAGCCTAGAAAACACGAGACAGTATTCTTTGTGATGGACTTATAAAGATTTTAACTGTATAAAACTGAATCCAACTGTTGTAATTTGTACCATCCTTTCTTTAATTCTTCTGATTTTCCTGACAAACTAGAATCATTATATGCAGTTTTATCTACTATTTACAAGTCTGGTGTCCTAGGCTCTCTGAAAGTTACTCTTTGCTACCTTTTAGATAAATGTACAATATGCTACAGCTGTTCATTCAACTTTTACATTCCATCCTTCCACAACATCCTTTGTGCCATTTTATCTACCTTCATACAGCTGGTCTAAACAATTCTTTTTAAACAAATTAATGCATTTCTCATTTGATACTTCAAATCTGTGCTTTCTATGTTTGAGGATCCAAGCCCACAAGGGGGGGACATTTTATCCAGATTTATGAAGCTTGTTCCAGACGTATCCTATTTAAAGGAATTTCACATAATCTCAGACTGGTAAAGGAGAGTTGAAGATAACAGCTACACTGTCAGAAATACACAGCTGGGTTGAAATATGATTTCTCCTGTGAAACCAAAACTGGAAAAAAAAGCTGCAAAAATAATTAAAAAAAAGCAATAAATAGGAGAGAACACTGAAGAAAAAAGCTGTAATTTTTGTCCTTTCCTATGGAAATAAAGACTGAAAGTTGCAAGTTGTATTTTATATGGAAATTTTATATGGAAATTGTGTGTCCTATCTTTTTAAGATAGGACACACAATTTTTAGTAATAAAGGACAACCCAACAGGTTCCCGGAATGACTAAAACCATTACTCCTCAGTATCAACTATTTTTCAAAGCTACTATTTGCATGAAGCTATAAGGTAGTCATTTCTATCATTTGTTTTTGAACTTTACAGAAGTACATCTCTAAAAAGATGCTTAAACCTACACTACCATTGTAAGAACATTTTTAAGACAGCTATCTGCAAGCTGTTTGCTTTCTATTTTATATTTAATATGTAAGATTTATATACACCTTAAATCTTCTGTTTTTTTTTTTTCTGTTTATACAAGATTATTGTAAATATAAGTATTTAAATTTTTTAACATACATTCTCAGCAGAAAAAAAATTCTCATGAAATGGTAGGAACAGCTTTTACTTACTGCATTTTTGGGAACAATATCTTTCAGTGAACACAGCACCGCTAAAGGAGGGATAGCTGCAAGCTGTGCCTCAATATGCTGATCAGGTTTTCTTATAAACAAGCAAATGTCATCTGTGTCAATAATTTGCAAAGCAGAAGTTTCAGGTATTTCAACTGGAACATACTTATTGCTAGTGGGAATAAAAGCAGCTTTAGTTTGAAAGAGCAAAGTCAAACTTAAATATTTAATAAACTGATACAATGTCATGAGAATAAAACAGATCTGGAAAGCTCAGTATCTGAATAAAATGCATTTCTTGTTCTTGAACATTCAGGACTCGCACATTCTTTCTGCAATACAAGTTTCAGTCTAACACTTCAACAAGTGAAACGTTCATTTGTGTATCCATACACACCTCCACTTTTTTCAGAAACACGTTACGTTAAAAAAAATATATATATTGGTGTCATCTAGCTATTTGTTATCTGCTTGCATGAAGCTTATTTACTAATTAAGGATTTGTTTCTTAGGAGATCCTCCTGAGAAACTACAAAGGATAGCAACTACAGACAAACACCACACTCCAACGATACCTTGAAAAAATTAAAACTTCAGAACTCCCAAAATCGATCAGAAACACTTCCATCACTGCAATATCGCAAACTCTGTATCTTACTGGATCACCAGGTTTCCTTGCATTTTTACTTTTTAGGGGCACCAGCTCAGTAATAGTTCCACGGCACCACACTCCAGTTTCTTTACTCTTAATGAAAGTTCTATCACCTATACAAAAGCAAACGAAAAATACACCAAACTCAGTGTTTATAGATATTCTGCACTGTATTATTTTTTGCAGTTCTAAGCAACAGCCTATTGCTTCCACTCTTTTGCAGAGGTAGAAGAGTGCTATCAATAAAGATATTAAGATATTAAAAATCTTGTTTGATATCCAGCATAAGTCTTCTCCAGTTTCATTTACACAATGCCTGTGCAGCTGGGAGGTTGTTAACTTGCATTAAGAAAAACTCCTGGTAAGCTTTCTATATCTATTATTGAAACACTCAAACCCATGAAAGTCTGGTTTATCTGCAAAACCTTAAGTTCACATTTTACAAAATAATCCATTATAAAAAAAATAAGTTTAAGAGTCTCCACAGTGATTCTAACCAGGAAGGTCACTGTACAGTGAAGACTTAGTCATTCCTAGCACAGCTCACCTGAAGAGAGACAGGCCTGTGCTGCAGTGCACAGTATCCCCTGACTGCAGGATAAACTTGGCCGACTAACTCTGAACGGAAGAAACCACAGGCAGCTCCAACTTGGCACCAGACAAAATTTTACTTGTTGATACTGTATTTCATTTCTGTCTTGGAATATTCTGATTAACATGGTAAACATATGTATATGTAAGGAGTGGGCATTCTTTCTTACTGAGATCTGGAAAGAAACAGATCTCCTTCCCAACCTGGTGCCCAGCAATCTCAACATCGTAACATTTAGAATTAAGTATTCCACAAGCTCTCAACATATGCATAACATGTGCATAGCTCAGATTTAGTCTCCAAATCTTACGAAATATTTATTACTAGAATAAAACTACTGATACATTCCATGGTAATATTCAACTTTACTGTCTATTCAGATTATTACATAATTTTGGTCAGTTTTCTAAAAGCCTTCTAAAGCACTTTCTACAGAATACTGCAAGAGTTAAACTAGGAGTTTAAGTAGGCCTTAAAAAAATTACTAATTTACCTATTTCCAAAACATCTGAAGGTGAGAGATAGGAACTCATACTACGACAAAAAGTTTGCAATTTCTTCTCCAAAACAACTGCTACTTTCTTTTGGGAGTATCTCCGAACATAGAAGTGGCATGGATTTATAACGTGGCTTACAAACACGAGTTCTGCTGAGCCTGAAAAAAACATGAACAGTTGTCAAATACAGCTCAAGCGATGTAACAGATACTGCTATACATGTCTGATTAGGTTTATGTTGTCTCTGTTACGATGACACCTCTTATTACCTTAGTTTAATTGTAACAGCAGTCTGCTCACACTCATTTCAAACTAACTATATTTTCTTCTCTGATTAAATCCTCTTCTGAATAAAAAGCAGAATCTACCCCCTTTGAGCTACCTTACAGAACAAAAAGCTGACTGTCTCGCTGCAGCTTCTGCACTGCACTGCATTGCAGCTTCAAACTAAGTGGTTTTATGGCAAATCTTAAAGATTGTACCTTCAGTTTTAAGGAGCACACAAGACTGAGTGGATTTATACAGCAAGACAGCAGGTATCAAAAGCAACTTCCAGACTAGTTTTATCTGGAAGAAATTCAGTACACATATGCCAGGGTTGCTCTTACAGAAGAGCAAAAACATGCTTACTAGGAAATATCAAGCCATCTGCTTCCTAATACATTCCAGATCCCAACCAGGAGAGGGGAACACACATATTAGCATTCAATTTCAGTGTCTTCTCTAACAACTCCATAAAACATGACTCTTCAACATGAGATCTTAGCCAGATTTAGTTTAAAAAAAAGAAAAAAGAAAAGCACACTACACCACAAACTAAGCCATTTACCACACAGGTAAAAATCACTAACCAGGTTTGTACTCTAAAGGTGTTTCCTTCTTGAAGAGATTCTTCCTCTGTTCATCTTCAGGAAATTCTGTGATAAGTTCTGTTTTTTATTGTTTTAAAAGAAGTTTAATGAATTAGGTTAGTTAATGTACATATGCATAAGGTCAAATACATTAAAGAGAAATTAAGGATTTTGTAGGAGTATTAAGAAAGAATAAAACTTCATACCTCATGTGTCTGAAACAGATGCACATTATGAGGAAAACGTACATGGCCAGTCCATGTGCTAATTACAAGATTATCTAATTGCCACAAAAAGTAAACACCATCCAGGACATGCATAGCCTGTATTACATGCCAGTTTGTCAAAGCAAGAATTCCTGAAATGTGTTGTGAGGTCCACTGGGTTTTTGATGGACGCACCCAAGCTCTGAAATTTTACATTACATGAATTTCCTTCTGTAAATGAAAACTGAATTTATCACCAATTCCCAAGGCTGTCCTTTCATTTTCTTTAAAAACAGGTACTGCATGAGCTGCTTAGTATTCTGGTACCTCACTCATTCTCAAAAACAGCCACAGAAGATTCTGGAATTGATTTAATCATCTAAAATTTGGTATTTATACAAAGAGAGTATCTAATTTCCCCAAAGCATTCCTGAACTTATTATTTCCCTATTCAGAGCTCATCTGGGGTGCTCAACGGCACTGCTTTAAGATGATCACACATCACAAACATTCCTTGTTTTATGGCATGGTGATAAAGCTCAAGTACATGTCCTCAAAGTGGAGTGTTATAAAACAATACTTTGTTTCCAAAGCAAGAATTTTTATTATTTATACCACCATTTTAGCTCATAGGTGCACGATGTTTGTATCACTAGGGAAAATATATTTCACAATAAAAGCCAGAAGAAAATGTGTGTGTGCACACAATGTCCTAAGAAGAATCCCAAGGAAAAGGAGACATAGAAACAAAACTCGAAATAGGCAATGCACCATCAATAATATAGGGAGCCTTTATCACTCTTATTTTGGTCATAGTAAAGCTGATGAAGAGACAGTAAACCTGCAAATCTGCTACTGCACTGTAAGAAGAGTTGACAAAGTAAACAGATAATGAAGCTTGTGTGTGCATTTCTGAAATCTTTGAGGAGCGCAGTAAGTTGAATGTTGCTGTTACATTATGGAGGAATGTCCCCCTATATACTTCAGAAGAGGATGGTTGAAAAAGGTAACCCTCAAATAAAATGACGAGCATATTTTCTCTTTTCATTCTTCTTTTCAGGTCTAGGTTAAAAGAATGCCATCTTCGGCACCAGCAACTGTGAATTTTCTGAATATGAATCTTTTATCCTCAGTGGGCTTACACCTGACAAGAGATTCCAGACTGACCCAACAGATTTAACCTGCATGTAAAAGAAGCTTTTTTTATTGTTTCACTTAGCCTACTATGTGAAAGACTGACACTCAGCATGTGTTTGGTGAAGCAACGTTCCTCCATCTAGTAGGGTCCCTGTAGTTACAGGCCTAGTTCCTTTCCTCAAAGGTTAAATGCCTTGGTCTGCCAACCTTGTGCAGCTCCAGTACCTTGGCTGCCTGCTGAAACTTGCTGCAGTAGGCCAGTGACCACAATTGGATGCAGCATGCCAGTGTAGTCTCACAGAGCTTACAATCACTTCCTTGCACCAGCTACACTCTACTCATCAGACAAGAGAAGAATGGATAAGCAGACGAACTTCCTGTTGTTTCAAGTTAACGTAAGACAACGCCAGAAACTCCAGGAAGGATTGTAACAACTAAAGAGCACCAAACACACTTATCCAGGAAGACAGACTTATGACAACAGCCACTTGAGATAAGTAGTAAGAAAGTTCTAGGTTAAAAAAAAGAGAAGAAAAAAAGAAATCACAGAAGTTCAAAGTAATGGAAAATGAAATGTAGCAGCCATGAAAGACTCCGCAGGAGTGCAGAGTTTGACTACAAACATGCTATGGATAAATGACATTATAATTGACCACCAAATATCAAAAAAACATCAGGTGTTAAGCAACTTACCTTCCTCATCATCTTCAATTATTTCTTCTATTATGACATCAGGGCTGGACAGAGTCTTGGGCAGAACAGGAATATTCTGACGATGTATCATGGTAAGCAGCTCTTGTACTTGTGTTTTTTTCTCTTCTCCATCAAGTTTTCCAAAAGTCTTTATTTTCCTTTCTCTGTTAAGTGCTGGAAAGGTATCATCTAAGGAAAGATGAGTGTCACAGACTGGTGGTATTTCTTCTTTATCATCAGACCTGAGAGTGTCCTGTGCATTGTCTTCACTGTATTTCGGAAAACATCTATTTGGAAACAGGACTTAAAGAATTAGATTTTGTGTTCAAAGAAGCAGTTAAGTCCAAGCACTTTTTTCCCCTTATAAAAAGGAAAGCTATGTAAATACCTCATAAAAATGTCTGAGAGAGCAGAATTTATTTCAATACTTACTGAAACTCTTTCAATAAAAAAGAATCAATAAAAAATACAAAAATTCAATTAAAAATCGTATTTCTCAGAAAGAGATGTTTTTGAATACTATGACAACAAAACAGTAAAACTGTATCTGAATCCTAGAAAGGAGAAAGAACTAGACAACTCTGGGAATTGATCTTTCCTAATTTTCTCTTTGCTCTCTCTTAATCTCTTTTAAAGAGGGACCAATTTATACTATAGACTATGGAGTATAGAACTTTGTGCTATACTGTACTTCATGCTTCATATTGAAAGAACATTTTTTACAGCATTCTTTCAAGACTGTCTGGATTACTCCAAACTGTAGTATATGTTACCATGGGTGATTCCTGACACCATGAACATACAAGAGAAAAATAGGTTTATTCAAGCCATTGTACACAAACAGAATTTCCTTAAAACATCTTTAACACTTTTGCCAGTGTAATAAGTAGTCTCAGATAGCCACTATTCTTTGAAGGGATTCCAAGAACAGTCTGCGAACTGCTAGAAAACAGCACGCAGAATTTAGTTCATCATCTCTCTCTGGAAGAAATCCTCCTTTTATTCTTGGGGATGGGCGAGTACAAAACATGAGCTGCCCCTGCTTACATGACCAAACATCATCCAGAAGTAATAATGAAGTATTTGAAAACAAAAGTAATGACATAGTTTATTTTAAAAACAAAAAGCATGCTAGATGTCCTTGTGTTGACAGGATTTCCAATATTGTTACAGAATATGAAAACCTTTTCTCAGATTATCAGTGATTAACAATTGGTCTGCATTATATTTTAACAGCAATTCTATTTGTTTTCACAAGTTTTTGTCAAATACTCCAGGAAAAGTAGAGGGATTTAATTAAAAGTTTTTTTTCCTCTTCTGGTTCAGATTAACCTTAAGTAAATTATTTTGACTTTGGACATTTGCCATAATCAATATTTAGACTGTAGAGCAGAAATACTATAAACTTCAGCTTTTGCTGCAGATTTTCCATATGTGTTTATATATGCATAAAGCAATATTGATATACTAGAATTATGAACATCTCTATTAAAACATTAATTACTACAGCTATAACAACATCTGTCATTAAAGTCTTCAGTACGTAAGTTACATGACAGAGAAAATAATTAGGTGAAACACAGATCAAACTGAAACGTCACCACTGTTTTAAATGAAATGCCAACCAAAATGCCAGCATCTAAAGTTTTGCTTTGGCCTGTCATCATACTCTCAGAAGTATACATGGATTATTTTTTAATTAACTTAATCTCTAATATTCAACTACTAGAAGACTACCACACACATCCTCTTTATTTAAAGAATGCTTACTTTGTTGTTTTTCCCCATTCAATCTTCCCCATATTTTTTAACAAAGCTGTAATCTCATCAGTATTCACAAACAGACTAGAAGAAAAAAAAAAAAAAGAAACATTATGAAAGTCACCATGATGAACTAAATCACTCTGACATTTTATAACATACACCTCATTTTTTGAATAAAATTCCCCATAGTATATGAAGAGGCATGAGGGAAAAGAAAAAAAAAAAAAGGTTAATTACTTATTTCATTCCTTCACCTGTGGACCAAGAGAACACTGAAACTTAACATCCTATTAACAACAGATTTGGCTGCTCATTTACCTTCTCATTTATATTTAAAAGCTATCCTACCATAATCTTGCACATGCACACACACACATTACTCCAGTATTTATTTATGGAGTTCTCATACATAATAAGCTTAATTCCATCAAATTTTCCTCACTAGCACTAGTCCTTGTTTGATGAATAAAAATCCGTCAAATGAAACATCATCAACCCAGCCTGAACACATCGTAACTCTTTCCCTTAACATCTCTATACCCTATATATACTCTCACTACAGTGCTATGACAACTCCTCCTACCAAACTGCACAGGCTGCTCTTTTCCTAACACTCAGGTAGAGAAATTGTATGTTTGCAACTCCTAAGAAGGATACCATGGTAAACAGTTACCACAAATTTATTCTCAGAGATCTGTACCAAAGGAAGCATTTACGTCTTTTAAGTCTTTGCTGAAGATGAGAAAGTTTCTCTAAGACTTAAGTTTTTACCTCATATTTTTTTTTACTCATAGGGGAAGAGGAAAGTTAAAAGTGTTAGAAACCTGACATGTTTTTTTCAAATGCATGGGTATTTCATTTTACATGGCACACAACTGTATATGCACTGTAACGTCTTTCCCCTCAGATGTCTCAGATGAAAGATACTGGGCATTTTTAACAGTATGTTTATACATACACCTGGACTAGCAGCATTTTCTAAAATACAGCAAGTGAAGCAACTTGATTTGCACCGTTTAACTCGTAAATGGACAGCTTGTGTCACTGAGATAACTAGTTTATCCATCTACCTTCCTATTTACCTTAGAGATGTTTTCTCCTTCAAACTATTCACTCTTGAAAGCTCATCCTCAACTGTCAACTTTAGATTACGAATAATCTGAAATTAATAAATACACTTTTAGTTTCTATTATACAATAAGCAGACATCTTATCTACAACCGGACATAATCAGAATTTGACATTTTGAATTCTACAGAAAAAAACAAAATTTACTCATTTATAGTTGATCTTAATTTAGGTCACAGTTAGTCCATTTGTTCTCAACATGTTTTCTTATACAACCTCAAACCTAACACTTGCTTTTTTTTTTCCAAACACAAAATATAACTAGAGACCAAAACTGTTTAGCCTGGAGGAGAGAGGGGAATCTTATCAGTGCACATAAATATTGAAGGGAGAATACAAAGGGAGTGGTGTCAGGGTCTTCGGAGTGGTGTGTGCAACAGGACACACCTGCACACACCTGCAGCTAACAGGCAAACTGAAACACAAAAGTTCTGTCCAAACATAAGGAAAAAACTTGCTACTACCTTCTAACTATATCCTAACTTTATTTTACAGGATAATGGAATACCAAAACAAGTTGCGCAGAGATAATAGAGTCTCCCTCCTTGGAGATAAACAGGATCTTGAACAACCTGCTCTAGGTGACCCTGCTTGTGCATCTTTCCCTGCCTGCTGTCACAGATCAGAGACTTCCATAGATGGACCTTCGGTCTGATACACTGCAGCAGGTATTCTGTGTTTCTATGAACAGCAGTTATAATGGGCATGAAAAATAATAGGAAAGGCCTACTGCCGCAGTGTGTCACTGCTTCCTTGTGTTTCCCTGTCCCACCTTTCCATTTACTGTTTCAGATAGCAAGCTCTTTAGGGACAACACCATCTTTTTGTTACGAATCAATCAACCCATCCCAATTCATGACCAGAACCAAATTTAGACTGGTTGGGGGCAGTTAGAGGGGCACGGGGGACTCCAGAATACTATACTGCAAGAGTCTCATAAAGGAAGATGGATAACCTAACTTTCAATAGCTATTTGAATGCAGTAGTTAAGAAGTTACTTCCTGGTGCAAGAACTTAATTACCTGAGCCAGATCACAATAGGTTCTTACAGAAGGTGTAATTTTTAGTTCCTTTGCAATCCTAACAGCACCAATCAAGCAATTTTTCTTCTCTTCAATGTACTGTTTAGCCTTAGCAACTTCTGCACTGTAGCTGTCAATATTCATCAATAATTCTGCATACAATTTTCTTTTCCTGTATTAAAAACAATGTTACTTTTCAGAAGCTAGTAAGCACTCAGCAATGCAGATTCAAACTTCAACTGTAAAATGCAAATGCCACCTTTCTATCAGAACACTAGGTGGACACATGTCAAACTGAAGCACGGCTTTCCTGATACAGTGATGTAAGTAGGAACATGGAAGTCTTAAATAAAATTCAGGTTAACCAAAAAATGTAACAGTTCACATGGAAGAACCTTATGTTTTGGAGATATCTTTCCTGTTAAAACAAAACAAAACCTCTTCCAGTCAAGCCTCCAGATATGCAGGTTTCTCCATATACATTCAATTGCAGACTAAAAGGTTGAATTCTAAAATCCAGTCTATGGAGATATCAGATGCCCCTTTCACAGGTTCTTTTGAGATACTTAGCTTTGCTACATGTGAATCTGAGGACACAGATACTCTTAAAAATAAGGTATCAGAAAGACCCGTGTGCTCTTTAAGATGGAAGATTTTCAGAAAGTTAAAGTTATTCTTAGTTTCCACACTAATCATCTCTTAATTGTACTATCAATTCAGAATAAGAACATTTCAGACAACAGACATGAATAAGACTATGCATACAGAGGCTACGTATGCTAGCTTCTTCTAGCCATACAAGGTAGCTCTGAGAACTATGATACCATTATGAATGGTAAAAAAAGCTGTGCAAAGATTGAAACAGGTATTACGAAATACTATTTTAAGGAAAACTGTAATTTCGTTTAAAATTATGTATTTTAGCTGAATTGGAAAAAATATTACTAGTAGGGACTCTCCCTCACTCCCAGCACAACAAACCAGAACATTACCTTGACTGAAGAGAAGTAATAAGTTCATCAAATATTCTATCTGCAATTTCTGCCACCTTGTCCCCTTCCTGTTTCACTTTCAATTCCAAATACTTTAGCATCTGTTATATTCAACATAAAATAAACATTTATTCATTCATTGTTTGCACGTTAGTATTTCTGGTTTTATTCAATGAACTGAGAGTGAAAAACACTCCAGTAGAAATGAGAGCAAATCCCACTGTTTGGTCTTGACAAAAAACAAACACAAGGAGGTTCCAAAAGACCCTCAGTGCCAGGATTTAACCTTTAGTTTTCAGCAATTTTACGCGGCAGATCAACTATGACTCTTTGCACTACCAGTCCTCAGCAGGGACAAAGGATAACTACAATAGCAATAGAGAATAACTATAAAATACAAAAGAGAGAAATAGGGCTCACCTGTCCTTTTGTTTTCTCTTAGCTCAAATCAGCTCACACTGCCTGCACCATGGCAATTAAAAGTCTTTAAGTTGAACAGACAGGAGGTATCTTCCTGTCTCAGACCCCAGGCCTCACTTTCCTTACTTAACTTTCTAATACAGCAGCATGCACAGGTAATTATCAAGCTGTGATTCCTACTGTTTTTTAAACTTCCTGAGAGCACTAAGGAAATATTTTTTTCATCTTCTTCCTAAGCATCAGTTCTCTATTGTTGCAGTTACATTTAATAGCCACATGGTTAAAAAAAAAAAAAAAAAAAAAAAAAAGAGAGAGAGAGAAGAGAGCAAGCGAGAGGGAGAAAGAGAAACTAATACTAAGCTAAGCCTTTCCTGAGAAGCTGCTGGCAGATCCAGTTGGTTGCATTAGCTACAAAAATAGCCAAAAGTCATGTTTTTACAAGATGACAGATCAGCAACTATAGAGACACACTGCAGAGGGAATGAAAAACAATGTTTAAGGAGAACTCATGTAAGTCATACTAGAATGATTTTGCCTTAGTTTTTTGGGGCCATAAAAAGATTTTTGTGTCTGAATAATTTAAAATGCATGTAAAAATGTCACTAAACAGCAAAAGATAAAAGTTTTTCCTGAGCACATTAAATATAAACAAAGCTGAAAGAAACAATCAACACGAAGTTCACAGGATACCTAAAATGCTTTTTTTTTTTTTAAAAAAAAAGAGAGCATTATCCATTTTTTTCCTATTTTCTGCATATAAAAATGCATGACTTTACATCATCATTTTATTTTTAAGAAATATTACCTCCATTGGCCACAACTTCTACTCCATCTTTAGATCCAAAAGGAGGCACAAGGAAACTACAGTTAGCGTAGCTGTTAAGAGCTAAAACAAGCTGCACTTTACCCTAAAGCAAGGAAACACAACCTAGTACTTAAGGGGTGGCTTATACACACATCTGTTGAAATCTTTGGATCCATTCATATGTTCAAGTAAAGCACAGGTTCAGGTACTTTGTATAGCCTGGAGTCTGCTGCACTTTCCAAAAAATAATGCTGAGAGTTAAAGGACAGAAAATAAACACTGCAAAGACAGTAAGAGCATGAACGATTTTTTGAGTGACTCAAAACAAAAAGCTTTAATCAAAGATAACATTTAATATATAAAGATTTATTTTCACTCACCTCATCTGCATCTTTTAAGTGGCCAAGATTACAAACAGCTATCCACAAAGCTTCATCAATATCTTCCATAGTTTTGCTGTCCTGATGAAAAAAATTGCCAAAGGATAGGCTACAAGTATTTATCATTTCTAATTAATCAGCACCCAGAGTCAATGACTCAATCTGTTTAAGACTGAGTAGCTCTACAGCAGAAAACAGAATGCTGCCTCACCCAAACTACACTTTTAGACTGTTTTCATTACCAGGATCTATGAAACAAGGATTTTGATTTTCTTTTCCCCCGTTAAATGCATACATTTATTTACACTAATCAAGAAATCTGATCAAATGAAAAGAATGCAAGGCCATAAGCACAGCAAACACTGAGCAAAGAAAACAGGTCAGATTAAAAAATGCATACACTTTAAAAAAAGAGCAAAGAAAGCTTTTAGAAATTGCATTTGGGGAACAAACCACCACACCACAAAAAACATAGCAATAGGACAAAAATATGCAATAAGATTCCAGCTTCATGCTAATGAAGGAGAGGATGTTAATAAACTTGGTTGTCGAATGAGCACAGAAGGAAACATACATGTTAAAAGAACTCTGTCACTGGCACTACTAAAGCCACTATTGCGAGTACTGATGTTGTAATAAAACAAATATTCAATGAATGTTCAGAAAATAAAACCATTTTTAAACCTTAATGGACACCATAACAAAACTACATTGGAAATTCGTTTAGTTTACATTTACAAATTATGCATCTTTCAAGCTAACTGCACAGCATAACCCTCAAGTAACAAAACAGGACTACTAAGGAATATAAGTCAGTTGAGTTTTGTCATATTAAGACTCCACCAGGTGGCAACAAAACTAGTTCACCTGGCCTAGAACTTCAAACTCATTCAGAAAGATCAGATTAGAAAATTCTGAACAGAAGAGGTATGTATTACGAAGCTTCAGCTGTCTTTTTAAAAACCTAAATTCAAAATATATAGTTTCGTAGCACCTGAGCACATTAGCCCTCCCTGTCTGTTATCTAATTAGGTTTTTTATTCTATTAATGCTGTGATTCCTTGCACTTGGATTCCATTTTAAGATACACATCACAATCGAGCTTCATTCTACAACAGAGATACAGTCTCTGTATTTTACAAGAATTAACTATGCCTATATATAAATGAGAATAAAATGTATTTTAACATTAACACACCATGTCTATTGATGGGGTTAAACCTGGTTTGAACTCCCGCTCACTATCTGAAGAAATTGGATGATGAACACTCTTCTCTTTGGTATTCTGACAGAACAGCCTGCAAAATGAAACTATAATATAAAATCCTACACATTAGGATTAATTTCGTATTTGCATTCCAAGGAGTTCCTTACAGATCCATCATACATTGATTAGGCTGTTAATTTTAGGGTACATGACATTATATCACAATGATGTACAACAATTTTTGTACAAAACACTAACAAACTGACAATCCATTACCAAGGCTCTTAAATTCTTATTATCTCCCTCCCTGCTCTTCTACAAAGCACACTGACTTGAACTGTCAAGATTTCCACAGCAAGTCTGCATTAATCAGTAATTATAAAGAATATAACATGGGATGTCTTTCATCCCATGCTCATTTTTTTTTGTGATAGAATTCAGAGAACAGTAGTGTAGAAGTTAACAGTTACACATGAGAAACCAAGATAGTATTTTATTTTGAGCAAGTTTAGCATTATGCAACTTGATGCACCTCTCTCAAAAGAGATCTCTCTACCCCCTTACATAGTTAGAACAGCTCCATGAGAATTATTTGGGCCTATTCTCACTTATATCAACATGTACCTCCACAGCAATGGCAGTGGCATCAACAGACAAAAGGATATCCACTTCAAGACTACTTTTCATCAAGATCACACAGGCTAGAGAAATAACTGACAGAAAACAGTAATGTAGGTATAACCTTAACAGAAAAACTTGCTGGCATAAAATCCTTTTAGTCATGACTTAATACCTAAGTGGAAGGTAAAAGGAACGGAGGGGGGGGGGAGTGGCAGGGGAGGAAGGCTACAGGGTACATATTGAGAACACATTAATATCCATACAGTTCAAATCACATGACGAAATTAAATTATGCAAACAGATGGAAATACATTTGGTCAGGACATGAAAACACACTGAAAACAGGTTTACTAATAGAGCTTTACCTTGTTAGCCTTGGTGCGTTTCTACTGTGCAGTCCAAGTTTAAAATCAACCTTGGTCTAAATCCAGAGAAAAAAAGTAAAGCAAGTTCAATTACAGAATGAATTTCTAGTCACAGGAGCAGAAAAGAAGTCTTCATACAAGCTTGTTTACACCTTCAATCCCTCTCCATTTCTCAATGAAGTCAAGCTTCAAAGCAATTGCTGTTCATTTGAACAACTAGGTGTTTCAGAAAACACTGTTTAGGTTCCATTCTACACCCATTAGAACATGCTTCTAGTAAATGGGAATTGTTCCTAGTGAACGCACACTCATTTCTCATGTTTGCTCTTAACATTTTTCACACTATAATGCAAAAATCAATGCATGCTTCTACCATTATTGCATGAACTTCATTATAACTTTTCTATAAAGTTTAATTCTCTTGAAAATTTCACTTTTTCTGTATTTTACAATAAAAAAAACCCTGAATTTCATAATGGAAATACCAAAATGGTCACACCATAACTTCTGCATATTCAAAATAGTAACTGAAAAATAGTATTAAAAAATGCAGCTACCATTTGTACAAAAGAGTTATTTTCTTTCAACAAATAGCATCAGCAAGCCACAATTCAGGAAAGATTTACAAGCAGCATATTTTTTAATAGAGAAAGAATGACAACCATAAACAACTGTGAAAAAAGAAAACTACTGCTTATAATCTTTTTATTAGTGAGCTGAAAGGGAAGAGTTATTTTTAAGCATATACGTCATTTTCAGCCTTTGTATATGCAGAGGAAAGAGTTAACTCAGCAACAGGTGCTAAGGAGAACAGTAAAAATACAATTTCTAAAATGATGCTGTGGACATTAGGTGGGCACTACATAATCAGACTGTACTGCCAAGAATGCTAACAAAGAGAAGCTGCTTTCAAAATCAGGCACTCACCTCCAACAGACAATTCCTGACAACAGTAAATTAAAATTTGTCTACCCACATTACAGGAGATGGAGGGAAAAAGGGGAACTGAACTCGCTTTAGTCACTTTCACTGAGAACGTATTCTGTAATGTCACTATTTCCAACAATCACAATGAATACCGAACAGAAAGGTTGAGATTTACTTGAATAGAAGAAAAATCGAAAATATCAGTGTCTTCATCCTTTTCAGGAAGTTCTGCCCGTGACTCTGTAAAAGCAAGCACACCAAATTCTCAACTGAAGTTATAACTGGAGAATATTTTCAGCAATCACAGAAAAAGGCAACAACGCATGACCTCTATAGGAGTCTTCATGGTATCAAAAATTCGGACACAGACTTTTACAATGACAGTGTTTAAAAGCTAGGGATAGCAGCACAGATAAATACTAGTACTTCCTTTTAATTCCCTGAAAACTTTCTTATCTGTTTAGTAATTACGTTATGATCTGGATAATTGGTTGTATAACATTACTCCTACATTTACACTGAGATAAATATATGAAAGAGAAAACAAAAACACAGCAAAAAACAAACATTTAAAATACACAGGTGTAATACAGAAAAAATATTCTGCAACACATCAGTTCTTTAACACATCAGTACTTTAAGACTATCGGAAACTAACACCCAAATAAAATAATATTTTATAAGATAAAGAAAAAAACAGGGAGAGGGTCCGAGAGAAAAAGAAGATTTTCGCTGTTCTAGATAATTGCTGGGCATGTAGTAATTAAATAATGAATTAATGAAATCTGGCAGGCTATTTTAGAAGAAGATAAAACTAAGACATTATAAATACTGCACATAACAGAATTATTGGAAATAAGAGTCTAAAGTCTTACCTTTCATATTCATAGCTCTGGACACATGACAGCAATCACCCTTTCTGTGATTTGGTCCTGTAAAATCCTTTTCTAGTATTTTAAGACGTTGCCTTCAGAAGTAAAAGTAAAGTTTAAAGATATCAGCTAAGCATGAATTCAGCTCTTTCCAGCTCTCTTAGAAGGAAGCTTGCCCGCTTTTTAGGAAATGTCATTTTATAGATGAAATATGCAGCTACTGAACACCATTAAAATGCACAGACAAATCCTTCCCCTTTTCTACGGGAAACAAAGACAGCAATCTCTAGGATCATATTGTTAACACAGTATAGAGTTCTTAGGTAACTAAGCATGAGAAAAATTACTGTGCAACAGTTAGTCACATTCGTTGCATAAAATTATTGAATTAAAAATAATTTTAACGAGTTATGTGAATTAAGCTTTCATGAACTTTTATGAAATCAAATTCTACTTATGAGATGTTGGTAACCTAGTAACTTAACACGTAATGACATCCCAAGATGCATTCAGAATGTCTTTCATCTGAATGCACCCAAAATGTGAAAGCTTCATAAACATATTACACACACACTAAATAAAAATGGACTCATCCTTGACACTGCAGAACAAACACTAACTTCCAGATTTACTAACATTCCTTGTTGCATGGTCTGAACTTACGACTTTAAATTAGTAACCTCAAAATTCACGTACTTTTTGTCTCTCACTTTTCTTCTGACTTCTTCTCCATTACTGTCATCCACTGAGGAGATCCCTTTCTTTCTACTCATGATGATATCAGACTTTCAAAAAACAAAGAAGCAAACACACTTTTACACATTGCTAAATTCGAGCAAATACTGTAGTTTACGCCACTTAGTAGACATTAAGAAGAGAAGAACACAATAAAGAAGAGCAACTCATACAAAACATGAATCTGTATGTGCTCTGCACCCCCTTCCCCACCTGCCTGTCCCGGTACTCGACGTGAGCCCTGCTCTTCCCTGGCAGCGGCCACCAGAGCCGAGGGGATGCCCACGGGGGTGCCCCCGACATTCTCACTGCTCCAAAGCGCCTGGTACAGAGGCCACCAACGGGGACATACCGCAAGCACCAGGTAACGAAACCACTGCACAAAATGGCGCCTCAACTCCCTGCACGTGCCACAACAAGCGTCCCGCCCCCCGCCCCTGCCTTCTCCGCCAATCAACGAGCGCCTCCTCAGCGCGGGCTCCCGCGGCAGCCAATCAGAGCGAGGCGCGGCGCGGCCGGCCGCTGTTGCTGCGGCCCGCGAGGGCTGCGCGCGGCCCTCG